>VZTN01034371.1:348430-358944 GCA_013400515.1 Erpornis zantholeuca | reverse complement strand
GTCATCTCTGGTAAATTTGGGGCTAATCGTAAATAAATTGCAAATATCCACAGCGAGAATGGATGATGGTTTTTTGGTTTGGTTTGGACTGAGCGAACCCGGGGACGGGGCTGGTTCGCAGCAACTCCTGGAGAAATCCCCGCGCGGAGAGTTCCCCTCATCCCACAGGTCCCTATCGCTCCTGGCGAGAGAAGCGCTGGGGGAACAGCAAGAAAAACACCACGGGACAAAAAAAAAAAGAGGTTTGAAGGGCTGGGAGATGGAAAACGCGTCTCTTCTTTTTTATTTCATTTTTTTAATTTTTTTTAAATAAACCCCACAAACACCGGGATTTCAGGCGATTCCCCCGAACAGAGCAGAGCGGGGACCGCAGTGAGGGAGCAGCAGCAGCTTCAAAAGTGTCCCAAAAGCTGCGAGCCCCCCCGAGCTGACTCGGCTGCCCCCGGAGCCGGCGCCGTCCCCGCCGCTCCTCCTGCCCCGGCTCCGTCTCTCACACACGAGGCTGTGTCCGAGCTGCAGCCCCCAGAAACTCCGAGCCTAAAAACCAAAATGATAAAATAAAATTCATTCTTCATGTGAACCGTCAGTTTGTCAAGTTACAGCTGGAGATCATGGGAAATAAGAAATTATTTCTGGAGTTTAAGTTTGCCATTTGATCACCTGATCTGAATTTCATTGATTTTAATTTTGGTCTTGTTTTTTTAGCATACCTAAACAGAGGTCCTATATTTATAATCGTAGGGATTAAATCTGAGGTGCATTACTATTATTATTATTATTATTATTACTACTTAATTTTTTTAACAGGACACTTCTGTTAGAAAACACTGCACCTAGATTGTTTTTATTTTATTTTCACAAAAAAATCTTCAAATCTGTCCTTTTTGCTGGCTGGTAAATTCAGTCACTATTTGATTAGATTTACTGTAAACATGGCATCAACTAGGTCGTTTCATATCACATAAATAATTCCTGTATTCGATGAAAAGTTCTTTCTCTACAATGTAACCCTTCACTGAAGCACTGAGGGCTGTGTCTCTGGCTCACACCAGTGCTCCCCACACTCACGGCAGAGGATTTCAGATTTATTCCTGACTTGTGCCTCGAGCAAACGATTTTTCACCTTTACCCAAAAATCCACGTGTTCCGGGGCAGAAATTGTCTTCAGCAATACACAAATTGCTGGCGCTTATTGCTGTTGCTTCCCCAGGAAGAGGCAGGACCGTCCTGTTCTCACTCTTCTCTTGCAAACAGCAGCGATAGAAGTTCTGTGGCAGAGCTCTCCCCCAGCAGTGCCAGGAGGTGCCCCCGCACTGCCCAAGGTCCCTTCTGCATCCCCCGTGGCTTTCTCCAGCCCCGAGGCTCTCCAGGAGCCCTTGCAAGCCCTGCAAAGGCTCTTTGCCCTCTCTTCCCTCTCCCTGCTTCAGTCTAAACCCATCTTCTACTGTCACCAATTAACAGATTTTAGAGAGGAGGGAAAAAAATTCGATATTCCAGGTCCTGCAATGCCAGCTCTGGGATGGGGAGAGCACCCTCCCAGCCAGGGCTGTTTGACTACAGACAATCCTAGACCCCATGTAAATCACACTGAGTGTTTGCTTTCAGAGTAAGAAAAAACTGAAAAATCAGCAAGTGTCATTTAGGGAAGCACTAGAAAGGCAACATGTCCGAAAATTCTGGGAATTTAAATGTGGATTTTATCGTTTCCTTCAGAAAGCTTAAACTTTTTTAAGCTGAAAAAAACCCGGGAGTGACTTTCAAAGCCAAGCCTTGCTCTGAGCAGCGCCCAGCTGAGGGGTCACTACTGCCCCCCACAGCCAGCCCCACATTTCCCCTTAAAAATAATTTTTTAGGAAAGCCCAGACTCAAGCACACACATTCCCTGCCTCAGCCTGAGCCCTCCTTTCCCTCTCTATAGGTGCTGCATCCCAAGGAAAGTGTTTCACCTCAAGCAGAGATTTGGGAGGAGGCTGCCAGGCTCTGTGCAAACCCCCAGAAAGTGTGTGCCAGCCCCACTCCAATGAGAAAACCTCAGGGTAAGGTCCATTCCCTCTGAAACCCCAGCAACACCCAACCCCATGGTATTGTTCTCCTTGGACTGTTCCTCATTTTCGGTGCACTGGACCCCTTTTCTTCCTAATTCCCCTTTGGAAAGGAAATAAAAATCCATTCTCATTTGGAAGAGGACGGTGTCACACATTCATATCCTTTAATAATTTATAAATAATTTGAGGTTACATGGATTTTCATTTCTTTCTAACCCTGATAACTTTGATTCAGCCTTTCCCTATGGCATCACCTTCAGCTGTAGGAGCAGCCCAGGCCTGATCCTTCGCTCTTTGCATGCGACACAAACAAAACCAGCACTTTTTAGTGCCAGAGGCATTAAGCAATGAGGCATTTGGGATAAATGCGCCTGCCCTGGCTCTGCCATGGCATCGTAGGGAGGTGTCCATGAAGAGACTGAGAGTCTGATTTCTCTGGCTGCAGCAGTTCTGCAGGACTGCAGGGAGGCAGCACCAAAGCCTCATCTGGGGACTGGATAAAGCAAAAACAATAATTGACACCAAACGCAGCTCTGAGCAGGCTGGTGCTTACTGGGTATTTCCTAGGGATCAGTTTAACATTCCCTGAAGGCTCCCTCCTCCCCACAGCGCTCCTGTTCCAGCAGCAGTTCTGGGATTTAGCACACAAGGGCTTCTGAGATCCCTGATCCTACTGAACTTCTGCGAACAGGCAGGGTGATGCTGCGGGGCCGAGGAGAGGGGACAGTACAGCCACCCCAGATCCTCAGGGAAGGTGACACCCACGGGGCAGGAAGTTTGGAGGAGTCTCTTTCTCCATGCTCACTCACTCCACTGAGCTGCCCCAGGCCCGGCTCATGGCCCCCCAGGCCCCCCGGCCATGGGCTGGGACACAGGTGTGAATTCCCATGAATTCCCAATGCTCCGCTGAGTGAAGGGCACAGGTCAGGTCCTTGGGCAGATGGAGGATTGCGCAGTGATCCCCAAATCCCAGGGCCCATCCATGTCCCTCCTGCCACCAGCAGGCAGGGACAGGGGATCACCTCCTGGAGGATGTCCCTGAGCCGAGCCAGCCTCTCAGGCAGGTGAGTGCCCATCCCTGGGGACAGGGGAGCATCCTCGAGCCCACCTTCCCTCAGTGACACAGGCCCCTGAAAGCAAGGTGCCCCTAGATCCTCTCCAAACAATAGGGCAGCTTCCACTAACCACCCTTGGGAAATCCCAAGAGCCCTTTGGAGGGGGGAATCGTGTGCCACCCTGAAACCCCAGTGAGACCATTCTGCTCCCACTAAAGCCACCAGCGTTTCCCAGTGCCAGCAGAAAGCCGGCGCCCTGGCACGCAGCACCGAGAAAAGAGGGCAGCAGCTGCCAGGCAGCGCCAGAACCATGACAATTACTGGGGGGGGTCGATGGGGGCAGCTGGCTCCTGATTTTTTTTCTTCTTTTTTTTTAATTCATCTTCCTTTAAATAAGATTGTTCCAATTAACAAAGCGCTCGCCAAGAACAGGTTTCGTTTGGAGGAGAGGAGCAGGCGCGGGATGCGACAGCCCCCCACACAAACAGCCTAAAAAAAGAGGGCTCCAAATCTATTTATACGTGTCTGTCTCTCGCCTGAGCTGATCCACGAGCCCGGCATGGAGGCCGTGGGGCGGGATTTAGGATTTCACCTCCGGGGGTACCCAGGGCGATGCCCGGGGCGGTGCCAGCCCTGCATCCCTTCCCTATCCCCACTCGCTGTACCTGCGGCCGCACCACAGCCTTTTGTCTCCCAGCCCCGTGGCGGGAGTGCCCCGCGGTTTAGTGCCATTAATGTCCAGAAAATAAATGGAAAATAAACACTCTCTTCACAGCTGAATCGCCACATCCCACCCCGCCCCCCCCACCATTAATACAACGTTGAGCCACTGACAAATATTCCCTTTAAAAATGCCAGCACAGTTGGAAAGGGATTTGTTTTCATTTAGGGGAGATGGGTAATTTTTGCCTTAATAAATGTTTTTCCTCGTTGACGCTGGAATGGGATATTTATGAGAGGTCACTGGGTCCCAGAGCCGTGGCAGCAGCAGCACACGCTGCAGATACGGCGCCAGGGCTATCACCACAAGGCATCGCTGCTCTGTGCCAGTTTTCAGCCTCGGGACTAGCTGAACTCTCTGATGCTTAACTCAAAGATTTATTAATACTTCATCATATCTAAACATTAAATTTTTTTTTGTTATCCTACCTCCGGAGCAGAGAGAATTGGGTAGCAAATTGGTTATATCTAGATCTGGTCAAAATATTTTTCAACTTTTTTTTTTTTTTTTTTGTGGTGTTTTTGCTATGTTTGTGCCAAATGCTAACTAGGACTGTGTGGATATCACATGACAAAAAAAAAAAAATGGTTTACTCAAGGAGGTTTTTTCTAATTTAAATACAAGAAACTATTGATTCTTTCCTTGACAAAAGTTTAAGAGAATTCCTGTCTTCCATTAAAATAATTTAACTGACATCGCCCTTTCTCCTCCATGCCACTTTTTTCCTGAATTTTTTTTTTTTTTTTGCAGGTGAAGGCAGGGATCTCCTGCCTCACTTGGAATAAGTTATTTCAGCAATTCCAGCAGTATTCCCAAACCAGCCCTTCCACAGCTGTAGCCACTCTCTGTGCAGCACAGTCCTCCCTCCTCACTAATGTAGCCAGAACAAGGGAAATAAATATATTTTACTGACTCCTTTAGGATAGAAAAGACCTTTAAAATCAATCCAACCATTAAAAATTTAGAAATATTTGAGTCCTTACTGACAACCCCTCAGCCAGGTCAGAGCCGTGACACTGCCCACGCTCTGGAGCTCCCGAGCGACCCTGCCCAGGGAGGAGGGGAGGGAGCAGCTCCGGGGCAGGGAGGGGCAGGAGCCGCAGCAATGTCACAGAGCCGCAGTGTCCCCGCCGTCCACCCAGACACCGCACCCTGCCAGCAAGCCCAGTTCTGAACCACCTCCCCAAGAGTTTAAGCATTAAAACAGTGATAATTTTAACTTTTAATCCTCTCTCATCACCCTCCTGCAGCCCAGGAGCTGGTGAGAGCAGAGCAGACCCAGCAAGGGCAGGATCTGGTCCCCAGCCCATCCTGTCCCATGGCACTGTCTGCTCGTCCCTGCCAGCCTGGCCCGCTGCCACACCGGCCTGGCGTTTGGGGTTTCTATTCTCCTGGCGTTTGGGGTTTCTTTTCTCCTGGCATTTGGGGTTTCTTTTCTCCTGGCGTTTGGGGTTTTCCCTCACTTGCCGTGGCTCCTCTCGGTGAGGATGCGAGGCTGCACTGCAGTTCCAGGGCCAGTGCCAGTAGAGGCTCCCGGAGTCACCTCCAGCCCTGCCTGATGCTCTGGGCAGCTTCATCACCTTCCCGGCCCCCAAAGTGGGAACGCAGCTCGGGGGAGCCCACATCAGCAGGGTGGGGAAATTGTGGGGCACAGGACAAGCAGCCACTGCTCTCTGGATGGGACAAAGGCAGCACTGCTGCTCTGCTCCCCACTTCCTTCATAAACCTCCTGCTGCCAGCCAAAGGGCTCAAATACTGGGGCTGGGGAAGGCACAGCCCTCTGTTTCCTACCTGATTTGTTGGGGGAAAAAACAGACAATTATGAAAAATTAACCCTGTCTCTGCACTGAGTCAAGTGTTTGGCAGGAAGAACTGAAAGAGTGCTGGGTCTTCCTCCTGAGAGCTGCGCCTTGGTTTCTGGAGGTGATTTATTTACAGCTTTTACCTCCTCCATGCCTAGTTTTGGTTTGGGTTCTTTCAGAGGGCTGGCAGAGGACACACCTCACCAGGCCATCTCCTGCTGGGGCAGAGAATGAGCCTTCTCTGCACTCGTTAGGTGCTCAGGTGTGGCCAGACAGGCAGGAAATGGGTGCAGCCTCATCCCATCCCTTTCACCCCCAACCCTGGAGCACTGCTGGGCTCTCAGGCCACACTGAGGACAGCAGGGAGTGGCTCTTTTGGTGACCTGGGTAACTTCAGTTGCCCCTTGGAGAATGAGCACAAAAACCTTCAGGAATCACCTTCCCTGAGCCTGGAGCTGCTCAGTTCTTCCCCAGAGCCTGATAGAGGCATGGGGGAAGCATCAAATCCTGCACCCCTGGGGTGAGGTGAGCGTTCCAAGCTGCTCCAGTGGGATGGAGAAGGGGTAAGGGACAGCCTGGAGTTCAGAGGTGAAAATCTCTGGGTTTGCACACAAAGAGCCCCAAACTTGGCCAAACCTCAGCACCCAAGGGTGGCCCCAGCACTGTCTGGGCTTCTGCTGGTGTCGACTGGGGGATCCAGCTCCAGACTGGTGCAGGGATGGCAGCAATCCATCAATGCTTCCCGGGGGATGGACGAGCTCCCCTCTCCAGTTGTGCAAAAGCCGAAGCTGTTGGGGATATCACCAGGGAACAGCTCAGAGGGTGGAGCTGGCTGGACATTTTTCTGATGGAAAATGACAATTCATCAAAAGCAAGATGTCATGCCTAAACACAGTCCGTTCCTACAAAGAGCTTGTTTTGAAAGAGAAATTGTGAGGGGAGAAGCACTGAAACGAGATCAACACATTTTGCTTTGGGCTTTTCAAGAAGGAACACTGAGCTTGTTGAAAAAAAATCAGTTTTCATTTTAATATTTCACATTATAGAGTCTAAAGTAATTTACTTTGCAATTTCACTCTGAGAAAAACATTGAAGTTTCATCTCTTGTTCTTCCTCAGAAGTGGAAGAAAAGGGGAAGGAGAAGGGAAGAAAAACTTCAAGTATTGCCAATGAATTTAAAACATCCTCTTCCCCTTCCGGCTGTCTTTATGACATCAGCCTTGAATCTATAGGAACCCTGCTCAGGAAAAATCTCATTCCAAATGTTTTCTCAAAAACAACAGAAGATTAGGGATGGAAATGCCCACGGGAAAGGAGCAAGTTGGAGAACATTTTTTGGTGAGGGAGAGGGAGCTTTTGGCGAGGATGAGCACAAGAAGGGCCCCTGGGATGGGAGAAGGATCCATCTGGAACTGCTTGTAGTCAATGCAACATCGCAGGGAGCAGCACCAGCTGAAGCTCTGGGGGCTGCTCCAAACCCCTCCCTTCAGTGGGAGCAGCCCTCAATCACCTCCCCAAAACCAGCTCAGGGCTCACCCCGAGAGCAGCACTTCTGTCTCTGACTGCATCAGGGAGCACGAGCTCCAAACCTTCAGCCCGTGGAGCTGCTGAGAAGATAGGAAACTTTGGAGAAAAGGAAAGTGCTCCTGGAGGAAGTGGAGCAGCAACTCAACCTGCAGCTGCTGGAGAGGCAGCAGCTGAGCAGGGCCTGCTGCAGTTACTCCCTTGAAGGAGGATGTCGGAGATCTATGGCAAAATTGTGCCAAGGTGGGTGACCGGGAGCCGTGCTCAGGCTGGAGGACAGAGCTGGGGCTCCCCCTCCCATCCACCCAAAGTGCCACCATCACCACCTTCTCTGATCCTGCCAGCAGAAAGCAGTGGGGACAAGGAGGTGCTTGGTCCTCCCTGCTGACCACTCCTCACACACTCAGTACCCGGCAGACCCAGGATAAGCCACGAAACTGGAGAAGCACCCACACCAACCCTTTCAGCTGCTCCTGTTTCGGGAGAACACTTCCAATCGAGCAGGACAGGACTGCAGGGATGGCCAAGCCCTGGCAGACACTGTGCCCTGCTCCTCCTCTCCACCCCACTCTGCAGCACCTGCCTGGGGGTGCCGCTGCCTCCTGCTCCCCCCGGCAGATTTTGCGGCACCACAATGGCGCAGGCAGCGGTGCCGGGGCGATGCCAGGCACATCCTGGGCTGGAGCTGCCACTCCTTTTGTCTGCAGGGCATTAAAACCCCAGAAACGTTGGGGTGGCGGTGGGGGACCGGGGGCTGTCAGCGTGTGATGAGTGGCTGCGCGGCGTTACCCGTCTGGCACCGGTGCCCCTCGCCACGAATGCCATTGGCACAGCTCTGCACAAACAGCTTTTCAGGGCTCGCCTGGTTCTCCCGGCTGCCATAGAAACCCCCGTTCAGCTGAAAGTATATTAAAGGGTGGCGCTGGCCCTCGCGCTGAATTCATCACATTGTATTCCACCAGGGGAAAAAAGAGAAGAAAGCCCAACCCCTTTGTGCCTCTGCCTTCGCTTTCTCTGTCCGAGGGACGTGGTCCCTCTCGGGTTCGTTTTGTGTTTGCGCTTGCACCCCCCCTCCCCAGGCACGGCACCACCCTGGGAAGGACCACTTCACCCCAGCAGCTCTCCTCATTGGGCCTCCTGGCGCTCCATCTCCCTGAGCACCACCGAGGAAGCACCGAAAGGCTCCTTAGAATAATTTAAAATAGCAGACACAGGAAAATGTGGGAGTAAATCCCTCCCTACTCCTCCAGCCTGCTCCTCTCCACCGTTCCTCCCCAGTGCTGCAGACAGCCATAGGATAGAGATGGAGTTGCAGCCCATGGGTCCCAACAGGCATTTTTGGGAGGCAGAGACATATTTGGGCACACACATCCCTGTCCTTACAGAACCAGGTTGAACAGCGAGTTTCCAGCTTGAACAGCAGCAAAACTGCCATGGAATACACCTCAAATATAGATGAAATTATATGTGAGGCACGATTTGAAGAGGAATAAACTCGATTTCCCCCAACTGCTGAGCGAGCTCACCCCCTCAACAAAGGCAAGGCCCTGGTTCCAAAGGCTCTCCAAGCTGTGCAGAGCAGCTCTGCCCGCCCTCCCTGGCCCAGGGGGACCTCGGGGCAGCACAGAGGTAATTTAGTCATTGCAGGCACATCGTCCGGCGCGAGCTGGGAGTCACCAATTCAGGCAGATTTCATGCCCTGCCACTGCCCGTATCTCTCTATCAGCAGAGATCCTGCAACAGCGACCGTGGTACACCTTCAGCCTGCCCTGCACAACCCAGCCCTTGTTCCACCATGGCAAAGACCCAGTGAGCCCCAGGACACTCCACACTCACACCAACAAGTCAAAAGTCCAACTGTGTTAGTGCAAACCCAGCACTTCGGGGTTATAACCTGAGCTTTCACTTTCAGAAAGGGAAAACCTCCCTGTTTCTTCCAGAATTTGCTTGTGTTTTTTAACAAATTCTCCTCCAGTGTCGTCATGTCCCATTCCACCCCCACCCCCCACCCCGAGGATTTAATTTTGTGGAATAATTCCTCCCAAGGCTTTCCATTCCAGCAAAAAGGAATCAGTTTTGCTCAAATTGATTAGCTTTTGTTTTTAGCCAGAGCAGTCCTCAACCCTAAACTGACCTCTCTCCTCATTGCTTACCCCAGCACCCACAGAGGTGCCTGAGTGCAGTCGCTGCCTCAAATCTGCCGTGAAAGTATTGCTTAAATTTAAAAAAACCCTTGCACCAATTTAATTTTTAAACCATTTATTTTACCTCCACTGACAATAAAAGCAGAAAGGATCAAAGCCAAGCCCTTTTGTGGCTCGGGGTGCCCCTTCCATCAGCGCGCTTTGTTCCAAACACCCTCAAAGAAACTCTCATTTTGGTCAAGAGCCAATTATAAAAATTGGGTTGGGGGTTTGCTTAGCTTTAGAGGTGTAAAATTGTCGTCACATCTGTAAAGCTACCAAATGGCCCTGCACAGGCGGTGCGTGAGCAGAGGGAGGGGAGGGTGTGCGCGGAGGGGATGCTCCGAGGCCGGAGCAGGAAGGCAGACTCTGCTCAGGAATGAGCCCTCCGTCCTCATCCCTCCTGCTCAGCAGCATTTCCCCTTCCCCTGCCGCATGCTCCTCGGGAGCACAGCACGGGCTCTGCTTGCCTCCGACAGCTCAGCTGATCCCCACAGACACCCTGCGGGTCTCGAGGTGGAAAGAGGTTCCCCGTAACCCCACGGAGCCCCGCAGATGCCAGCAGAGCACCGGGAGCGCAGGAATCGCCTGCACCAAGCTGGCACGGGTGCAGCGGTGCTGGGAAGAGAGATTCAAAGACCTCCCCTTCAGACCCACACGTGGGCAGGGGGAGCCGAGGGCCCATCCCGTGGGCAGCCAGGACACATGTGCCCCCAAGGGTTTGTTCAGCTTGTGCTGCAGGAGCACCCACAGCACCCACAGCACCCACGCCACGAACCGGCACAGGACAGAGCCCGGGGTCCCCCCCGTGCCCCGGGGGGCACAGGAGCCCCCACTCGGGCCCATGCCGGCACATCGGCCCCGCTCCACGTCACTGTGGGGGGACCCTACCACGCTCGTCTGGCCGCTCTCTGCCGATCTGCATCACAAAAGGCCCATTCTTGTGAACTTGGGCGACCTCCCGACCTCGCCAGCTCGGGGAGTGAATGCCTTTAGTCTGCCACGACCATCATGTCACTTTGATTAGTGCGTGAATAAACTCTCAATCCCGGGCTGGGGGAGGCAGGGCTGGCGGCAACCGCTCCGCTCGTGGGATCGGCAGCCCCGCACCCCGGGGTGGCCCCGGGGTCCCACACCCGCAGCGCCTTCGCCCCTCTGCCAGCGGAACCACACCGCGGGACCCC
>VZTN01034371.1:316234-348389 GCA_013400515.1 Erpornis zantholeuca | reverse complement strand
CCTGCCCTGCCCACCCCCGCCTCACCCCAGCCTCTCCCACCGCTGTCACCTGCTCACAGCACCTTCACGGCCAGCAGAGTGGCCAAAATTAAATGTTTGAGGACGCAGAGGGAAATCCTGTCAGTCTTCCTCATTACCTCAGTGCTCAAAACTCAAGCAGCACCCACAAAAGCATCGAGAGAAGCTCCCTGTGCAAGCCTTGCTGGAGCAGACTGGGCTGGAGCCACCCAACTGTCCCATCAGCACCTGGAGGGGTTTGCAAAGGAGCTTTTGAAACATTGGATTCTTCCCAAATTTCCCAGGGAAAGGGCAGCAAGTGCAGCCACCTCTGCCCAGCCCAGGGCAGGATCTCCTGAGCACACAGAAGCTCTGGGCCTGGGTGAGGCTCAGCCATGTGGCAGTGGGCAGCCAGTGGCATGCACCCAGAGGAGGGATGGGTGCTGTGGGGACACCTGGGTGCCCCAAGGATGCTTCCAGCTCATTCAGATCCAGCAGCCACCACATCTCCACAGGAATGGCCACGGAATCCTCCCTCCACCAGCTGCACCTGAAAAATCAAACATCATCTGGGGGATCAAAATTCCACAAGAACTGATAGCAAGCTTTTGGGCAGGCAGACATTTGTGCTTTTGGGGAAAAACCTGGGGAATCTCATCTTTCAGGAGGCCCTGAAGTGCACCTCAATTCGTAAGCCAACCCACAGTATGAAGCAAACCTCAAACATCTGCTCTTGAGGAAAAGCTGAACTCCTGCATGTCCCTCCCACTTGCTGCACGCACCACAATATAAAATAAACCCCGAGTTGCTCAACACCCATCAAATCTGCCAAAATATCCCCATTTTAAGCCTAAAAATGCAAGATCTGTAGAAAAGGGTGAGGAAGACAGTAAATTAGGCCCTGCACGAAGGGTTCTACATGGGAAGCTAATGACCTTTTGTCTCTCCTGTCTGCAGACAGGCCTCATTTGCATGTATGCAGTTGGAATAATCTCGTCCATATTTCAAGCGTGTGGCTGCATCCCCGCGTCCTCCTCCAGAGAGGTTCCCTCCCGCTGTGCATGCCATTATCTGAGTGCAGCCACTTCAGGCTGCCTTTAAAGCCACCTAGACACCAGGCAGCCTCCTCCAGCCCCACAGGAGCCTCTCCCCATGGAAGAGAAAGAGAGGTTTGAGGTCCCATACCTCAAACGTGGCAAAAAACGTGGCAAAACGGAGAAGCCCTGATGTGGCATGGCTGGGGGACAGCCCGAGCTGTGAGAGCCCAGCAGCAGTGCCCACACCTCCCCCCTGGGGAACATCCCTGGGCTTTGGGGGAGCTGCTCCAGCTAACAGCCACCCCTCTCCTCCTCTGGAGACCGAGCCTTGAGGCTGACCTCAGGTTTACAGAGACCAGACATTTTACCAGATCCCTCTGCTGCAAGCTGAAGTCCTGGCATGCCCTTTATTTGGTGCTTTGAGGATAATTTTGATGTGATTCCTAAAGGCCAGGTTAAAAATGTCATTGGGAGATCTGGGTGTCCCTTGAGGTCTCTCCCCACCTCTCCCTTCTCATGTTGTTCCTCCTCAGAGTCTGGAGGCCTCTCAGAGCTGCTTTAAGAGCCCAAGGGGAAGCTGTGGCCCTGACTGGGAGCAGCTGATGTTTACTGGGGCCAAAGCAGCTCCTTGCAATGTCCACACATCCAACGCCCACTGACGGTGAGGGGCAGCCAGGTGGCTACACCAGCAGGGGACACCTTGCCCAGCAGAGCCAGTGGCAGTCCTTGGTCTCCCCCAGCCTCACCCTCCTGCCCCAGAGAAGGATCAGCCCCAGCTCGGAGCAACCTGAGAAAGGCAACGCGGGTCCCCCGGAGCGCCCTCCGTGCCAGGGCCCTGGAACGCTGGGCATCGGGGTGCTCCCTCTTCCTTCCCAGCCCTTCCCTAACCTTCCAGCAATGAAGATGAAATCTCTCCCGTTTATGCCAGCATGCCCCTCCAGCCAGCCCCGGGGCCAGGCTCAGCCTCTCTCGCTGTGCCAGCCCCGGCCGGGCGGGCACAGAGCGCTCCGCTAACAATGACCGCTCCCGTCCTGGCGCTGGGAAGGCAGCGCCGTGGCAAACACAAGCCCTCAGACAGGCAGAGCTGTCAATCCGACCCCGATCTCTCAAAAGATTGATTAAGGACAAAAAAAAACAAACAAAAGAGAAAAGAGAACTTATGGACATGAGCTGAGAGGTGGGGAAAGAGGGGAGGGGAAATGAGCCGGGCCAAGTTAAAATTCCGACAGAGAAGTTGCAGCTGAACTATAGAGTCTAGACAAGCATTCACAGCCCCGGCCCCGATTGTTATAGAGCCTCTATTGTCTTAATTAACCATTTTAGCCGCAATGGAAGCAGACAAACCTTTTCTTCTCCATCCCACCCCTCCTCTGCTGCACACTCATGCAGACAAACACCACCAAGTCAAGTGCTTTGATTTAAAAACCCCTCGGCATATCCACACACACCTTCTTTCGGGGCAGAGCTTTGCAAGGTTCGTTGAGAAAATCACTCGCCAAACAAGCAAGGGGAGAGGGGCGAGCTGGAGGTGGGGAAAAAAGAAATGCAAATCCTGACGCAACATGAATGGGAACAAATGGGTTGATTCTTTTAATCTCCTAATGTGCTTAATAAAGCATTATTGCAATGCAAATTTTATTTTAATGCTGTACATATTTTATTTGACATGCTGGTAATTTTAGTTGGCTGAACAATCCATTGCTTTGTTTTACCAAGTTATTTCTGTTTGGGGGGATATTTTTGAGGGTATCATGGGACCTCTGCCAACCCATACCCCCAGGGAATCTTTGCAGCACTCTCTTCAGAGGCTTAAGATTTAAAAAATAAATAAATAAGAGGGCCAAATTCTCCTCTCATGACCCTGATAGAAACGCAGGGGCAATCCAGGAGCACATCTCTCCCCCCTCTCTGAACCCTCATGAGATCCACAGCCACTTTTCACTCATCCCACCTCGCCTAGCCACCATCCCATCCCATCCCATCTGAGCTCATTTAATGTGTTTAGTGGGAAAAGCCTGAGCAGCAAAAGGTTCACCTTGCCAAGGACACCAGCATGAGGATCTGCCCAGGGGAGGTACATCCACATCGAGCCCTGCTGGCCCTGGGGTGCTCCAGCCCAAACCAAAGGCAGGGAAGAGCCTTCCATTCCTGAACGCAGCCTTCTCTAGGGTGGGTTTGGGGTTTGTCTGCTCATGAGGGTTTCTGCCCCTTTGGATGAGGTTTGCATGAGGCATTTATTAATATCGTCCCTTTCCCACCATAACCCAAACCTTGGCCTCTCTGCAGAGACACTGTAGAGCAGCAGCAGCTTCCCTGAATGAAACTGGGGGCTACGAACATTTCGAGGGCGAACCTTGCCTTGAGTGGGGGGAATCTGCCTCATTTATGCCACTGTGTCAAGGTACAAACCTGATTGCTAAAGAAAAAATTAGTGACAATTATAATCATCGTGCTGGGCTGCAGCTCTCTAATAGAAAACTGCCACTTTGGAGGATAAATACAGCTCAGGAGCTCTGGGTGTGTGTGTGTGTGTGCAAGCCTGAAAAAAGCCCAGTCCTGAATCCACTCAGAACTGGGCTTTTTTCAGGACAGCTGAGCCTGAAACATGTCACCACATGTCAGAAGAACTTTGTATTTTATATAAGGAAGGAGATTTTTACAATGAGGGTGCTGAAGCCCTGGCACAGGCTGCCCAGAGGAGCTGTCTGCCCCATCCCTGGAAGTGTTCAAGGCCAGGCTGGATGGGATTTGGAGTGACCTGGGATAGTGGAAGGTGGCAGAATGAGATGGGTTTTAAGGCACCTTCCAACCCAAACCATTCCATGATTCTATGTAGTGAGCCCAGGGATTGCTCTTCTCCCCCACGAATGAGCGGAAGGTCGGAGAAAAACCACAGGAAGCACTTTAGGAGACACAAGGTACAGGTGGAGAAGCACAGGAAAGGGATGCAAAAGCACTTGTGGGGTCCCAGAGCTGGAGATCCCCACAGCAGAATCTCCCCATGCCCCTGAACTCCCCCTGCCACATGGTCAGGGATGCATCCAGCATCTCATCAGGGAGGGCTGGGGGAGAGAAGGGAGCCAAATCTTTTCAAAGAGCTTGAGAGGAGAGGGAGAATTCCTTGCTTCAGGCCTGGAAATCCAGACCCCAAATGTGTGTGGCAGATTTGGGAGCGGTCAGGAAGATCTCCCTGTCCTCCACTCAGTCCTACAAGTGCCCAAGCCTTTGCAACAGAAGTTGTGGAAAGCAGAGGCACAAAGGGAGTCCGAGTTCGTCCTCTCCCTCTGAGGAGCTGGGATCCCTCCTCAGCCAAGTGCAGCGGTTCAGAGATGTGTCAGGAAGCCTTTCAGCGCCTGATCACCAGCAGGGAATGGCTGCAGGAAGGATTAAGGGGATTAACGTGGTCCAGGAGCTACTTCCAAGGGATTTGCCACATCGGAGAAAGCTGGTCTGCTGTGCAGGAGGGACAGGCAGGGACCCTTGCCCTCACTGCGGGAGCAGGGAGTTTGTGAGTCAAAACAGATCCAAAATACGTCCTGCCCTGTAATGGTCCTCCCTCAAGACCTGCCACAGTTCGAACCCCCTGAGCTGCCACTAGTGACCCCAGGACGCAGAGAGCAGAATTTCTGAGGAGGAAAAGTTCTGTCTAGCCACGCTCACAGCCAGCTCTGCAAACTCCTGAATTCCCACACACCTCATTCCTGCAGGAACAAGGAGCACAGAGACTCCTCACTCTGAGCCGTGCTGGGGACACCTGAGGGGCATGAGCCCAGTGCTGTGAGCTTGGCTGCAGCCACCCCACAAAGGCCTGGCGCTGGCAGCCAACAAGCCCAGCTGGCACATCCCTTCCCACCCACACCACCTTCTCTAGGACACTCCGACCACAGCAAAAGAAATTTCCTGAAGGCCTTCCAGAAGTGGAAATCCTACAGAAATGATCAGAGTCACCAGCACCCTCAGTGAAACCTTTTCTGCCATCTCAATACTGGCCAGGACCTTTAGCTCACACAAAGAGCAGGGGCAGAGCTGCGAGCTGCAGTATAGGACTGGTCATGGCCTGGACACTCAGCATGGCCTGGACACTCACCATGGCCTGGACTGGCCATGGCCTGGACACTCACCATGGCATGGACACTCAGCATGGCATGGACACTCACCATGGCCTGGACTGGCCATGGCCTGGACACTCACCACAGCCTGGACACTCACCATGGCCTGGACACCTCTCACAGCCTGGACACTCACCACGGCCTGGACACCCACCACAGCCTGCAGCACAGCCAGAGACCCTCCATGCCCTCCTGGCTATCAGGCTGGCCCCTGCCTCGATGGCTCGTGGGTCCCAGGTGGCATCTCCTCAGGCCCTTGGGTGGGATCACGGATTTTTTCTGCCACCCAGCTGCTGTCACTCTGCTCAGTGACCACCCAGAGGGGTGTAGGAGGGGTCTGGAGCAGGTGGACCAGCCAAGGTCCAACCATCACAGCCAAGGTCCAACCATCACAGCCAACGTCCAGCCATCACACCCGAGGTCCATCATGTGCATGTCCAACCACCACGTGTGTTCCACCTGTCCCCTGTGGATCCAACCATCACGTGTGTGCACCAACCACCACATGTGTGCACCAACCACCACGTGTGTGCTCCAACCATCACGTGTGTGCTCCAACCACCACGTGTGTGCTCCATCCATCACGTGTGTGCTCCAACCATCACATGTGTGCACCAACCACCACATGTGTGCTCCAACCATCACATGTATGTGCTCCAACCATCACGTGTGTGCACCACCACGTGTGTGCTCCAACCACCACGTGTGTGCTCCAACCACCTCGTGTGTGCTCCAACCATCACCTGTGTGCTCCATCCATCACATGTGTGCTCCATCCATCACACACGTGCCTGACCACGTTCACGCTCCACCCATGAGGTGTTCTCCGGTCTCCAGGAGCCTCCTCCAGGCGTTACACACGTGTTCCAACCCTCACACGCATGCTCCACCCATCATCTGCATTTCCCCTCAATCACAACCATCCTCCAACCATCCAGGCCTGGCTTAGGGAGAGCACAGACAAGTCCTGTGCCCTGGGAGGGGGCTGGAGGGGCCCAGAGGATGGCAAGGCTGTTGTTGGCCCTGCTCAGTGCACGGGAGACTTCATCTTTGTTAAAGCCTCCAGGCGTGCTCTTAATGTTACCCCTCTAATAATAATATTTCATCTGCCTTATCTGATTAGGTTAGGCTCATTTGATTTTTGCAAAACACCTTTAATCACCTTGCAAATTCCCCATCATTACAAACAGAGCCACCACAAACATTATCGGCAATCTGAGTTTTATTTTCAGCAATCTTTTTTTTTTTTCCATGTGCGAGAAAGACATTTGTAAAAAAAAATAATTTAAAAAATATGAACAAGACAGAGGCTGAGAAAACATTAACAAGGCCCTGTGCTTTCTGCTAAAGTGCCTTCATTTCATTATCATTAAATTTGCCTAGTAATTAGATTTCGGTGCATGAATATTTTAAAAAAATGTAACAGACAGGCTGTCAAAAAAAAGCACGACAACATCAATTCAATAATTTTTTAGACAGAGACATTCATAAGCAATTAACACAGATTTCCTGGGGTTGGAGACTCTTTTTTCTTTCTTTTCTTCTTCTTTTTTTTTTTAAATTTTTCTACTCTTCCAGCCTTACGTTCTTCACCTGAAATTAAAAGAAAAATAAAATCACTGTAAACATCAGCACTTTCTGCCATTTTTCTGTTTGCTAACATGATTCCAGTGCCATTTTCCCCTCGCTTAGCATGCTCCAGCACTCCTCCCCCCGCCTCCCACCCCAGCCTTGCTAAACACGGGCAGGCACAAGGTTGGGTCATCCATCAGACCTCCCCACTCCTGCAGGACCAGATTAAATTAAGGTTGCATGAAGCTTCTGTCTTGATCTTCAGGCATTTCTGCTGAAAACAGTGATTTTGATCACTATTTGCATAATGTACAGTTACGTATTCACCGGGTCCCTAATTACACGATCTGTGTTCGACACCGCTGCAGACGCGGGGAGGCTTGTGCAGGGCATACCAACCACTGCTCGCAGCATTCCTGCTCCTGCTCAGGCTCCAGGTGAGCCCAGGGTGATCCATGCCCATCCCACGGCTCCCCCACGCAGGGCAGTGCCACCAGACCGGGGTGGGCACAGCCCCGTTTGCCCTTCCCCCCTTGTTTGTGGGCGACGCGCCGAGAGCGATGCCAGTCCCTGCCCTAGAGCTGCCGAAACAGAGCCACTGTCCTCCCACTGTCACCCTCTGGGATGCACACCAGGCCCACAAGCCTCTCCCTTGCCCATTCCGCACACTTCTGACAGGATCAAAAGGTGGATGGAAAGCAGCACAGTCCCAGTTTCCCCCCTTTTCATCTCCTCAGCAGTCCCAGAAGAACCGCACATGCCAGAAGGAAATCCAGCCAGGGGCTGTTTGCTGGGATGATTCAAGATCTGAGCTGCTTTGGAGGTGGGAGTAGCACATGGGAGGTTAGTCCATGTCTGGAACCGGCACAGAGCCCGGGCCACATTTCCCACGTGGCTGATGCGGTGCCACTGGCCCCGTGGAGATGCCCAGGAAGGAGCTGGTAGCTCACCCTCAGCTTCCTGCACCTGCAGGGGGCAAGTTCCCACTCCCTCCTGAACTCTTCATTTGGAAAACAGCAACATTTGCAGGGATTTCCATAGAATCATGGAATGGTTGGGGTTGGAAGGGACCTTAAAGCTCATCTCGTTCCACCCCTTGCCATGAGCCAGTTTGCTCCAAGCCCTGTCCAAGCTGGCCATGGACACTTCCAGTGACCAATTTCAGACAGAGCTTCCCAAGTTCCTATGTTTGGTACTCAGCCAGGTCCAACACCTGAAATACTCTAAAGACACTCACACAGACCAAGCCTGCACTCCAGGGGAGCCCTGGGAGTGCTGACAGCCTGGCCAGACCCCCGTGTTTGCTGTGTGCTCTTACAAGAGCAGTGTTATTCAGTGAGCCCCACCCAGCAGACAGGCAACCAAAATTACCTTTTCAGGTGTTAAAGAGCATAAGCCAGAGCTAAGAGGTGTGCTGGGAAGAGAAGACAATAACCAAAACCCAAAACCCCAATTATTTGACCTAAACATGGGCGGATGCTTAAAACCCATGTCTATGTTATTTTTTATTATTGTTATCATCATGATCATCATCTCTGGCAAATTAAGAATACACAAAACAGCCACACACAAAGAAAATCCCGGACCTCAACTCAGGTCATGCCTTCCTAAAATCTCCTTTGCAAGGTTTTATCGGCAAGAGCAGGGAGTAGAAGCAGTTGGTACAAGCAGCTGAAAGACCAAATCAAAAGCATGTGAGCAGATTAAAGAATCAATCTCTCCGTTTGATGCAGAGGAAATCCCACTAATTATAAAGAAGGGGCTTATTTCCTGGAGTCACTCTGTTTGAAGTCATCAAAACTAGTAATACTTAATTACTCTACTTTATGGAATATATAATATCGAGGCCCTTCGCCACTCTCCAGCCCACCGCTGCCATCGCTGGCGCTGGGTTTCCAGGGGGCTGTGGTGATGTTCCTCCTCTACCTATGCCCTTATTTATTCAAATGAAGCCCTTAACAGCCCTTGCATGAGCCTGCGGGGAAGCATTTAAACGTGCTTTAAAAGGAGGTTATAATGAAAAAAAACCCGGAGTGGTTTAGCCCTGTGAGTTACCTGTTACTGAAATGTGTGTGCGCTACATGTGTGCCAGCAAACTCCTGCACAATCAGGTAGTGAGGATTAAACCAAACCGAGGGTATTTGCCTCATCCTAATCCTTCAAAAGGGAAGGGAGCTGACAGTGGCGTGACTGAAACACGGCCCTTCGGTCCTGCTGAGCCATCCCTGAAGGTCCAAGAGCAAGCTGCCAGCTTCTGGTTCATGGACACGTCCAGATGACATCCATGGGTGGGTGAGAAAGCACAGTCAGGTATCTCAAGGAAATGAAAGGAGGCACAGGATCTTATCAGAACTAGTATGAAGATATTTAAAATGGAGGACTCCCTGATTGTCCTCATCTCTCCAGGTGGCTGCAGGGCAAATCTGGTCAGGATTTGCTTTGCTCAAGGGCCAACAACCCCCAGTCTCCTCAAACACCATGGTAAAGCTTGAGTTTCTGGCACTGGGTGATTCACATGGAGGAGAATCACAGATCCCATTTAAAAGTAGCAATAATTCTATTTTTACAGGTGGAGAGAACCTTGTAAAATGTGACCCAAGAGGTTCAGGAAGGGAAAGGCAAGTAAGTTCCTTTTTACCATTCCTGGTGTGATCTCAAGCGGATCTGAGTATTCCCAACTGCATCCCTGGCCCCGATGCTGCTCCCAGCACCTGAGTCTTCAAGCAAAGACACTCCTGGCAAGGGAGCGAAACACATATGGGATCAAAGCCCTCTCCCAGGATACCATGAGGTACCCTAAGCCCAAAACTTTTCCAAAGGCAAGCTCCAGGGAGCAGGTATGGTGAAGAACTTCCCATTTCCATGGCTGGGGAGCACCAGGACAACCCAGGTGTGGGTTTGGCTTGCTCAGGTCTGCCTGGTTATGAGACTTTTTTCAGATTGCTCTTTTTCCAGCTAAGCTGGTAAATGTTGCAGGGGAAGGACAGGAGCACAGCTCTTCCTTTACCACCACCTACACACACCCACCTGGGTCTGTGGGAGCTGCACCACCATCACTAATGGCAGTAACCAATCTCCTGCTCCATCCTGGACTTTCTCCCAAATAAGAGTCCAGCTGGGAGAGCACATGGAGATGTGGAGCCATGTGCCTCTGTCTGAAATTCTGCACATACCATGGCATCAGGAATGTCCCAGGAACGCTGCTTTGGAGTCATGAGGCCTCGCAGCCCAGAACTGTGGGTGAAAAGGGTTTGCTTCCCCTAAGAGGAAAGGGAAAGATATCTGCCAAGCCTAGGTTTGACCTGACTGGGAAATGGAACTGAGCTCCAGACTAGCTTGGCTGGCCTGAAAAATCCCTTTTAAGATGTCCGAGCTTTGTAGAAGCCCCAAGCAGAGCAAGTCTTTAAAAACCCCTCTGCCTGCCCCTTGCAATTCTGCTGCTGGTGGGAGAACAGGTGGGTGCTGAACAGCAGCCGCAGGGCAGGGGTCAGCATCTTGCTGCTCCCCCTGCTCTTGGCTGTGCCCTTCCTTGGTGGAGATCAGGCTCCAGAAAAGCCCCAGCGCTGCTGAGCTCTGTGGGAGGATGGGAGAGCATCCACACGGATCAGGGGGATGAGAGGTCAATGTCCAGCCTGGTCACTGCTCTGGGTCCCAGGGACTGCACAGCCCTGCCGGGACCTTCCCTGCTCAGTGCTCTCCTTTGGAGAGCAAGAATCCACCTGGAGGGGCACAGCTCAGAGCTGTCTTTGCTCTGTCTTTCACATACTTGGGGGGCATGAATCAAAATATTTCCCCGAGCAACACAGAGAATTCCAGCATTTCACCCATTGCGGGTGGTGGGAATAGTTCAAGCAGGACCTGAAATAAAACTCTCACACTTCAGTCCCTCTGGAACTGAGAAACACCCACGACAAGCCTATAGCTGATTTTTTTGCCTCATTTCTTCAGCTCTAAGATATCAAAGGAGAAAAAGGATCTGCTGCAAGGCGAATGTCCCTATCTTTGCTGGCTGGCAGGAGACCAGCCAGGAAGGAACTGTATTTTGTCCAAAGAGGCTCTGTAGGGCTGGACACGTCCTCCCCTGTGATCGATCACAGCACAGGCAGCAGCGAGGAGCAGACCCAGACTGCTCAGACCTGGGACTCAGCCGTGCATCTCCATCTCAGCCTTGAGAGAGATGACCTGCGAAGGAGCCTGGGCCATGTCCCTCAGGGCTCTGGGCAGGAGGGATTTAACCTCTCTGGTCCAAGCCCTGTCCTAGCTCTGAGCTGTTCTAACAGCAGAGCACAAACTGAAGTTTGGGGGCTGCTGCTTTACACACTGCCCTGAGGCCACAGGTGACAGACCTTTCCCCTAGAACCTCAAAATGTTGGCTCAGGCAGAGGTGGGTTCTGTGCCTGAAAAACAAATGCACCCGCAAGACCAAAACCTTCCTGTAAGTGAAGGACAAGGGCTTAAATGCTCTGCTCAGAGGGATGTGGAAGGGGGTCCTGCTCCCTGCTGGCTCTCCCTGGAGGAAGGGGCAAGTTGGTCCCCACTGCCATCACAGAGCGAAGACCTCGCCGCAGCCTGGCCGAGGTCTGTTTGTCACTTTTCCTTCATTATTTGCAGTTTGTACACAGGCGTCATTAGGGATTCATTCGGTTTCCCTAGCAGCAGGCATTAGTCTGGCTTCCCTTTCCCCCTTCTCTCGCCAGCGCCCTTTATTTTTAGTGTCTTATTTACAGTTTGACAGAGTAACTGTAACCCTTGCAAGCTACTCCAGCGGCTTTAATCGGGGGAATAATGAGTCCTGTCTGGCGATGAATAGAATTTAGGGGACAGATTGTTCCACACTCGCCCGGTGGGGTAATTTATTTATGTGCGCACTTGTCAGGAGGAGAAAGGGACGGGGGATCTGTATGCACTGAGGACACTGCCGGCGCTGAAAGGGAAGGGAGAATGGAGCCAAACGCCCCAGATCCCGCTGCCCGCCCGCCCCCCCGCCCCTCCGGCAGCTGAATGCCTCCGGTGGCCGTGAACTTGGATGGANTGGATGGTCCGAAAGCCCCATTCCCAGGCCCTCGGCACGTCAGCGGGGCCGCCGGGCGGCTGGGCTGCGGCAGCGGGCTCGGGGCTCCAGATGGGTCCGGCCGCGGCGGGCAGCCCTCCCCGGCACTGCCCGCATAGCCGCGGCACGGGGAGCAGCCCCATAGCAACCGTACAGTAGCGGGAGCACAGCGGGGGTCTGGGAAGAGAGGCAAAGCCCTCGGAAAAATACAGGATGGGTCCAGACAATGGCTCTCTCTCATATCATAAATTACACGGCAGCAACAAAAAGCAGCGGATCCTGCCCTCTCCCCCGCTCCCACAGCCCGGGTGCTCGCTGGGCATCCCCGGGCATGGGGACAGCGGCACGAGGGGTATCCGAAGGAGGGAGGTGGAGGCATTGCATCTCCCAGCCCACAACATCCCCTTCACCCTTTTCCCTGTCCCCTCAAAGCACATTTCCTTTGCTCCACAGCTTTTCTGCTTTCTGCCTCCCTGAGCACCTCAGCACCAGAGCTGCCTGTTGCTCCATGACTCTGGTCCTTCGGCCAGTGCTGACCGTGCCCAGGATCGGAGAGAAGCAGCTCCTGGTCCAGAAGCAGGACGCTTCCTCTTTCTTCTGCTCTCGAGGGAAAAAGCACTTTCACTCCCTTCTTCCTCTCCCTGCTCAAGGCCGGGAGCATTTTGCATCTAGAGTGGACAGCAGCAATGTCTCAGCTCGGTGTGTTCCAGGAGATGGTTGGAGCTGGACCAGGCTGCATGGCAGCCATCCCCGGGCTCCTGTGCAAAGCAGGACAGTGGGATCCACCGAGCTCCAAGGTCACCTCAGCCAGGAGATGGTCCCCATTAGCAGAGAGGATCCGCCTTGCAGAGACACTGAGAAGAGGCAGGACAGGTGTGCAGGGGGTCCCTTTGCACCCACAACAGCCAGGCAGCATCAGGATAAAAGAGAGGAGGGCTCAGGCTGCTCAGCCCCACGCAGACATGGAGCTGCTCAAGCTACACCTGAGTTTGTTGCTGATGCCCCTTAAACCTCTCCCTGCTTGGCCCAGCTCCCACCTACGCTTGGCAACTTTCCTTTAGCTCCAAAGTTAGTCCAGAATTACATTTACTACCTAAGTGAGGGCACATTTGAAGTAGCCAGTGTGGCATCAGGACACCCCTGCTCTGGCAACACCCTGTTCACACCAGTGCAGCCATTTTGGCTGTGAGGGATTTGCCTTCACTGCTCTGTCAGTAGAGTCAGGAATGAAACGGCCACAGACTGATTCCTGTTACCATGGTGGTACAGAGCATCTTCCTGTTCCTGGAGTTTTGCCACTTTATTGGTGTACTGGGAGAGAGCTGGCTGAGCCACAAGACTCTGAGTCCAAGCAAGCACCCAGACACACCTCACCCAGCCTGGGTTCCTCTCACAGGTGCAGGAGCTACAAGGACCACGGATTCTGGCTACCTCGGACTTCAAACCATGGAAGCAGCAAGTTAGTGGGCAGCGTAGAGGACTAAATCGGGCAGAGAACACTGACATGACATCTCCAGGCCATGGAGCACAGAAGAACTTGTCTTCTCTGGGTATCTGCTGGCTGGAGGAGAACTCCTGTGATGGTCCTGGCACTTTACCACCACAGCTTTGGAGCAGAGGTATGACCAGGGGCCCTGCAGCTGGAGAGAGCCCTCAGCCAGCACAAGCACCTGAGCTGCATGTGGGGGACTGGCAAGACAGGGACAGTGTCTGCTCAGACCCCCAGATGGGATCCCACCCCAGGGACCCTCCACCAACCCCGGGCCAAGGGATGCTCTCAGCCCAAGAGCTGATTTCAGAGCAGACCTTGCCCTTGGCAGAGAGGCTGAAACCTCTCCTTGCTGAGCCGAACTCAAGGTGAGACCAGAGCCTTGCACACACTTTCAAAATGCAAGAAGCAGTCTTTGCACCAGGAGCCTGCCTCTGCCCTGTGGAGTGCTCAGTGGGTGCACAGCCCAGCCCCGGGGCTCAGGGGCAGCCCCTGCCCTGCTCCGTTCTGCCGAGGGAGCAGCACGGTGCCGGTCCCAGCCAAACCTGCGGCACCGCTGCACCGGGCCTGGGGAGGGGGCACCTCCTCCCGGGTACAATGACTGTCTATTCTGCTGATCACAAGCCTAATCCTCTTTGGTTTTTAATTGGCATTTGGGCTAAGCTGATTTAAACCTCTTCACCTTGTTGGGTCCCCCCCTCCCCACTTCTTTCTTTTCTTTTTTTTTTTCTTTTTACCAAATAACAACGCTGCCATCACCAAGCCCCCAGCACAATGACAGCTTTGTGCAAGGGCGAGAGGAGAGGAAAGGGAAAGGGAGGGGGAGAAGGGAAATGTGCTGAACACACTCGGAAACAATGCGGAGTTTGTGATTCAGACTTGACCACTGGCAAAGGAGCTGCTTCAGCTGTGCCTCGATAATAAACGCACTGTCCCTTCCCAGCACCTCTCCCCCTGCCCATCACCTCCGCCCCAGGCCAGCTGCCCACCGGTGTGGGCTCTACCTGCCACCCCATCCCTCAGGGGATGCAGCTTCCCCAGGCCCCAGTGTGACCCACCACAGCAGTACCACATCCCCAGTCTCACCAGTGAGTGGCCCCCAGGGCCATGTGCAGTGGCAGGATGGGCACGTCCTGGTGTCCTCTGCACCCTGTCCGTGCCTGAGCCAGTGCTGTGTCCCCATGCTGAGGCCTGGTGCTGGTCAGCAGCCCTGGTGAGCAGCCCTGGTCAGCCTGGACGGACGCTGGTGTCAATGAGGATCCACATCATGCTCCGGGCCAGGGCCTGCCAGCAGGAGCAGGGAGAGGAGGAGGCTGCAGTGAGATCAGCTGTGGTGAGGAACTTCTGCTGAGAGTCCCTCAAGACGAGGTCCTGCTGGCAGCTCCTCACGGCTCATGGCTTTTGGAGGGTGGGGTGTTCCATACAACCCCCACTCCTGGGGTCGGGTAATAATGAGCCAACCTGAGCTAAAACCAAACACAGAAACACCTCTATCATCTCCTTTCCACTTAACATGCAAGCCCCCTCCCCAAAGAACCCCAAAGGAGTCTTTTGTTCCCGTGGATGAGACAGACACCTCTCCCAGGGCCTGGCGATTATGAGTTAACAAACACACAAGAACAGATGTTAAACACAGAAAAAAATCCAGTTCTTTGAGACTTTGGGCCGAGTGGTCAGCAAGGTGACCATGGAGACTTTAGCTCCTCTCTTTGCCCACTGCGTGGTCACCATGAGACCTCACCAGTCCCCAGGCATTTGCCATAGAGACACTTGGCCCATCCTGGCAGCCTGACAGTGCCAGACCCAGTGTAAGAGCTTAGGGAAAGTCTTTTTAAAAAATGCAAAATTAAAAAAAATTCACTTACCAGGATATTACCAGTGAACGCTCACCAGGGCCAGAGACCTGTGATTCATCAGCCAGAAAATGAGCTCCACGTAGGGTGAACCCACGTCCAGCCTGGCAAGAGAGAGAAAAGAGGATGGGAACATGTTAAATGTCAGCCCTGTGCTCCCCAGCTGGATTACACCAGGACAGGGAGATTACAGCCACGCTTCAGACACCAAGGGGAAATAAGGAAGAGAGAGTTAATCTGGAAAACTCTCAGCATCTTTGAAACTGGGCTGGTTTCCTAACCTGAGGTGCCTCTGTGGGAGCAGGAGGAGCAGGGGTCTGCTCTGGGGGAGTTTGAAATGGGGGAAAGCTCTCGTTGCACCATTCCCTGCCCCTGCCAAGTGCGATGCCAGCCAGCATCTCACTGCAGGCGTGTGGCAAAGCCAACTTCAAGCACTCAAAATCTACAAGCAGGACAAAAAACTCTAAATCTAAGTCAAAAAAACACCTTCTTTATTCTTTCTTTGTCTTCTGGGGAGCTGTGTTGTCCAGGTTTCCCTCCCTGCCCAGGGCAGTGACCGCTCCACAAAGGCCCAAAGCTGAACCCGAGCCCAGAGCACCCTGAGGCTGGGGGGATTGATCCTGGCTGTCCTGAGCACTTCGCTGTGGCCAAGCACAGGGAGATCCATCACGAGCAAGAGCCACATTGAGTCTTGGCTCAAAGGAGGAGCCCGAAGGGATGCACCCTGGGACCGCCACCCTCAGTGCCGTAGGAGCCAAGTGGCAAAGCTCCAGCACTGCTCACCCCTGCTTGAAAATACCAAAACTGAGCAGCCCTGACCCTTTGGAACATCCTTACAGAATTGTTTGATATTTTAATAATATATTAATATTCACTTTATGCACTTCCCCTCTGTATAAATTCTGCCTCCAGCTATGGCTACTCACAGGCTACACTAGGATTTAGACACCCAGTACAGAACTGACGTGGCTTAACCGAGGAAGGGCCAGAGAAAGAGCTTGTTCTCCTGTCCATTAGTGCCATAAATCATCTCTAACACTACAGAAATCAGAGGCAATCTGATCCTGTGAAAATGCAGTGGTGCAAAGCCCGTGAGTGGCACCAGTGGGAGCAGAGCAGCGATGCCTAGACCCATCCTCTCCTTCCAGCTCCGCTTCCGACACAGTCCTGTGCCCCATCCCAAGGAAAGAACCAGAAAAAGGGAAGGAAAAAAAATATCCCCCAGCACGGCCTGAAGTTTATAAATAAAAGCAGTGAGAAATGGACTAAGTAGCTGCAGCTTAGCCCGAGGGCTAAGAGCCTTAACGCATTTTTGCAAGTTTTAGGGAAGTATTTCCCATTCCTGACTAAGCACGTTTGGCAGGCAGAGCGGAGCGCGTGGCCACACACCCTTCACAGCTCCAGCTGAAGGGGTGACAGTCACTCCTTCCCCAGCCCTTTCCCACCTCACAGACCCCACCAAGGACCAGGCTAGAGCCAAGCCCAGCCGTGTTCCCCATGGGGCTGCCTCCAGCCAGGCGTGTCTGGGGTTCCGGAATCAGCCCACGGGCAAAAAATGTGATTTATTTTTCTTCTAGGGATAAATTTTGAGTTGGTTTTAATCTGCTTTCAAAATTCCTGTCACACCAGGGTTAAACTCAGTCAGCATATTTAGGCTTTTAAGTTTCCAGGTCTCATGGCAACAGAGGGATGGGGAGAAATTAAAAAGAACAACAAAACGTGGCCTCATGGAACACCAAGATTTTCACTGAAACCACAAACCACTTGCAAGGGGTCTTCAGATAAAACACCCCAATATATTTCAAGTGCTGCAGTAAAATTAATCACTTCCCACCCCACCAGGTGTGTGAAGAGATTTTTCCCCACTCTCAGATTAACCGGAGCACAATAACTTTGTGCCCACAGATCACCTGGAGCAGGCGAAGCCTCTCGTGCCTCAGCCCATCGTGCACAGGAGGAGATGAAGCCACTCGTGTTTCACATTGATTCTTCTCCCCTTTCTTACACGGACATGAAATGGTTTCAGCAAGAGAAAAAACGAGGCTATTTAATTTTTCTAGTCCAAAAGAGGGAGGAGGGGTAAAAAAATAATTAAACAGCTGTTTTGCTAATGTTGTCACAGTACACAAAGAATGAAACGTCATCTAGCGCATCCAGGAAAAAATTCTGCAGCCAAGCCTCAAGCCACACAACATCCCCAGGAGGCACGGAGGGCATTTTGAACAACAATTTAAAAAAAAATATGGTCAAAAAATATGATCGAGTTGCCTTTGGCGCCATTCCCACCGCAGAACCTGGAGATGAGATGAGAAGAGGCTGATCTGGGGGCGCGGGTCGGAGGTTCCGTGGCGGCGATGCCCCAGCGCCGGCGGCAAAAGGGAAATCCCAAATGCCCACGGCCGAGGCCGGGATGAGCCCCTCGGAGCCGAGCTGGCACCGGGAGCGGCACGAGCCGGGCCCGTGCCGGCCGAGGGCCATGGATGCTGCCGGAACCCTCCCGCCCGCGTGGCGAGGGCCAGCGCTGAGGCGATCGGCCATTTTACACTTCGGCTGCCTAAAATGGTGGCTCCCACCTTGCTTTCCCCCTCCTGCTCCCGCCTCAGCACGCATGCACCCACGGGGAGGGGAGGGACAGGGCCGCGGCCCCCCGCACGCGAGGGCGCCGGGAACGGGAGCCAAGATGGAATTAGAGGGAGAAATTAAAGGAGGGGAAGGGGGGGAAGCGGGAAGGGATGCGCCTCGCCTCGCCGCGGC
Organism: Erpornis zantholeuca; assembly: GCA_013400515.1. Lineage (NCBI taxonomy): Eukaryota > Metazoa > Chordata > Aves > Passeriformes > Timaliidae > Erpornis > Erpornis zantholeuca. The sequence continues at coordinate 330,528 of VZTN01034371.1, read as the reverse complement.
CTAGCCGCCGATGGTTGGCTTTGTGCGTCCTGCGGAAGGGAGCGGCAGGAAAAGGCCTCGAGGGGGGAAAAATGGGGGGAAAGAAGGGGAAGAAAAAGAGCGTTTGGGTGAGGATGGTGAGGGGCAGGGATGCACGGGGGTGCGGGGAAAAAAAAAATCTTCCCTTCTTTCTTCACCGACCCCCCCTTCACCCTCCCCGCAATCCCGCTTTGACTTTTCCCACAGAAGTAGCCAACCTCCAAGAATGCAAATGACATTCATTATGCAAATGCATGCAAATCAGGTTTAACTATCGGAAGAAGGGCTCGGAATTTCTAATGGGTTAACTCTTTCCTGCACGGCCCGGATAACAAGAGCCCTCGTGTCTTCCTCGGGGCTTTGTGCTTCCCGATCCATCCTGGGCACCCCAACCCGCATCCCTCGATGGGCACCGCGGGCCTGGGGAGGAACAAAGCATCGGGAAAATACCAACAACAACGATAAAAACCCTACTGGCGTGGGAGCGNTTTTGCTAATGTTGTCACAGTACACAAAGAATGAAACGTCATCTAGCGCATCCAGGAAAAAATTCTGCAGCCAAGCCTCAAGCCACACAACATCCCCAGGAGGCACGGAGGGCATTTTGAACAACAATTTAAAAAAAAATATGGTCAAAAAATATGATCGAGTTGCCTTTGGCGCCATTCCCACCGCAGAACCTGGAGATGAGATGAGGCTGATCTGGGGGCGCGGGTCGGAGGTTCCGTGGCGGCGATGCCCCAGCGCCGGCGGCAAAAGGGAAATCCCAAATGCCCACGGCCGAGGCCGGGATGAGCCCCTCGGAGCCGAGCTGGCACCGGGAGCGGCACGAGCCGGGCCCGTGCCGGCCGAGGGCCATGGATGCTGCCGGAACCCTCCCGCCCGCGTGGCGAGGGCCAGCGCTGAGGCGATCGGCCATTTTACACTTCGGCTGCCTAAAATGGTGGCTCCCACCTTGCTTTCCCCCTCCTGCTCCCGCCTCAGCACGCATGCACCCACGGGGAGGGGAGGGACAGGGCCGCGGCCCCCCGCACGCGAGGGCGCCGGGAACGGGAGCCAAGATGGAATTAGAGGGAGAAATTAAAGGAGGGGAAGGGGGGGAAGCGGGAAGGGATGCGCCTCGCCTCGCCGCGGCCTAGCCGCCGATGGTTGGCTTTGTGCGTCCTGCGGAAGGGAGCGGCAGGAAAAGGCCTCGAGGGGGGAAAAATGGGGGGAAAGAAGGGGAAGAAAAAGAGCGTTTGGGTGAGGATGGTGAGGGGCAGGGATGCACGGGGGTGCGGGGAAAAAAAAATCTTCCCTTCTTTCTTCACCGACCCCCCTTCACCCTCCCCGCAATCCCGCTTTGACTTTTCCCACAGAAGTAGCCAACCTCCAAGAATGCAAATGACATTCATTATGCAAATGCATGCAAATCAGGTTTAACTATCGGAAGAAGGGCTCGGAATTTCTAATGGGTTAACTCTTTCCTGCACGGCCCGGATAACAAGAGCCCTCGTGTCTTCCTCGGGGCTTTGTGCTTCCCGATCCATCCTGGGCACCCCAACCCGCATCCCTCGATGGGCACCGCGGGCCTGGGGAGGAACAAAGCATCGGGAAAATACCAACAACAACGATAAAAACCCTACTGGCGTGGGAGCGGCTGCCCCTTCGTTAAATGTTCCGGCAGGAGACAAGACAAAGCAGGCTTAAGGGCGGAATTGGGGAGAAAAAATGGAAATGAAAGTGGGAAAAGAAAACAAAGAAAGAAAAAATATAAATAGAAAAACAACAACAACAACAAAAGGGAAGAAAAAAATTAAAGGGAAAATGAAACATTAAAAAGGGAAATGAGAAGGAAAAGAAAGAAAAAGGAAAATTAAAGAATAAATAGAAAAATTAAGTGAAATAAATATTAGTTCAGAAAAACAAAGGAAGGAAAGAAAAGAAAGGGAAGGGAAAGAAGAGAAGAGGCCGCTCTTGGCAGAAGGTGAAACCCTCCGGTGGTGCAGCAGCGAAGGGTCCTGGCAGCCTCAAGGGTGCTCACATTGAACCCACTCACTGTGATGGCCTTGGAGCCACTGACTCTTCTTCTGCTGGAAACAGTCACAAAACGCACCAAGATCCCATTCATCTGTTTTTTTTCTTTTTCAGTGTTTTCATTGAGGAAAAAAAATTAAATTACAATTTCCCCAGTGCTGGGTGAGCCCGTGGGGCTCCGGGGAGGGAGGGAGGAGCGGAGGGATGGCAGTGGTGGCACTGGGGCCCCAATCCACATCCCTGTGACCTCTCCAGCATCCTCGGAGTGTGTTTGGAACGTGCATGGCATCAGCGTGGGACCAGTGCCCTGCTCCTCCAAACCTTCCTAGAGACCCTGCATCCTCATACCAGCCCCAAAAACGAGACAGCTCTGGGAACTGAAACAAGGAAATTCCAGGTAGTGACTTGGTGCTCACCGAATGCTGGTATTGCAGGAGCTGTGAATATTACAATGGGCAGTAAAGTGGAGAAAGAGATGCATGGAAGAATTCTAAATATTTTACAGCAACCTTGTATTGATTCACAATAATAAAGTGCTTTAGGATTATTGCTGTGTTTTGCCCAAGAATTATTCCTCGTCTGTTCCAAAACCTCCCGATTTTTCTGTTATTTTCTATACCTCCTTTTAAATTTGATTTTTTTTCCCAATCTACTCAAAATCTCTTGGTATTTGAGCTGTAAGGTGTTAAGTACAGCAGCAATAATCTGTGCAAGAGCAAAAATTTCCAAAATTTTGAAACACCATAAAAATTATTGTTTTAGAGTCAGTTTGCTGTGCTCTGAAATGCACAAGCCCAGAACTACTGGCAATTTAAAAAAAAAACCAAACCCTTTTATTTCATTAAGCTTGTTCCAGCCTAATAAAGCCTCTGCGGAGGGTAAAATATACTTTAGGTGTGCACTTTGGCAAACCTCTTTCCCTACTTAAAAAAAAAAAAGGAAAATAAATAAATTAATATTATTTTTTAAAAAAAGGCACCAGTAATTTGGGTTTCTTTATGTCTCTGGCCTCCAGCCCATGGGAGCTGGAGCCTTGTTCTGCTCCCCTCATCTTGTTTTGACTCCAAGCCCCAATTTCCAAGTTCACATATCATTCCAAAACGGGAATTGGGTGATTTTTTTTTTTTTCCCTTTTTTAATTAGTTATTGGAAAAGATATTAAAAAAACCCAAACAACAACAACCAAAAAACAAGAAAAAACAAAAAAAAAAAGGAGGAAAAAAGCCAAGTTCTGTGCAAGAGAAGGGCTGGAGGGTGCTGGAGGGTGCTGGAGGGTGCAGCCATGGCCAGGAGCTGCTCATCACTAACGAGCTGCTCATCACTAACCAGCTGCATTACCCTGGTGTGGGGCTGACAGCACAAACTCCTCAGGTGCTGCCTCACGAGCACCCAAACAGCCCAGAAATGGTCACTCCCCGGGCAGGGAGGAGGCATTCAGGAATACCTGGTGTCCCCAGCATCCCCGGAGCTGTGGCAGGACAGGCCTTGGGCTGCAGGACACAAAACCGAGGTTGGGTTTTAGCACAATGTCGGCAAAGAGCGGTGCAGAAATTGCTGCTTTTAAACACTCCGAGTGGAGTCACGTGAAAAGGGGTTTGGCTCCATTTCCAAAAGTGATTTTTTAAATTTTTGATAGTTTTTTTTTTATTTAGAAGGCTCCCTGTTCAGTCACCTCTCTGCCTTCACCTCCCTTCTCTATCAAGTTTCACTGCTCGTGTCTACATCTGTTTCAAACCCATTTATTCTGGTTTTCCCCCATCCTTGATGCACCTCTTTGGCCCTGGAAACTCCTGAAGACACCCAACTGCAGCAACCCTTCGGACACAGGGTGGGAAAAGAGGTGCCAAGGGCATTTGCAGCCTCTACCTCACCCCATTGAAAATGCAACTTCCAGCATGTTTTAATCCTTGTCACAAGAAATCAATAACACACTCTGGGAGTGTGTACCCACACAGGGGATGGAACGGACCCTGGCAGCTTCCACAGTAATTTCTTCTGTGGAGGGACCTGCAAGATCTCGGGAATGAATTAAAAATGGGGAGGTTGAGAAATTACAGTGGAAATATATTTATCGAAAATCTATTGTAGACAATAATTTCAAGCAGCTTCTCAGCAAGGGGGCAGGGGCTGCACGTCCCATGGGAAATAAGCAGCAGGAACAAAGTGACCCCATACAGCCACTTTCTCCCCCATTTCTCCACTTAGAAAGCCACTACCCAGCCTCTGCCAGATGCCCAGAAGTTTTCTGCCTCGAAAGCCCTGCTTTCCTCCCAAACCCCACGTTCCCTCCCTGCAAGAGGAGGTTTTCCAGGTGACACACTCAGCAGTAGGATGGGGAAAAGATGGGCTGGAGAAGGTGCTGCTGGTCTTTGAATGAATCCAGCATCAGAGCATGAAAAATTAGCAAAGGCAGCAAAAAAAAATCCTGGACAGAGACACATGGAAACACCACATTCCTGTCATGGGAAAAAAAACTGCAGCAGGAGATACCACCGGGGGTGACAGCCCTGGTGCCCCAAACCAACCTTCCCAATGGAAAAGAGCCTTTAAAGTCCCAAACTGCTATGGCAAAACCTCTTGGTTTTTTCCTACCAAGCAGGATGTTGGGTGTTTTAAGTAAGGTGTGGGGTGTGGGTCTGTTGTAGGGAGCAGAAGGATTCCCCCCTGCATGCCCACACCGGCAGCAGTGCTGCCAGGAGTCACCTGGGCATCACCTGACACCAGGCAGCAATTAAAGCACTTCGAGAGAGAGTCCCAACTTTTCATCACTCCTGTTAAGGCCAAGAGGAAAAGAGGAATTTTGCAGGCAGCATTTAATCTGTCTTGTGATGGTTGATGCTCATCACCTCTCAGGATGCAATGGGATGTGAAAGCATCCTTGGACCACAAAACAATTTCCCATGGAATCATAGAGAACATTTGGGTTTTGATTATCAGGCCTCAAAAAATGCAGGAGGCAGAGGCTCTCGATACTGTTATTTTTGGAGGCAAGGGCTCTCGATACTGTTATTTTTGGAGGGCTCCTGATACTGTTATTTTTAGCCAGTTTTAACTTATCTTGCAAGCCCTTTCTTCAGAGCCAGCTCACCAGCCTTCCAGGGCCAGATTTTTTTTTTGCCAGACTCAATTCTCCAGCGCCTAGGGCTGCCAATAGTGCTCAAAAAAAAAAAAAAAAATCACCCCCCAAAAAACCCCACGCACAACACAAAAAATTCAATCCCACCACCCTTTTTTTTTTTCTAATTTTCCCAAAGAACTGGGAGGCGTGAGCACTCGAGAGTCAAATTTGCCCAGGACCCGCGTTCCCTAAGAAAGCAGGGCTCATTCGCCTTCCACAAACTCCACAGTGGCAACAAAAGTCCCTTTCAAGCCCTTCCAGACGCAAGTCCTTCAGCTCAATTAGTCAGGCACACAGAGACACAAAAAAGCCTCCCATTCAGGCTAGTGGCTGGCTGTGGAGGACAAGGGCGAAGAAAGGATCTTTCTCCCACGCTTTCACTGGGTGTCATAACAAGCAGAAAGCCCTCTTACGGGGGGATTATTGGAGATAAGAGTCCGATGGAGGGGCTGGGGCAGGAGCTAGGGCTGCAGGAGGAGGGGAGGAGGGGATGGGGCTGGGGTTGGAGGTTGCAGCTCCCAAGGTCGGGCGAGCACGGACGCTGACGGCGTTGCGCTCCATCAAAAATGTTTTTTAAAAAAATTACGATATTGCCCCCACAAAGTACACACACACACACACACACACGCGCAGAATAATCCCAGTTCTCCATGGCAACCTGCTCCGTGGCCATCCCTCTCACCAGAGGAGGGAGGCAGCTTGCTTTCACTCCGGCATCTCTGCCAGCTTGTCCTGGTGCTGGCAGAGCCTCAGCCAAGCTGGGCAGAGGGGCCGGGCAGGCTTCCTCCTGCTCCCTCTTCTCCAAAAATCAGTGGTTTTCTAGAGCAAAGAGCATCAAGGAGAGGCACAGCTCCATGGGAAAGCTCTGCCTTCAGAAACCCAGCCAGCCCTGCTGATGCTCCTGCAGATGGGTGGGTTTAATGTTGAAAAGACCTTTTTTCATTAAAAAGAAGAAGGGAAAAAAAGAGTGCATGTTAGTGGGTTTTGTTGTTCAAAGGCAAAACAAAGGGGAAGAAGAGAGAAAAATCTCCAGGGAGTGGAGTTTATCTGCAAAACTATGGCGTGGGGCGGTGGCCCAGGGCCACCCATCCTCTGTGGTCCCTCTCCAGTCCAGTGTGGCATCCCGAGCCCTCAAACCTCCCCCCAGCCAGAGGGGTCAATAGCTGCACCTTCTGGCCAGGCCCCAGCAGGAAGAAAGGTCCTCTGGATACTGACAGTGCCCTGCAGGATTAGTTAAAGTTCCTGAGTGAATTACGTGCCTAATTCCCTTGAACAATCCAGGTTATATTGTTAATTCCCCATTGCTTTTCCATTGACTCTATACGTGGCTGTGGTGCCCCTCCACATCTTTTCAAAGATATGATTCCTTTCCCAAAAGCAAGGGTGACAGAGGCAAATTCAAAGGAAATGCCAGAAAATTTGGCTTTTTTTCCTCCTGCCCAGACCCAAGCCCCTGCCCATTGCCGCTGCAGGGTTGTCCCCACTCCCAGCACCATCGAGGAGCAGGTGACGAGAACATCCAAGTTCAGCGACATTTTACAAGGATCAGGGAGGGAATATAAACTCTCCAGCTCAGGAACGGAAAGCCAAGAAACTCTCTTGGAATACATTATCCCATAATTGTAGGGTTTCAAGCACTTTCCTCCCAAGCAGCTGGTGCCTGCTGATGCCAGAGGAAGGTTGTTTGGCTCAGACACATTCCTGCCCGGTTCAGCCTGGGAATCCCTAAAACAATCCACTCCTAAGAAATGCTGTAAAAGCTGAATATTTCACCCAACCTAAACACCAGAAATTTACTACAAGACGGAGGGGGATAGACACATGAAACACAGCAGACTCCTTAGGGACAACACTTTCTCCCTCCCAAAGAGGACTCTGTGCCTTCAAAAGGGATCTGGGGGACCCTTTCCCTTTCCCAGAGCTCACACACCAGTCCAGAAAAGCTTCTGTGTTTTGGTGGGTTTTATTCAATAAAAGGTGAGCTTCCAGCAGCCAGGAACCTGCTGAAGGTCAAATTAAACCTGGTTTACCTGCCTTGACCTGAGCAATGCAAGGCCACAGGATGAGCCAACAGCCCCCCGGAGTCACACAGGGCTCAAAACCAGGCCATCCCACCACCAATGTATATCCAGTTTTTCATTCCCAACACTTATTAATCAGCCTTTTTTTTTTTTTTCCCTCTGAGAACCTGCATTTTCTCTCTATCCCAGAGCAAGCTCCACCTCATGTCCTCCACTTGCCTGCAAAAATGCATTGCACAAGACCAAGCAGTTAAAGCCAGCAGATGCACCCAACATGGATGCTCCCTCCTCCTGCACCAGCATCCTGGCACTACCCCTTTTGTCCCTGCTCCAGCAATATTAAAACCCCTGAAAGTGGAATTACAATTATTTTTACACCTAGCCTGGGCTGTCAAAGTCGAAGCTCAAGCCATGGCCGTCGATGCTGGGTGGGGATTACACAGCTTTAGCTGTACAGTTACAGATGCCAGGTCCAAGTCTGCTCTCAGCTGTAGCAGAATAAATCCTGGAGTTATACAGTGAGCGAGAGACTGATCCACTGATAACCAGAGATGGATTCAGCCAGGAGCAGCGGTCCAAGACCTCCCCATCAGCCTTGCAGACTTCAGTATACACGGACACCCCCCAGCCACAATCCCAGGATTCGGGACATCCCCCTCCGCTGCCGGACGGGATCCCTAAAAAAAATTTTCCATCTCTTTTCCTGCAAACCTACCCAGGGCCCTGACACCCCTGCCGGTAGCAGATCCTGCCCGCGCCCGGCGGCCGCCACCCCTTCACCAGCTCCTACAGCGAGAGGCAGGGAGCGGAGAGGTGCCGGCACTCACGCACACGTCCCTTTCTATATCTGTCCCTGAAAATCCCGCCGGGCGAGCCGGAATGCGGCCCCAGGACTATATTTAGGGCCCCCCGTCATGCTGGCGACACTGTCACACAAGCCTGGGCCAGCACAAGCTCCCGCCGCCGCGGCGGGCAGCGCGGAGAGCGAAGCTGCCAGCGCGGGCAGCGAGAGCCGCGGCTCCGCTTTCACATCCAATCACCCCGGCTGCATGTGAGCGACCTGCCCGCTGGCGCCCGTCTCCTGCCAGCAGCCTGAAGACCACAGAGCTCATCATTTTCCTCCCAGCTGTACCCCCTCGGGGCACTGCCACCCGCTCCCCCCAGGCAGGGTGCGGAGGAGCCGTCCGGTCCCGTGTGCTGGGCGCCCGGCGCCGCTTTTGCACCCTGGGATGGGCGGGGTAATTCGAGAAATCCTTTCTCCTGCCCTGCAGAGATCGGCACTGGCCACCCCAAAACCATCCCAGCGTGCTGCAGAGCACCTTGCAAAGTGCCGTGCACCGGTGGCCGGAGCCCATCGGCAAAGCCGCGGTGGGGACAAGGACAACGTGATCGTGCCTGCAGCCCTCCTCCAGTCTGTGCTCCGAGACGGGGGCACCGCGGCCCAGGGCCCAGACGGTTAATTCCGAGCATCACCCCAGCCTCCGTTCCCACACACCCGCCACTTGCTGAAATTAAAGCAGGGCCTGATCTGATTCCTATGGCGGCTTAGCGCGCCCACTCAGCCGGTTTATCATAATCCCGACATAAAAATCGCTCCCTTGAAAACGCTCAGGGGTTTGAAGCCCTGATTGTTTGAAGAGGAAAGACTCTGTTCTCAGCACAAAGATGTGCTCCCCTCTCAGCCCCGGTCTGGCAGCTGGAGGCTTCAATCAGCGTTTCTGACCCCATAGGTACCCGTGGCAGGAGCCCTCACGCTTTCCTTGGCACAGAGATCCCCCCAAACCCAGCCTGACCAGCTGGGCCACGCGGCACCCCAAAAAGAACAGAGCTTTGAGGACTGGTGCTTGGAGAAAGTCACCGCTGGCTGCCAGCCCTGCTGCCAGACCACCTCCAAAAACCATCCCCTCTCCCTGCAAGTCCAGCTGCGATTGCTTGGAGGAAGGAATTTTGTCAATGTATTTCAAAACTATATAGACACACAAACATTTCTATCATATTGGTGTGATTTCTTTGTGGTGGCACCACACTGCCCAGCCCAGGGTGCATGGGACTGTGCCGGGAGGACAAGGGGCACTTCATGTGCTCAGGAGACCTCAAAGTGCTTGAGCCATCAGGGCCTCCTTTTGTTTTCAGCTTAAAACTATAAAAGGCTGGCAAAAAATTCCTTCAACGGGGAAATGTCTGTTTTCCTCAAACACCACAAAATCATGATTTTTTAAAAAACATTTTTTAACTACTTTGCATCATTCAAGGCTGAGAATTTCCAAATATGAAATGTAAAAAATATACATATTTTATCCATCACAAAGTAAAGGTACACATCCCCTGGCAGTACTGACCAGCACAAGTATTTCTGCCCTTTTGCTTAGTCCCCCAGCCTGCAGCACATCTCTTGTACTATGAGAGTGGTGCAAAAGGTCTTTGGCCTCAGCAACAAAATGCTCTGCTGCATTTCTGCACTGCCAATGTAAGCATTAAAGATGGAAGCTAAAAGGGATCTACTGAGTGAAATTAAAAATTTTCAACAATCATATTTGTATAGGCTCATTCTCCTCAATGGCTCACTGAATCATGGAAAAATTAGTATTGCATTTGTTCCCTTTTTTTTCCCTGACTCCAAACTGCTGCTAAGCAAGAGAAGGGATGTGGAGAGCTGATACCTCGCTCCTGAACACGCGAGTGTGTCTCCTATCAATGTCTCCAGCAGTTATGTGGCCAGAAGGGAGAACAGAGTAGACAGTGCTGAGTGTTAACCAGTCAAATCATAGTGTCCAAGCAAGCTTAAACGGCCACATGTAAACTGCAATTTGGATCAATGTCACGCAAACACACAGGGCTTACTGCTAGTGCACTCCAGGAGTAAATCAGGGAGAAAAGGAAAAAAAATTTAAAATCAGCTCTTTGCAAGATTATTCTGAAACCCTTGGAGAGAGCCAAGCTGGCAGCCCCACGGACAGTCCTGCCATTGGAAATGGTTACCCTCCACAACGAAAACTCAAATTAAAAAGCAATTCCACCCTCCCGAAGAGCGACGTGCTCCGACAGCACCCACAAACCCCGGGGACTGCAGCCAAGCTTGTGGCACAGGAACCCCAAGGCACCCTGGTGGTGCTGAGGGGCAGCGAGTGGGCTGGAACTGGTTCCCATTTTCCTGCCAGGCTGGGAGCACAAAGGGATGGCTGATGAGCATGGAGGTGCTTTAGCCCCACAGTGTCACCATGTCCCTCAATGGCGGTGGGGGACACAAGCATTCTAAAGGGAGCTTTTTGCAGCTGGGAATGAGGTGCACAAGCTCCAGAGAGCCAGGTTGGGCCTGGTGGGCTTTAAACCCACCCTCACCATCACTGACCAGCACAGGCACCTCCGCCCCTGGCTCCGGGCCCTCCACACACGGTTTGCTAAATTCTTGGACGAGTTTCGTCCTTGTCCCAGTTTGCATCCCCCCACTCCTGCTCATGCCTTTGTTACAGCCAAGAAGTGACACCATCAAAATCAGCCTATGGCAGTGCTGCACAGCCCAGGATTGGTCACCCAGGAACACCAAAAGATGCTCACATAGCACAGCTCCCAGCTCCTCATTGGAGAAAAGGCACTTTCCCCCCTCCTTGAGGGGAGCCACTGGCCAATGGTGGATGGCACATGGCAACTTCCCAGTGCTCACCCAGAATAAGAGTCCCTCATCCCCCTGGGGAGCCACCGCACCCCTTCACACCCGGACTTTGGGCCACTGCTGAGGGCCAGCGTCTGCCCACAGACACATCCCGGTCCATCAGCCTGGCTGGAGTGGCTGACACCCAGCTGGACCTGCAAGAGTTCTCCTGGCTCAGTGAGACTAGGAAGGATGAATGAGGAGAACTCCATGCGGTGACATCCCTCTTTGTCACCAAGGCCAAGGGTGTCCAACTTCATCCTACGAGATGCTCAGGGTGTGAGTATCCATGGAGGATCTCTCCCCTTCCTTGGAGGGTGCTCTCCCTGGAGCTGGTTCCCTGTTGTGCTGTCCTCTGCACTGTCCCTCTCTGACTGGGGACAAAGCACCTGGCCGGGAGAGCAGCACTTCCCTGCCCCCGGGGAGGAGCAGCAGGATGGCAACAGAGAGCAGGGAATCGAAGGAGAGCTTGTAAAAACTTCCCTACATCCCTGTCACTGTCAGCATGGGCTGTGGGAACAGCACCAGAAACAATGGCAGCACCCAGGAGAACCTCAAAGGGAAGATGGAAAGAAGGTTTTCCCTAAGCTTTCTCCAAGCAGATCATTACAAGAACTCCTAGTTAACACATGCACTAAATTATTCTGAATTCCAGGGCCACGGGTGAGGGGGAAAAATATCTTGTTTATTAATTTCAAGCAGTCATATGAGCAGGATAAATCTTTCATATCACACCCGGCCCTTCCCTGAACGAAGTGCCAGGGACAGTTCCTTCTGCCCTTCTGGCTTTTTTAAAGATCCCAGTGAGCACATGAGTGAAACGAGCGGGTCCAGCCCAGGTCAAAAGTCAGCTCATTTCTACATCTTTCACAAGAGGCTTTTCATAAAGTCACAAAGCTATAATTGCTCCTTTCCAAAATTAGTTCAGGTGCCATCACCCATATTAGCTCTTTATTATTATAAAGTCTTTTTTGGTTTGGGAGTTTTCTTCCTCCTTGGAATCACCGCTCTGATAATATTTTATCTTAATCCACCATGAGAGCTTTGTGTTCTTCTAAGCAAGATCAAGACACCTCTTCAAATATGTTCCTGTGTTTTGCAGGTGGCATCTCAGGCACCCAGTCTGACTATTAAAAGCAAGTGGGAAGTGCCCAGTTCACCTCTTTGACCCAAAATTCCCTTCTACGGTAGAGCAGATTTAAAAATCCCAGTTTCCATAAAGAAGAGGTTGGCGCATAATCCATTAAAGAGGGATAAGAACCAGCATCAATTTGCAGAGAAGATAAATTAAACAAAATCAACTTCCCCAATTAGTCTCATGCAGTTGCCCACACAAGTTATATATTATATAAATATATATATATACCTTTTGTAAATCCCCAAATTAGAATCTTGAGTCCATTCACAGAAATGCTCATAGACAAAGGAGTTATAAGAAGAAAGAAAGCATTTGGATAGAGACACAAGGGAAGAAAAACAAAGAAAACTGCAAGAAACCATTTTCCAAATCACCATATCCTTCTTTCTAATACTGATATCAAGTTATAGCTGTCAGGGAGGAAAATATATGTATCTGTGTAACAGATAGGGAAGAGGGGGAAGGGAAGGCAGAAAAAAGGAAAAAGAATCCAGCACTCGTATTTGCAAAACAACCATTAATAAACATTGCTCTGTTGCTGCTTTATTAAACAGATAATCCAACACAGTAATCTGTATTGATTTATGGATTCTCTGATGCTCTATGACTGGTTATGCAATGAAAGTTCATCCTTGATCTGTAGTCTGGGTCCTGGACTTAACTAATTCATAATCTGATTGGAAGTTTTACTTTGTTAATTCAATTACAGTTAACGGCCGAGGAGAGAGCGGCAAAATCTTTGTCTTTCTCAACACAGACGGTGTCTTCCCATGCCCAGAATCAGTAAACTCTTAAAATCACAGAAGGTAAATATGTTCTTTAAAAAAAAAAAAAAAAATTAAAAAAAAAAAATCCTACCTCGGGTTTTAATTCCAGTCTCTGAAAGTTGTCTTTTCCCCCATTTTTTCCGCCTCTCATTTCCTTTATCTTCTTTTTATTTTTTTTTCTTTTAATTTTTTCTTTTTCCTCCTCTTCCTTTTGATGAATTTCCTTTCTTCTCCACATCCTCCTCAGGCGTGTAATGGGGTTATTTTTACTTTCGGTTATCTAGCTTTATGAAGAATCGACACCACTCATACAGCTAGATAACCAAAGATAACAACCAACCCCTGGAGTCTACAGCATCAGCAGGAAAAAGCCAACCTCCTCTTCTCCAGGGGTCCGGGGGCACGTGGCTTTTAAGGAAGGAACGAGGGGGAAAACGAATAAAAAGAGATGCAAATATTAGCAGCTAGGTCCATAATATCCTCACACAGCTACAGCCCTGGCCCTGCTCCCGCAGCCCAAGCAGCCCAGGGCACAGAGTCCTGAGCATCACTGGGACAGGCAGGATCAGGCCCCTCGGAAACACAATTTGGAGCAGAATTACAGGAGAACCGTGAAAGGGTTGCCTATTTTCTGCCGAGTTTCAATTTGTTTCATTTGCAAACCAAATTGTATTCTGCAGGTGCCGAGAATTAAGCCCACATTATTTTTAATAACTATCAAATTAATGCATTCAAACTGGTAATAATCAAAGCAAATATAATTTGCGCCCACAACTTAAAATATGCATAAAAGACCAAAAGGACATTTCCCCACCCACAAATGCTTTTAACGTTCTCTAAACAAAATGACTGCAAGAAAAACCTGCCGGTTAATATAAATAGCAACTTGTGGTGCTTTGGATTCAGCCAAGATCTGGGGGAATACCGATGAATAAACACGGAAAACACAGAGGAAATTATGAAGGGGATGGAAGGGAGAAAAGAAGGAAGGGAGCGACTCCTGCTCGCGGCTCAGGACCCGGGCCCTGAGCAAGGACCGCGCATCTCGCACAGGGAGCGGGACCCGCAGCCCTCCGTTCGTTCAGGGGGAGAGCGCAGCTTTTCCCCAGTAGGGAACCGCATCCCTCGCTTTCCTCTCCCCGTATCCCTCCGTCCTTTCTTCTTTCGCGGGGAACACGCATCCCGCCGTCCTCCCTTCGGGGGCTCTGCCTCTCTCCATCCTTCCTTTCTCCGGGGGTGGGGGGGAAACCCTCATTCTCCTTCTCCACCGTGACCTGCGTCCCTCCACCCTTCCTTGCTCCGGGGAGGAACGTGCATCCCCGCACCGCTCCTCCGCTCCAGGGCAGCCCGCATCCCTCCATTCTTCAGGGAGGGGAACCCGCATCCCTCTCCTTCCCCGTGGCGCCCCGCATCCCTCCCTCCTGCCTCCACCCGCGTCCCTCCCCTCGCCGAGCGGCCCGCTCCGCTCCATCCCTCTTTCACCTGCATCCCTCTTTCACCCTTGGCGCTGCGGGGAGGCGCGGAGCCCTCGCTCCGCCGAGACACCGCGGCTCGGCCGCCCCCGCCC
>VZTN01034371.1:299808-311698 GCA_013400515.1 Erpornis zantholeuca | reverse complement strand
CCGCGCTATTTCCAAGCTTCCTTAACCTCTGGATTGCTCGAAATCGATCAGCAAAGCGCAGCAAGCCTGGCAATTAGGAGCTCATTACCATATATGCAAATATGGCAACCTCTCTCTCCGCAGCCACGGAGACGCGGGGCGAGAGAACCGCAGCAGCGTTCGGGGGTGGGAATTGGGGTGAGGCGTGCGGGGGAACGGGGACAAGGGGGAAAAAAGTTATTTGAGGGTATTTGGGTGGTTTTGAAGGAAAGCGACCGAGCCGCGGGGGCACGAAGTGCTCGGGGGGCGCAGACACGTGCGGCCGGGGCCCGAATTTGCTCCTTAATTCAAATAAATTTTTTCTCCATTTGCCATAAACTCGCGGGGAGCAGCACGGCCCGGCCTGAGCGGAGGGGCTCCTCCGCCCCTCCACAGACGGCGCGGTGCCCACGGCACAGCCGGGAATGACCCGGGAATTCGGGGACACGCGGAGGGCCCGTGCCGGGGTCGGACCGCTCCAGCCCCGGCCCGAGCGAGTGTTTTAAAGGTAACTACTGCATTTCATTGATAACAAAACTCCCACCAAAAAGCGGAGATCCCCGACACAGGCGCTCGATCTCGAGTTCCCTTGTTACCCTCGATTTTATAAGCATCGGAGGGGTTTTTTTTTTTTTGCTTAATAAGCACAGATTAGGGACAAAGTCTCGCTGGCATTTCCTGAGTGCTGATTAAACCTGGGGGGTCACGGCAGGAGTAGCGTAAGGAGAAGGTTTTTTTCCGCTGTGTCGCTCGGGGCGGGCATCGCAGCGTTTTCCCCGGTGGCATCTTGCGAAGTTTCCTCCGGCGCTGGGCTTCCCCCCTCGATTTGGGAATTGTCTTTGTTCCCCTCCTCCCACAAACCGTAATCACGGCGTATTAAAAAATAACACCCGTTTCTAGTCGGGCTCCGATTTCCTTTGCTGCTTAGGATTATTTTATTTCCCCCCCTAGTAAATACCATTTGCTCCCTTTTGCCCGCCGTTCAAAGCCCCAGAGAACGAGAATGAGCTCAAATTCAGGAATCAATTCCTTACCCTGAGCGTTTCGTGGTTTAGTTTAAATGATAAAAATATAGATAAAAATACCCAAAATGAACAAAACCTCCCCAAGGGCTCTGCGGGGGACGGGGGTGGTGCCAGCAGCCCAGCCCCGGGGGCACGGCAGTGTCCCCGCAAGCGCGGCCGTGAGCCCGGGGTGTCCCTGCTCGCAGGCGCAACAGCCGCGGGAACAGAGGGAATTGCGGGGGTCCCTTTCTTTCTTTCTTTCTTTCCTTCTTTCTTTCCTTCTTTCCTTCTTTCTTTCTTTCCTCCTTTCCTTCTTTCCTTCCTTCTTTCCTTCTTTCTTTCTTTCCTCCTTTCCTTCTTTCCTTCCTTCTTTCCTTCTTTCTTTCTTTCCTCCTTTCCTTCTTTCCTTCCTTCTTTCCTTCTTTCTTTCTTTCCTCCTTTCCTTCTTTCCTTCCTTCTTTCCTTCTTTCTTTCTTTCCTCCTTTCCTTCTTTCCTTCCTTCTTTCCTTCTTTCTTTCTTTCCTCCTTTCCTTCTTTCCTTCCTTCTTTCCTTCTTTCTTTCTTTCCTCCTTTCCTTCTTTCCTTCCTTCTTTCCTTCTTTCTTTCCTTCTTTCCTTTTTTTTTAGCTTTAGGAGAAGCTCCTTCCGGCAGTTTCATTCCCACCTCGGCAGCTGAGCCGCTCTCCCCAGCCCCGTCCGGGTCGCTGCTCTCTGCATTCCTCTACCCCATTCCTCTTTAATTCCCGAGTCACCAGGATTTTGTTGTTTGGTGGTTTTTTTTTGTTTTTTTTTAATTTTTATTCATTTATTTACTGAGAATGGCCAGAACCGACGAACATCCTGTGCGGCCGCGGGCGGAGGAACCGTGTGTTACCCCCCCCCCCATCTCTGTCCATCCCCTTTTAAATTTTAATATTATTATTATTACTATTATTATTATATTTCGGAATTTCAGCCGACGTCGCCGCAGACCTCCCGTGAGTTTGGAAACGCAGGAAACACTGTATGGAAAGGAAATTAAAATAATTAAAATTCCCTTTCTGTTCCCCCTCTCCTGGCAAATTCGCAGCTACCAACAAACAACAAGAGGAACAGTTTTCCCTTCAGAAATCTTCGCTGCAGACCCGAGAGCCTCTGGCATCGCTTCCCCACCCGCCAGCGAGGACGGCGGCTTCGCCCACCAGATTACGCTAGAAAAAAAAAAAACTGAATTATTATTTTTTTCCCCTCCTTATCCCAAAGTAGCAATTAAAGAAAGTGGGAACCTTTGCCTTCTGCCGGGACAGACGTTTATTTTTTGGGTCTCAAAGCGCCTCTTTATTTTCTCTGATACTGAACTTTAAAGAGGAGGGGTTGGAGAGAAGCGATAGAGAAATTCATCCCATTTTTTTGGAATTCCCTCGGCAAAGCTGGCTCCTCCAGTGGAAGGCACGCAGCCTTTGCCTCCAGCTCAGGAGCTTTGTGCCCGTCTCATCTCACATTTATTTTTCCAGTGCCAGGCGCTGCCACAGGGCACGAAAAGCGGCGTTAGTGCCGCAAAACGGGCGTTTTAAACTTATTTTTGAGGAGACTTTCTGCTGGAAGACAAACCCCGGGCTGCGGCGGTGGGGGCGGTCAGTCTCAGATGATCCAGGAGGATTTTCCCCTCGCGAAGCTGGGATTTTCGGCCGTGGGTGTCCCGGGGGAGGCAGGCGGGCAGGGACCCGCGGGACCCACGCTGCTTGCGCGCAGCGAGAGCCGCGGAGGAGCCGCACCCCCCTCCCCCCGCACGGAGCCGCGCAGTCCCTGCACCCATTAAAAATGGAAAAAACCCTCCAGGAAACCCAAAGAAAACCCGCAATTCCCCCCCTGAAGGGTCTAGTTCGCAGCGCACAAGGGGAGAGGGGAGGAATGCCCCCCGGGTTTTGTTCTGATGAATCTTTGCAAGGCACCACAGCACTGTGAGCTCGTAGCCCCCGCCGAGCTGAGACCCGGGGACAGTCCAAGCACAGCGCAGTGGGAATGGGGGGAAAATTCAGCCGCAGCACCCCCGGAACTGGTCAGCAGCCCCTGGGCTGTGCACAAACCTGTCACGTGTGCCCTGTCTGCGTGCACCTCATCCCTGTGCACCTCATCCCTGTGCACCTCATCCATGGGCACCTCATCCCTGTGCACCTCATCCGTGGGCACCTCATCCGTGGGCACCTCACCCCTGTGCACCTCATCCATGGGCACCTCATCCCTGTGCACCTCATCCCTGTGTCCCTTATCCGTGTGCCCCTTATCCCTGTGCACCTCATCCCTGTGCACTTCATTCCTGTGCCCCTTATCTGTGTGCCTCCCATCTGTGTTCCCCCTATCCATGTGCCTCATATCCATGTGCACCTCCTTCCTGTGCCTCTTAACTCTGTGCCCCTTATGTGTGTGCAACTCATCCTCGTGCCCCTTATCCATGTGCACCTCATCCCTGTGCCTCTCATCCTTGTGCCTCTCATCCCTGTGCCCATTATCCCTGCGCCTGTTATCCCTGTGCCCCTCATTCCTGTGCCCCTGCTCCGTGCACGCCCTGTGCGTGCAGCGTGTCCCACTCGTGTGGCACACAGAGGCTGCACACAGAGTGGGAGCAGGGTGGGACTTCCACCCAGCTGCACCCAGACACACCAACTCCATCACCCACCCGAGCAGCTCCTGGCTCCCTCCTCCAAGGGCACCTGCAGGGAGATGCTCTCTGTGCCCCTGTGCATGTGGAGGGGCAAAATACCCTCTGCACAGTGCCCTGTCCCTTGGGGACAAGCAGTGGGTGCTCCCTGTCCTCGCTGCTGGGTGCTGGGCACAGCGAGCTCCTCCGAGGCCGTGCAGGGTGCGGGGAGCCTGCAGGGCCCCAGCGTGGAGCATCCTGCAGCTTCCCTGCCGCCGTTTTTAAAGGAAATTCCCTCCTCCTCTGCCTGCCAGCTCAGAGAGGCTCCGTGTGGGAGATGAGTGAGCTCTGTAAGAAATGCCACATTTGGGTCAAAGAGGATTTTTGGGCTTTTTAAGTGTTTGCACTGAGATGTCCACAAAGACGTGTGGCTCTGGAGGAGCCCTGCGTTATTTGCCATGCCCACAGCCAGCGCTGCCTCCGAGTGCCTGTGTGGCTGCTGCCGTGGGGTGCTCACATCCAGGTTTTTGTTCCAGATTCTCCCAGTCACCTCAAAATCTGGGGTACAGGTGCTGGAGCAGATCAGTGTTCTGTAGGTTTGGGGGAAGGGAAAACGGTTTGAAGCTGAGTGGTTTCTAAGCAAACATCTTTGTCTTGGTGCCAACCTCCACTCGATGGATGGCATTTTTCTGCCTTCGCTGGGCACTTTCACTGCTGCCTGGGCTGTGCGGTGCCACCGCTCTGGCGTCCCGCAGACAAAGAAAATGCCAACAAAAGCTGCATTTTGAAGCAAGTGGGTGCACACTGAAGGACAACGGCAGAGAAGCTCTGAAGCCGTCCCCAGGCTTGCAGGGCTGTCCACAGCCTCTGTCCTGGGCAGCCACAGCCTCTGTCCTGGGTATGTGCACCCTTTGCTCCATCCTTGACCAAGATACCCCCAATGAGACAAACCCTTCCTGCCTCAGGGCTGGAAAGCCTCATGGCTTCCTCCTGGCTCTCCCCAGCAAGTGTTTCCCACCCCAGGTGGAGGTTTTAGTAATTCAGGATATTTTAATACTTCACCCCAAAGGCTGGACAGTAGCTCGATGCCCTCAGAGGCACCCATGTGACCCAGTGGTTTCAGAGGGGAAGGGGCTTGAACCCTGGAAACAAGCAAATTCATTTCTATCAGACCATCTCAGCCTCAGATGTCGTCTCATCCTCAGCTTCCCCTCACCTCCAAACTTATTTTAAAAAAACCCCAAACAAACCAGGAAAAAACCCCAACCCCAAACCCCAAACGTAAACTGAATAACAAAACTCCCTCTTTCTGTACTGTCTGGGAGCTCTGTTTTGTCTTGGTAAAACTGGGTGCAGTGTCCCCCTGGCACCTACCCCAGCTCAGCTGCCCAGAGCCCTCCGTCCAGCAGGTGCCCTTTCTTCTGCCTCAAAGGGCTTTGATCTGGACAGCTCTTTTGGAGAGCGGCTGTTGTAAGGGATGCCTGGCACGAACACGGCCTGATTACAGCCCAGCTCGTTAAAAAAATGTTCCCTAGGTATTGAAGGGGATAACAAGGATATTTAAACATTCCCAGCGTGCACCTTTAAGCAGCAGAAAATAAGGGAAATTGCTATCGTTTAATTCAGTATTGCTCCTTTTGAACTCCCACTGGCTCTGCCTGCAATTGTTCCTTTGCCGGAGCTGGGAGCCGAGTCTGGATTACGGCAGCATCGGGGCTGCGGGTCCTGAGGGCTGGGAGGGCTGAGCACAGCAGGACCAGCTTCCCCACATGGCAAAAGGCTGATGGGGCTGCTTTCCATTTGGATTTTGAAAGATTTCCCTCAATAGCCCAGAGCAGGGTCTGGGTTTGGGGCCCGCAGCCCCAGTTTGTAATTACTCTCGTATTTTGTGTGCGCCAGGGAGAGGGTGGAGCAGCATTTCTTTTTTGTCTGTATCTCTGAGGAAGCTTTTTCCAAAGCGAGAGCAAAAAAATCCACAGCTGGTGTTGGTGGATGAGACACTCAGCCATGTTCTGGTAGGGGGAAAAAAAGACAAAGTCTAATTTTAGATGTTCTGAAATGCTTACAACATGCATCCCTCCAACGGCCTGGCACGGGTGCCAGTGGTTATTTCCACCCCGGCAGAAGGAGAGAACAGGGACCTGGGATCTGCTGTGCCTTGCTCCGAGCTCTCCCCAGGTGACCCTGGGGATCTCCCTCCCCTCTGAGGTCCTTTCTGCCCTGGGCAGCGTCCGTCAGCAATATTTACAGAGAGCAGCTGCTGGCCAGAAGAAAAGACAGGCTCCTCTCCTTTGGGGCAGTTTTCTTGCGTTTTGGCTTAGCCCCTCCTGGCCAGATCTCCTTTGGAAATGTCTCCATCCCCCCAAAAAGCTGCTTGGGGAGCCCCACAGATGAAAACCCAAGTCATGCCCTGACAGGGCATTGTTTGACTCAAGCAGCTCATTGTTTCCAAGGTCTCTTTCCCCTCAAGTCCTGTGTCACCCCCTCCCTGCTTCCCCCAAGGTCCCCATTCCTCTGCCAGCCCCAAGGACCGAGGGACCCCCAACCCCATCCACCCCTCCACACCCACCCCCTCCTCCCAGACTTTTCCTGCCAGCCCTGGGGATTTTGGACCCACACCCAAACAGTTCTCATTTTCCTGGTTAACCCCAGAAGAGCTGATCTGCAGCAGCACCAAAGCAGGGGAGAAGCTCCAGGGAAAGCAAAGCCGCGGCATTCCCGCCCCGAGACGGGAATGTGCCACGGAGGCAGCACAAAGCGGCTCAAAGGGCTCGGCGGGCTGCAGCCCCCTGCCCGAGCCAAGCCTTAGGGGAGGGTGAGGGTCTCAGCTTACCCGGCCTCTCATAAAAGTCTCCTCCATTCTAGCAAATAACCTTTATGTCCAGGGACTTGCAAAGTTTGCTTTCTCCCTCCAGGGTTAGTCACAGCAGGAGCGACAGAGAAAGCAAGCGCTTGTAGGAGGTTCCTGCGCATAATAACCTCAGAGGAGTTTAGGTCTAAAGACTAAAAGGCTCTATTTACTTTCACTGACAAGGAACAATCTAAGCAGATGTCCTTTGATGGGATTAGTTATTAATCCTTGAATCATGGGTAAATGGGAAAATGATCCATTATTTTCCACAAAATCCTTCACTACTTTAGATTTCAAGGATGGGGTGGAGGATTGTTAGCAGAAAGGTCTCGACCTGTCTGTTTTGGCCATTTAAAAATGTATTTTTACAGTTTGTGCCGTGGAGCGTGACTCTGAAATAAATTTTTTTTTAAAAAACCCAAGAAAAAGGGGTTTGTTTCCACTAACAGCTGAGAACAATGCACTGTGTCAGACGCAGCAGTGATGGGCCCAGGCATTCCTTGGATAAATAAATACCGTGAGGTTTTTAATAACTATAGTAATAATAATAATAGTAATAATGACGATGCTGCCACCTCCAAAAGCCCATTCTCCACACAGCTTTGGTAACTCTCCCTAAATGTTTGGATCCTCCTGACATCTGCGAGCCTGTCGGTGGCAAACAGCAGCTCGGTGGGCAGGTGTGGTTCAGTGTCTGCTGGGCAATCCATACATAGCCTGTGTAGGTGGGTGCAGTGCGTGGGATGAGGGAGGGATGGCAAGAGCTGGTGAGATTCCAGGCTGGCTCAGGGGAATCATTTCCCCAGGGGTAAATCCGTGCAGGAGGTTTTTGGTGTGAGGGGAGGTGCAGCCATGCAAACATCGTCCCAGGGGCTGGGTGGGGAAGAGGGTCCTGCACAGGGGAGCTGGGGGATGTGCCAGCAGAGCTCCCACCCATGGCTCACCCCAGCCACGCTCCAACCCCCCAGGCATGGCAGGAGCTGGGGTTTACCCATCCCTCGGCACCGTGGCCGCAGATCAACTTCCTGGAGTGAATATTAACAGTCCCGAGACAGCCACACACCCCAAACTCTGCCTCCGAGTCTCCCATGCAGGGAAAGCAGGAATAGATTCCCAATGAATAATTTACTCTGCTTTCTTTTGATTTGCGTTCTGATTGTGCACAGCAGTGCAGGCTCGGAGGGGGAAACATGTTCTGATTAAAGATTTATACTGGGCCTATAATTTTGTTGTTGTTGCTTAAATCTACTTCAAAGTATGAGTAGGGTGGGTGTAAAATAAACACTCTGGAGCAGCCAAGAGCTTTTGGGCTGTCTCGGGGTGCGAGTGCACACACCAGTGCAAAGCAAGTGGTTCCACAGATACAAACTGTGCTCTCCAGAAGGTGCTGTCCAGGCATCCTCCTACATCAAACACAGTCAAAAAGAGATTGAAATGACCTCTATTCCCTCAAACTACTGGCTCCAGTTTCCTGAAACCACATCTCAAAAAATAAGAAATATGAACTTGGAGTTTATTCTTTTACTATTCTTCTACTACTCTTTCACTGTTCTTTTACTACTCTTTTTCTATTCTTCTAGTATTCTTTGACCACACAGAGAATAGTTTCTGGCTGCAGGGAGTGATCAGACCTGGAGCTGGAAGAGGCTCTAACCAAGGGTCACCTTGTACATAGGGAGGAACCAAACTTCAGCTTCCACCCTCCTCCTTTACTGAAACTTGGAAACACAGGAGAGAAAATCTCCAGGTCCTTCGCAGGCTGCCAGCTGAGTGAGCAGGGCAAAGGATTTTCTCTTTCTTTCCTCCCTTTTCCCCTGGCTGCCACATCCCTGGCGAGCAGAGTCACTTCCCAGCGCAGCCAGAGAGCACCTCTGGCACAAAGGGAGTGTGAGACAAACAGAATCTTCCACCATTCCCAAAAGTGCCTTTGATAAACCCTCAGTGTTGCCATCCCCAGCTGCAGTTGGCCAGGGAAGAGCAAGACCTTTGTCCGAGGGGCCTGGCTCCCGCAGCTCCCAGCAGCTCCCAGCAGCTCCCAGCAGCTCCCAGCAGCTCCCAGCCTGCTCCTTGGGAAAAGCAGGTTGTGTGAAATGGCATTTTCAGCAAAAATGTCCTGTGGGGTATTTTGGGGCTGGCAGAATTCAGCCAACAGAACGCACTGACACAAAGCCCTGCAAGGAGAAGCCCCTCAGAGATGGATGGCTTTGATCCCACTCTTCAAACCATCTTTTCCCATGTCTGGAAATTAATCACAGGGAGTGCTGGCAGCTCTGTGGCTTCTCCACATCCAGGAATGCTCCAGGGCCTTGCCTCACTGCACAGGTTGGAAATCTTGCAGGCTGCTGTCATTGTCTTGGTCAGCAAAGAGTCAGGGGATGCTTTGGGTTGTGAGGTAACAGAAAGCTCATCTTGTCCCACCTCCTGCCATGGGCAGGAACAGCTTCCACCATCCCAGGTTGCTCCAAGTCCAAGTGTCCAACCTGTCCTTGGACACTTCCAGGGATCCAGGGGCAGCCACAGTTTCTCTGGGCACCTTGTGCCAGGGCCTGCCCACCCTCACAGCCAAGAATTTCTTCCCAATATCCCATCCATCCCTGCCCTCTGGCAGTGGGAAGCCATTGCCCCTTGTCCTGTACCTTCAGGCCCTTGTCCAGGGTCCAGAGCCCCTTTAGGCCCTGGAAGGAGCTCTAAAGTCTCCCTGGAGCATTTTCTTTTCAAAGCTGAACACCCCCAGCTCTCCCAGCCTGTCTGCAGAGTAGAGGAGCTCCAGAGCCCAGGAATCATCTCCATGGCCTCCTCTGGACTCACTCCAGCAGCTCCAGGTCCTTGCTGTGCTCGGCCCCAGAGCTGGAGGCAGCTCTGCAGGGAGGGCTCAGCAGGGCAGAACAGGGGGCTGGGCTCCCCCCTCACCTGCTGTGGACGTTCCCGGCACACTTTTGGCTTTCTGGGCTGTACGTGGTTGTTCATATCGAGGCACATCTCCGTGGCTTTACTCCTTCCCAAGGAATTCATTCCAGACTGAGGAACCCCCCAGCCACGAGACAATGAAAAATGGAGACTGCCCACGGGAGCCCAAACCGCCCCACGCTGCAGCCCCGGGATGGCCCCAAGCCTCACACCCCCTCAAACCCCCATTTCCCGCCTGCCTCGCCCAGGTGATTGACAGCTGTCAATCAGCGCCGCGGGGCGCTGCGCTCTGTCGCCACCTGGCGGCCGCTCCGGAGAAACGCGCCCGCCCCCACCTCCGATCCGGACCGGGGGGGGCACGAGAGTAATTTGGCTTTGAGAGCATTAAAGGCAATAAAGCAGCGGGGCTGGACCCTTGGGGTGGGTGGGGAAGGGGAGCTCCCCCTGCCCTGCCTCAGTTCTGGGGGGAAAAGGTGATTTTTGCTGGGAGCAACCTCTTGGCCTGGTTTAGTTGAAATCGCAGAACCACAGAACATTTAAGGCTGGAAGAGGCCTCCGAGGTCATCAAGCCCAGCTGTTGTCCCAGTACTGCCAAGGACAGCACTAATGCAGGTCCCCAGGTGCCACATCCACTGTTAAATCCCTTCAGGAATGGTGGCACCACCACAGCACTGGGAAGTCTGTGCCAGTGCCTGACCATCCTCTCCATGAAGGAATTTCCCCAGTATCCCACCTTAAACTCCCCTGGCCCAGCCTGAGGCTGTTCCCTCTCCTCCTGTCCCTGTTCCCTGCAGCAGAGCCTGACCCCCCCCGGCTGCCCCCTCCTGTCAGGGACTTGTGCAGAGCCACAAGGTCCCCCCTGAGCCTCCTTTTCTCCAGGCTGAGCTCCTTTCCCAGCTCCCTCGGGAATACTCCAGCCCCTTCCCAGCTCTGCTCCTTTCTCTGGACACACTTTAGCCCCTCAATGTCTTTCTTGTCATAAGGGGCCCAAAACTGACCCCAGGAGTTGTGCTGGGAGTCCCAAAATACAGGCCCTGCTGCCCTTCCTGCAGGTACCACCCCCACAGCATTCCCAGGCATATCCCAAATCCAAAGGTACCCAGACAGGCTGTGCAACAGGGACCTCGCCCCAAAATCACCTCCTCAGGTCACACTTGCTTGACATCCCTGCTGGAAGCCCCACAGAAATCCACCTCCAGCTGGAAGGAGGCCCTGCTCTCTAAAGCCAAGCCCACGTGGCTCTCATTAGGCATCAGGGGATGGTCCAGCCCCACCAGGAAAAGCTTTGGGTAGGAAAGGCAGTGCCTGACTGCAGGGAGACTGTGAGGACCTGTGGAAGCCACAGCATGAGATGTTTGGGGTACCTTGGGGTGTCCATCCCAGCCCAAGGACTGCAGGGAGACATCAGAAACTGGGCAGTGGGAACCATCATCTGCACCAGGAGCATCCCAGGGGAGCCAAGAGCATCCCAGGGAGAAAAGAGCAGCCCAGGGGAGCCAAGAGCAGCCCAGGGCACCTGAGAGCATCCCAGGACACCGAGAGGAGCCCAGGACACCTTAGAGCAGCCCAGGACAGCCATCACTCCGCCCTGGGGCAGCCTCTCCACCGAGCCAGGGGTGTCCTGGATCCTTCAGAGACATGAGACAGGGACAGGAGACTGGGAACACCTGACAGGACAGTGGGGTCACCCCTGCTCCTGCACCCCTGCAGCTGCTCCAGGTGTGTCCCACTCACTGCTGTGCACCCAGGTGAGCTCCTGCCCACGTGGGAGTGGGGACAGAGATCAGAGCATCCCCACCTTACCAGGACCTGGAGCCCGGAGGGACACCCCACTGCATCCTGCCATGCAGAGAGCAGGGAAGAAAGAGCCAGAGGCATGGAAAATTATCAGAAACGTGTATTTTTTTTCTTTTTAATAGTAAACCTCTTTACAACAAATATAGTGAAAGAGTTTCCAAACAAAACTCATAAGAATTTCTCATGGTAATTATTATTATTATCATCATCATTTTTTTATATATTTTTTTTTCTTATTGTGGAATATACAATAACGCATCACCATACAGCACAAAAAAAGGAATATTGAAAAAACGAAATAGACGTCTCAACCACGTGCTGCAGTCCCTGGGAAGGAGCCACTGATTGTCAAGGGAGCAAGGACAGGAGGGAATGGGGACAGGGAGCGGGGCTGGCGTCCCCAGGGCGCGGGAGGTTCTCAGTCAGGCCAGACCCCGAGGGTGCAAACACTCCAGAGAAAGACGGAATTAGTCAAAGATCCCGGTTAAAACAGTACAAGCTCTCGGCATAAATCCTCCCTCCCCTCCCACTGCTGCTGCTGGGCTCCCACTGCATGGCCCCGGGGCTGGGCACGGGGCACGGAACGCCCTGGTCCCCGTGCCCCCACGGCTGCCCCGACCTGCCACCCATGGGCGCCGAATCCCTTGACTCGCACACACACACACACACCCACACACACGGGTGGAGGAGCATCAGG
>VZTN01034371.1:218110-292845 GCA_013400515.1 Erpornis zantholeuca | reverse complement strand
TACGGAGGGGCTCTCCCCCTCGGGCTCGCTGGTGGCTCGCAGGAGGCCCAGGGATGAGCCGAAATCGGGGCGGGCGGGATCGTCCCGCTCGCTGCTGCCCTCGTAGGAGCTGGTGTTGCTGCTGAGGCTGTCGACGGGCGAGCGGCCCGTGGGCTCGTGCCGGGGCTGGTGGGGGAAGGTGCTGAGCGGGGTGGCAGTGTTCCTCTCCCGGTTGGGTGAGACCGGCTCCGACTTGATGCTGATGTTGGGGTTGGTGTTGACAGTCAAAGTGGTGGTGTGGGACAAGTGACTCCCTTGTCTGGGCATCCAGGAGGTGGGGAGAAGAGGTTGGGAGAGGAGGAGGAGGAGGAGGAGAGCAGAAGGGGAGGAAGGGGGAGAAAAAGATGGAGGAGGAGATAATGGGAAATCTCTCATTATTATCTTTTTGGCAGCCTTTTACCCTCCTGTCCACAGAATTCAGAACCTGCACACACTACAGACGAATGAACTCATGATTATAAACCTGGATTAGATTATTCATCTGGACTCAGAATTATGACTTCAGAATCAGAATTGTGACTCCAGAATTCAGAACCTGTGCAGTCACACCAGGATGCACCATCGCTGAGCTGGGATCAGACCCTGTGGGCAGCATCCCTCCTCCCCCAGCACCCTGTGATCCAGCCCCACTCCCAGCCCCTGTCCCACAGCAGATGCAGAAGTGGGACAGGCTGTGACACCCCTGACCCATGGTGTCTCTACAGCTCTGCCCCAGCACCCCCTGGGCTGCAGAGACCCAGCACGGGGCTCAGCCAGGTGGTTTTGCTCAAAACTGGCAACCTCCTCAACCTCTCCTACAACACAAAATTTTGTCCAGGCTTTGCACACATCCTATGGCCCCACAGGTGTAGGAGGTCCAGGCAGCTACTGAGGAGGCTGCTGCCTGCCCTGCCTGGAAAACATGCACCAGGCAGTGAGGAAACACACTGAGCTCCTACACAAAAACCTGGTCCATCCATCCACTCCTCCATCCATTCCTCCACCCATTTATCTATCTATCCATCTCATCTCTCTGCATCTCTCCATCCATCCATCCCTCTGGCACTTCATGGTGGAAATGTCAGTCCAGTCCATTCAGCTCAGTGGCTGGGGCAAAGTCACTGATCCTCCCCTTCAATTCATGCTCTCTTTGTCCCACGGTCAATGTGATCACAGGCAAGTTGCTTAAATCTTTATTTTAACTGAGTAATTCTGTGTGTGGATGCTTTATTCCAGACTAAAAGCAGATCCACTTCAAAAAACCTGCTCTAAGAATGGACGTGCTTGTATTTTCTGCCCTGGAGCAAAGCAATCTATTTGCAATACTAAAAACCACCTTCTTCCTGCACCAGCAGGGCACAATTCCAGACACCTTATCCTGCCATGTCCATCCCATCTAACACTGCCTCTGCCCCCAGGTGAGCACAGGGACCCCATTGTGGACAGGCAGCAGCACGAGGCTCTCGGAGCATCCCCAAGTACCCTGATCTCAGCCAGGGACTCTGGGTCACTCCCACAGGGACAGGACTCCCCAGACTTCACTAGCCAGCTGTGCTGGGCCCTCCTGCAGCTGTGGGTGGGCACACAG
Source organism: Erpornis zantholeuca (assembly GCA_013400515.1). Classification (NCBI taxonomy): domain Eukaryota; kingdom Metazoa; phylum Chordata; class Aves; order Passeriformes; family Timaliidae; genus Erpornis; species Erpornis zantholeuca. The sequence goes on along the minus strand of VZTN01034371.1, from coordinate 291,239 downwards.
CTCCTGTCCCCAGCGTGGACCCACCAGGGCCTGACACGGAGAGTCTGGAGAAGCCAGGCAGTAGTCACGGCTGGGACTCTGCAGGTTGGGCTCCCTCAGAGGAATTCCCCATTCCCCTCTTTGCCTTCCCAACCTCAGTTGAGTGGCCCTGGCACTCGTGTCACTTACATTAGGTTTCCTAGTGACACCGGGACCAGGTGCTGCTGCTGCAGCTGCTGCTGTGGTTGCTGCTGCTGCTGCTGCTGTTGTTGCTGCTGTTGCTGCTGTTGCTGTTGTTGTTGCTGTTGCTGCTGCTGTTGCTGTTGTTGCTGCTGCTGCTGCTGCTGCTGCCAGGCAGAGATGTTGCCAAGGGACAGCCCTCCAGGTGAGCTGAATGCCGGCAGCGAGGACAGCTCAGCGCTCGTCAGCTGATAATCTGGAAGGGAAGGAGCCCTGCAGTCACTTCAAGGTCAAACCTGCCCCCGTAGTGCCCTGAGCACCAAAGAGGATGGAGACCCACAAAAGACACAAACACATAATGTGTGGAACATTGGCTTGTGCTGCAAGGGGCACAGGGATGCTGGCCAGAGGACACACCTCTTGGAACCATGGAATGGCCTGTGTTGGAATCACAGAATCAGGCTGGAAAAGACCTCTGAGATCCAGTCCAACCTGTGACCAAACACTATGTCAACTAAGTGCCACAGAAGGAAACTTAAAGGCCATCTAGTCCAACATGCAAGGACACTTTCCACTATCCCAGGTTGCTCCAAGCCCTGTTCACCCCGGCCTTGGACACTTCCAGGGATGGGGTAGCTTTCCTGGGCAACCTGTGCCAGGGCCTCACCACCCTCAGTGTAAACAATTTCCTCCTTATACCAGCTGTCTTCCACCCTCAAGGCATGAGCTGCTGGCAGGACCTTATTCCTCCATGCCCCACAGCACCCCCAGTGCCCCTGCCCCCCCAGGCACAGCAGTGCCAGGGCAGCCCCGTGATGCAGCCATGCCTGGCTCCCCCCAGGAGGGGCCATGGGCATGTGAGACACCCCCAGAACCACCTCCAGCCAGGTGGACAGTGCACAGACACACTTCCTCCCCTCCTGGGGGAGCAAACCCTGGCCGCTGACACCCACCTGTGCCTGGGGCACCTTCACCTGTGCCCGGGACAGCCCCACCCGTACCTCAGGCATGCCCACCGGTGCCAGGGGCAGAACCGGGACAGCCCCACCCGTACCTCAGGCATGCCCACCGGTGCCGGGGGCAGACCCGGGGCAGACCCGGGACAGCCCCACGCCCGCAGTGTCCCGGGTGGCAGCAGGGGGCGCTCCCCGCCTGCCATGGGGACGCGGAGCTGTCACCGTGTCCCCCACTCCGGGCACCCCCCGCCCCGGGAAGCCCCCACAGCAGCCACTGCTCCCATCCCCTCCACGGGCAGCTGGCGCCCCAGTACCACCCCACTTGCAGGGCAATGCCTTTCCCAGGCAGAACCTCGGGAGCACCGAAAATCCCAGTGGAGTGCCTCATTCCAGGTGGGAATTTCAATTTTACAAAGGGTGCGAATGCTGGCGGAGAAAGCCAGGGAGGAAGGTGCTGCTCCTTCAGGAGACGGTCACACCTTGGTCAGCCATGTCAGCCCCTGACACGGACACCCATCACACCCTCCCCGCACCATCTCCTCCCCCTTCCTCTCCAGCTTTGGGTGTCTCGCGGTTTCGCCCGCCCCCACCCCAGCAGCGCAGGCAGAGGTGACTGTGCCCGTGCTGAGCTGCTGCCGGCGCCACCGGCGGACCCCCGGCACACCCCACCCGAGGTCCTGGCAGCGAGTTCCCTGCCCCACACCATCCTCCTCCCCCCGCCCCGGCTGCTCTGCTCTGGGAGCTCCTGACGCTGCTGACGGTGGCTGCCCCCGGATCGCGGAGCTGGGAACGCTCAGGTTTGACTGAATCCGGCGGCGGAGCCAGTGCAGAAAAGGGCACACAGCTCTGGCCAGAGGGCAGCTCAGCACAACCGCGCCAGCCTGAAATCCAGACAATATCCACCCAATTAACAGGTGAGTCCTGCGAAGACCAAGTGGCAATGCTCCAGGCTGGGAGTTTGCTCAGGGCACATGCAGCCCTCTGCCACCTATGCAATGATCACTTCTGCAGCATCACAGAACCACGGAATTATTTAGGTTGGAAAGGCCATCCAAGGCCATCGAGTCCAATTGTTCCTCCAGCACTGCCAAGGCCAGCACTAACCCATGTCCCCAGGTGTCACAGCCACATGTCTGTTAAGTCCCTCCAGGCATGGTGACACCACCACTGCCCCGGACAGTCTGTTCCAAAGCCTGAACACCTTTTCCATATAGAAATTTTCCCTAATATGCCACCTAAACCTCCCCTGGCACAACCTTGTCCTGCCCTTTGTTCCCTGGGAGCAGAGCCTGACCCCCACCTGGCTGCCCACTCCTGCCAGGGAGTTGTGGAGAGTAATGAAGTCCCTCCTTTTCTCCAGGCTGAACCCCCTCAGTTCTTTGTGCTCCAGACCCTTCACAAATCAAGACAATTCCCATCCAGTTAACAGGGCAGCTCTGGTAGAACTGCCAGGTTCAGAGTTTGCACCCTGCAGCAGTGCCTCCCACGCTCACCCCCACAGAAAACACCTCAGCACAGACACCACTGGCACTTGGGCAGGAGCATGGCTCTACCCATGGTCAGCAGTGAGAAAAAATAACTACAGAGAGCCATAATTCAGGCCACTCCGCCCTGAGCAGTGGCACAGGGCTCAATTAAAACCTATTTTAGGGACCCTGGTTGTGCTCAGCCAGGCTGGTGAACCTCATGGTCACGCAGGGAGAGGAGCCTCATCACGCACAACCGGCATCTTCGGGGCTACACCTACTAATTAGGAGAGGGAGTTCCCAGCATGCCAGTTCTGGGTTCTTCCAGACAAGCAGCTTTTTACATTTTTGCAAACTTTTCTCTGAGCCAGAGCAAGTTACACAGGCAGCCAGCAAGTCCTCAGAGTCTTGCTGGAGGTCTGACAGGTGGCAGATGAACAATCCTTCTGCCTGGGCAAGTGCGCTGTCACTGTCGCCTCGGGCTGATTTCAATCCACCAGCCCAAATCAGATGTGCCTGTGAGCAGGCTGGTTTGCATTCTTCCCAAACTTTTGGGGGCCTATGCTTGTTGTCATTAAGCCCCTATTGCGACATCCCCTGAGCTCTCAAGAGCCTGGGGATGGGTGTAGCTGCAATTAGCATCCACTTGTACAGTGCAATGGACTGCATCAGCCCTCACAGCCCTCCTGGCTACGACAGTGAGTTCTCACCACTTAGGAGTTTCCCCTTGATTTTAAGCCTGTGGAACCTCTGGACCCAAGCATGTCTTGCAGTGGTGAGTTCCAGGAGCACCACTGCAGCTCCTCGGGGAGCACGAGGCACGTGCCTGCAGCAGCACACTTCCCTCTCGTGTGAACTGACCCACCCGAGAGCTCTGCCCTGGCCACATCTTACCTGTGTTAGAGCTCTGCCCTGGCCATGTCTGACCTGTGTTAGAGCTCTGCCCTGGCCACGTCTGACCTGTGTTAGAGCTCTGCCCTGGCCATGTCTGACCTGTGTTAGAGCTCTGCCCTGGCCATGTCTGACCTGTGTTAGAGCTCTGCCCTGGCCATGTCTGACCTGTGTTAGAGCTCTGCCCTGGCCACATCTTACCTGTGTTGTATGCTGTGGGCATGGCCGAGAAGGGCAGCCCCTGCGTCAGCAAACTCGGAGTCGCCACGGAAACAACTGGTGTGGTCAGAGAGTGAGTTGCTTGAGAGACACCCAACCGCTGTGCGTTTTGCTGCGGGAGCAAACAGGAAGGGAGTTAAAGCCCAGATGGTTGGACTCAATCGTTCTCATGGGTTGTGGCCCCCCAGAATCCCCTGGGCATGCACTGGGGCTTGAGCATAGAGACCATGGGATAACCAGGATTGATCCTCTGGTCAGCCATTCCACGCTGCAAAAAAACAAAGTACAAACCACACCAGCTAGTGACACTCTGGACCTTGTGACACTCATCTGCAGGTCATGGCCTTGAGTCCCCTTCCTGCCTGGAGCTGGGCTTCACCCACCGGGACCAGCCATGTCCCTGTGTGCCTGGAGGGGCAATATCAGCAGGATGCCTCTGACAATTCCTCACTGCTTTCCAGAGGTTGCATGTGAGGCTTGCTGAGCTTCCAAGGAGTGACAAAGGGACCAAAGCAAACCAAGACTGCCCGAGGCAGCACAGAGCCGACACCTCCTCCCTGCAATGCTGGTGGCCAAGAACAAGCCCCTGCCTCGAGGGCAGCTGAGGACACAGAGCATTGGTCTCAGGATTTTGAAGGGACTCTGGCATCCCTAAACTCCAAGTCCAGTGCTCGACATCCTGCTGGCTCAGTGCCCTCACAAGGTTTTGGTGATTCAGGTATCAGCAGGTCCACTGTGGAAAAATTCTGCCCTTGGACCAGTGCACACCAACCTCCCCCCAGGGTTTTCCAGGCAGTTACGTGGGCGGATCCACAGGTCAGATTCAGCCCTGTTTACAAGGCAGATAATCTGGGCTGTCTCTGCTGATCTGATTTAAATCAGACTCAAGAGGCTTGACTCTAATCCGAAGCACCCCAGCACACGTCATCCTGTGAAGACTGGGGCAGTGCCCAGCTTAAATCACGCCTGGCACGAGGCTGGCTGGGACATGGGGAGCAGCATTCCTGCAGCACCGAGGGCTCCCAGGGCCTTTCAGGGCTGGACACAGACTCTGCAATGCTTTCCCATGGCCGTGGAGACTCTCCTGGGACAAGGCTGGAGGCTAAAACCCTGCCCTGGCCACCTCCAGAGCGTAGCAGCACCCGGCTGTGCAGGATTTGCTCACCCTGCGCCCACACACTGCCCAGCCCGCAGGTCCCTCCTCGGGGAAGGCGATTAGCAGGGCTCTAATTGCTAAAGCTGTGCGGGGCTGCAGGAGCGGGTTTTCCTGGCACGCATCCTGCTGGCAGCCACCCTTGGCCGTGCCCACTGCTGTGGGTTAAGGACACAAGGAAAAATGTCACAGAAGGCAAGGCACAGCCCTGTCCCTCTCCTGCCTGCACCACACCCTGAGCCAGCCCAGTGGGATGCAGCCCCCACAGCCCTATCCCTTCTGCCCCTCTCTCCAGGGGTCTGCGGCTTTCCTGGGAGAGCACAGGCACAAAGATGAGTGTGGCCATGCCACAGGGCTGGGCTGGTGGGACACCAGCTGGGCAGGGTGTACCAGCCCCAGGAACCCCCTTCACACCACAAGGCAAGCGTGGGGATGTCAGACCCAGCTGCACTGGGGGAAGCACCCCGATTTTCACCCCAATCCATGCAGGGAGGAGGTGTGCAAGCTGCCTCCCACACCGTGCCACTCACACCCCGTGCCCACAGACAGCGCTCCAGTTGCCATTCCAGTTGGTAACACACCATGCAGCATGCTCCCAGGGAACGGATCCAGTGAATGACCCTGCTGCCCCTGGCACATCAGGAGTGTGGAGAGCAATGAGGGGGACACCTCTCTGAACCCTCTAAGGGAGCAGAGAGTGCTCAGAGCTGCAGGAGCAGTGCTGAGGGTGGCAGGGCTGCGGGCAGCGGGGCTGCTGTGGAGGGGCTGCTGACTCATCCCCAGGCCGCCTGGAAAGGGGTGGGAGCTGCCATTTGGAGAGAGGATCTGCTCTGTAGGTTGAGCACACACCAATATGGAGGGAGCAAATCTGGGGAGAAGGTCAGCAGAGCAGGGGGGCACCTGCACCAGGAAGGAGGGATCTGTAGGGACAACAGCCTCCAGTCCCCTTCCTGATCCAGCAGCGCCAAGGTCCCTGTTCCACCCTGCCCAAATTTCATCACCCCCCACCCCCCTGCTGCAGCCTCGGTTGGGGGAAGGATGTTTTTCACTTCAGGCAAGAACCCACCAGGTTAACTCAGACCAACAATTAAAACTGCAAATGCCACCCCAGTGGATTTTTACCCAATGCTGCTTCAGTGTGTAGCCAGGGAATGTCCCGGGCAGTGGGATCAGGAAAGTGGGGAGTGACTGCTCTCCCTCCACACATGGGGAAACCGAGGCACAGAAATGCTAGAAGGGGGCCAGTAAGCAAGAAGGATTTGGGGACACAAAGAGCAGCAGAATTCACGTCTGCCAAAGCTCTGGCCCATCTTTGCCCTGGCCAAGAGTGTCTCCTTGCAGGCTGCCAGAGGGATTGGCTTACTCCTGTGTTTTTGGAGAGCTTTTCCCTGGCTGCATGACCTGCATCCCGCAGCTGCTCTTGCCCTTCCCTTGCTGTGCTGACCTGTGGCCCATCTGCCCTGCACCAGAATAGCAATGGAGCAGAGTGAATCCTTGCCACAAACAAGGTGGCATTCACTTTGCTGGCAGGGAGAGCAAAAAAGCCATAAAAATAACACAGAAAACTGCCCCATGCACAAGGGAGGTTTAGGGAGTGTACTAGCCAGCCAGTGGATTTACACAGGCTTTAAATAATATCCTTAATATGGGAAGAGCCTGATTTACTCCCTGTCTCTCATGTGCTGGCAGTGGGCCAGGTCTTCCAGTGCAGTAGCTATGGTGGCTCCAGTGAAGCCCCATGGGCAGGTCCAGGGCAGTGGCAGTGCCCAGCCCAGCTCCACAGTCCCCACAGGGACCCTGGCTGACCTCCCCAGGGGGACCGACACAGCAATATTGGCCTCGGTGAAGAAACAGGCGCTTTTCAGCTCATGTCAGCTCCTTCATTTCCATAGGGAACCCGAGTTTCCTAAAAGTGTGTTTTTCTTGGGATTTGCTTTCTGCAGCAGGATTGGATGTTAACACTGGTGCCCCCATCCCGCAGCATTCCCAACACAGGGCAAAGGAGCCAGCGTCCACCCCCTCTGCGTGCCCCACGCCTCGCCAAGCCAGGGCAGGACCAAGGGGACAAGCAGCCCACGTCCCACCACACCGCCATGCACGCTCAGCAGGGAACTCACCAGAGCCAAGTGGTCCTCGGTCTGTCCGTGGGAGAACAGGGAGAGAACCGAGAGGCACTGTTAACTCAAGCACCCCCGTCCCCGCCACCACCGCGCTCGCTGGCACCGCACCCTCGCCTCCATGGGGCACGTGCAGGCTGGAGTGGTGCCCGGCACAGGGTTCACACCATCCACGATGGGGCAGGCAGGAATCCAAGCCTTCCTCCTCAGATCTGCCCTCCAGCACGGCCCCAGCCAGCTCCCACCACTCCAGCACAGAACAGCTGCCTGCATCTGCGTCTGCTCCAGCACCAAATGCCCCCACAGCCTGTGTGCCAGCAGGGCACCCACTCCCAGCCCGCGTGGTGTCCCAGCCGACCTGCGGGCACTCACCAGATGATGCATCAGCCCCTTTCCGCTCTGCGAGGTGATCACACGCAGGTCTGGCTTGCGGCTGTTGGCAGCGAGCTGCGTGCCGTGCGAGGGCGGCGGCGGGGACTTGGCCGGGATGATCTTGCCCAGGCTGCTGCCATTGGACACGGGAAGGAGACCTGGAGAGGCTCTGGCACTCACGTAGCCATTTCCTGCAGGAACATGGGTGACAGAGAGGAAGGAGGTGAAGGCATGGTGACGGCTGAATGCATGGTGGTGGTGAGTGCACGGTGGTGAAGGCATGGGGATGGTGAGTGCACGGTGGTGAACACATGGTGATGGTGAACACATGGCAGTGGTGAGTGCACAGTGGTGAAGGCATGGTGATGGTGAACACATGGCAGTGGTGAAGGCATGGTGATGGTGAAGGCACGGCAGTGGTGAAGGCATGGTGATGGTGAACGCATGGCAGTGGTCGAGTGCACAGTGCTGAAGGCATGGTGATGGTGAACACATGGCAATGTTGAAGGCATGGTGATGGTGAACACATGGCAATGTTGAAGGCATGGTGATGGTGAACACATGGCAGTGGTGAAGGCATGGTGATGGTGAACACATGGCAGTGGTGAGTGCACAGTGGTGAAGGCATGGTGATGGTGAGTGCACAGTGGTGAACACATGGTGAGGGTGAACACATGGCAATGGTGAAGGCATGGTGATGGTGAATGCATGGTGGTGAACACATGGTGATGGTGAACACATGGCAGAGGTGAATGCACAGCTGTGGTAAACACATGCATGGTGAGTGGCGCTGCAGCAGAGCTCCATGAGTGCTCCATGAGAGCTCCTCCTTTGTGGGAGAGCAGCACTGCATCGCCCCAGGCTCCCCAGAACCCTCCTGCACCCCAGCAGGCTCACCCTGCAGGGCAAAACCAGGACAGGCAGTAGCACCGAGCCCCCAGAGCTCAGGGCAGCTCCTCAACCTGCAGGAACTCCCCATTGTTCCTGCAGTAACACCCAGCAAATCTGAGAGCCTGATCTGCAGCCAGGCTCTTTCCGTGCTTTGGCCAGGCACCGCAGCCCTGCCAAGATGGGTAATTACTGGTACATTCACTTTTAAGGTCTCTTTATGGTACTGGAGCACTGAAAAGGGGCTGTGGCAGGGTGAGGATTCAGTTCACTGCTCTCACTGCCCCTTTGAAGATCTAAGGCTTCCTCCTTCTCCTCCTCCTGCTGCCCCACTTAAGGATTTTATGTGCAAAGAGAAGGGAAAAAAAAGAAGAAAGGAAAGGAAGAAAAAAAATAAAAAGGAAAAGATTTGATGAACATCAGGAAAGGAATAAATTGGATCAGATTACTGTTCTGATGAGGGTTGTTTTTTTTTCATGAATAGGCCCCAAAGATAGAAAGGCGTTCAGCAATCACCAGGATTCAGCCCTCATATTCATTGCACGTTAGACCGGGAAAAATAGGTCGCTGATTGCATTATTAATCACATCTACCATTGCGCTGCATCTGCATTTCGGCAGGCGGCTGGTGGCAGTGACGCCGCAGCCGCAGCATGTGGGGCCAAGCGCCAGCCGCTGCCTCCCCAGAGCTGCCCCGGGCTGGACACAGCAGTGACAGGCAGGACCAGGCACAGGGGATGGCCACACTCCCCGGGAGCCACAGGGCTGATCCCACGGATGGCACCGGGGACAGGAGGTGCTGCCTCAGAGGGTGCCCGGGAGCTGCCGTCAGGGACAGCCATGGTGGCCAGGCTGCTGCAGGCTGGCCACTCTGGTATCCATGTCCCTGATGGAGGGAGGGGACCAGCTTTCCTGTCCCCAGCCGAGTGGGCTCCCAGCCCCAAATCATCGTGAGCTGCCACGCAGAAGGCACGTGCCTGCTGCATCAGGCCCTGGCACCTCCGTGCAGCGTGAGCTGCTGGAATCCTGCTCGCAAGGCCGCTGGCTTTTAGATCCATTAACAACCACAGTGCAGAAACTCCCCAGGTGACCTTGGCTACCCACAGTGCTGGTGGCCATGGAAAAGCCAAAAGAAATGTTAAATCCACTGATATTCTCCTTCCCAAGGCAGCACCGTCATGGATGCACACGGGGCTCTCATGGTGACCCCCGGCTTGAGGTACACCATGTGCATCACCTGGGGTGGCTCCCTGTGCTGGAGAGGAGCTGGTTCAGGTTCCAGTGCTGCCACTCACCCCTGAAGATGGGTGGCCTTGGGCAATCCTGCTGCTGTCATTGCCGTGTCCACCCAGCATGGATTTGGCCACCCCTGTGAGCCGAAGAGAGAAGGGCTACACTCCCACCAGGACTTCTCAAACAAGGGCCCCCACCAAAAAAAGAGTCTAAAAGTGGAGCACTCTGGGCTGCCTCTGCACCACCCTGGTGTGCATTTGAGTGGGGACAGTCAGGGCTCAGCATCCCCCCACGGGCCAGGTGGGGTGCACCGGGTTCTGCATCCTGAGGGTGGCACACGCCACGGAGCGTGGGCAGGATGCAGGGATACAGCGACATCGCTGCAGGATCCGGCCAGAGGCACCCGCAGCTGATGACTCAGAGGCAGCAGGTGATCACTCAGTGCTGCAGAGACTGCAAGGAAGGAGGAGGAGGAGGAGGAGGAGGAGGAGGAGGAGGAAGAAGAGATGTACCAGGTATTTGAAAACTGCAAGCACAGTGCCAGAGCCAGAGCCATAGTCCCCTCCCACAGCTACGAGGGGAGCCCCAGGGAGGGCGGGGGTCTGGGGACAGCAGGGGTCCAGGGCTGGCCACAGCCGGGCTGTCCCTGCTCCCCTCGCCCGTTTCCTGCAGTGGCAGCAGGAACGCAGGGAATGCTTCGGTGACGTCAATGCTGACATTCAGGGGCCCTGCCAAGCTCCGCACCCGCCATGGCTGCTCCGACAGCTGACATGGGGGCGGCTGCAGGGAACAGGGGCCACCAAGGGGCCCGGGGGCCGCGGCACGATGGCCCCTTCCCTCTGCCCTCAAGGATGAGCAAAGCTCTGTGTTGGGTGCTGTGAGAACCTGAGGAGATGCTGCCCCACAAACCACCCCAGCAGGTTTTGCTCCGCAAAGAAATCCTTCTGGCACTGGCGTGGCTGCTGCCCAGCACAGGGAAATGGCTATTCCTGGGAGCGGCCAGAGTGCAGGGGAGGGGGGTTCAGGTGGCCATGGTGCTGCAGAATCTCAATTGGACCAACCCCACTCGCACAACCAGTGGGACCTGGCTCCGGTTTGGTTTTAACTGAGGCAGTGTGGAATTCCACACTCCTCCTCCATGCCGTCGGCTGGACACCCACTGCAAAAAGGCCCAGAAGGGGTGAGAAGTCCTGGAGTAAGGCTGCCTTTGCCCTGGGACGGATGGCATCCATCCTGCCAAGGCCGGGATCACTGCCAAGCCAGTGCCAGTAGCAGCAGCTGCTTCCCAGCAGGACCCAGAGCCGCCACTGGATTTTGGGCTGTGCCCACACCAGCAGTGGCCTGACATCCTCAGTCTGCAGACGGCAGAGGCAGATGTGGGGATGGAGATATTATTAGTGCATTTTACAGCTGAGGAGGAGCTGAGCCACGTTAGCACTGAGGCTCTCACAGTGGAAAGGGCCCTTGATGAGCTTTTTTGCCTTGCAGTGAAGTTCCTTTATAGGGCCCAAGCACAAGGAGGAACTGGGTATTAACTGATCACCCGAGGATGGCAGAAAACTGGCTGCAGCACCAGGAGCTAAACCCAGAGCTGCCCAAATTCTGGTCTTCGGGCGTCACCTGCCTCATCTGTAGCTCTCCCTCAGATCCAGGGTAGATGGAGACTCCTTGGTCACTGGGGTCTTCACCGAAACCAGCACCCCCAACAAGCTCCACATGCCAACCCCTCCCACTGCCAAGAGCAGCAAAACCTTCCCCAGAGCTTCCCTATGGACTGGCAGTGCTGAACAGCAAAGAAAAATCCTATGGGACACATGGGGAAGGCGAGGGCAGGAGTGTCACATGGAACCAGGGCCACAGGGCTGAAAAGCTCTTTACTTACCCACGGGGCTCGGGCAGGCTCCATTTGTGTTGTTCAGGTCTCCCCCAAGCATCGCTCCTGCAAAGCAAGTGGAGAGATGGGATCACCATCGATGTAGAAACAGGGTGAGCATCCTTGCTTTTGTGGGGCAGGAAGGCAGGAAGGGCAATAGAGGAAGGCAGAGGGAAAAAGCGGGACTGCCTTCCTGGGGAGAAAGTGCTGGGCAAAATGAGCTGCATTCCTGGTGATCAGGTTGGGAAACATTATCCAGGCAGATCCGTTTCCTTTGGGAAGGAGCCAGGTGCACAGGAGCCTGTTCCAAAGGAGGCAGCTTGGAAAACACTGCGGCTATTTTATTCCAAGCCCCCCTTTGGGGGACACGGGGCCAGTGCTGGCGGGGAAGAGAGAGCCCCAGCAGCATGACGGGAAACACAATCCCCCCTGTAATGTTCACACCGAATGGAAACCATCCCACACTGCCAGGATGCCACAACGATCCAGACTCCTGTGCTCCCAATGCTTGCAAAGCGCTGACGCTCCCCCACCAGGCCGGGAAAAACTAGACCTTTTTATTCCCAAAAACCAGAACATTTTGCCTCGCCTGGAAGAAGACTTGATCTTTTTCTGCCTCGTTATGAAGTTATTTCTGAAAGCCACCTATTCCCCAGGCAGGGCTGCCTGACCACGCCGCGGGCAGCGACTGCAGCCAACAGCCGGCGCAGAGGCTCCGGAGCTGCGACCGCAGTCAACTCGGAGCCCTGGGCTGGCGAACGAGGAGCCTCCGATGCCAAACCCCACCTCTAACCACTGCCCAGACCTCCTCAAGCCAGATGGGGAAACCTGAGACAGAAACCTTTATCCAGCCCGTGGCTCTCAGCTTTGGGCTTGCAGCGAGCCCCTGAAAGCCGGAGGAGGGTGGGAGGGCTGAGCTGCTGCTGTGCAGGGAAGCACGGTTGCTCCCATATGGGAGCAGGATTGGGAATGGCAGAGAATGGGAATGGTCCCAAAAATTGCTTAGCTTGAGAAAGGATGAGGTGACCCACTAAATGTGGCAAATGTGACACCGCAGCACCCTCCCCTCAAGGGATAGGGATGCAAAGCCAGAGGTCCCCATACCTCCAAAGCCCCGGAGAAGGGACTCCACCAGGATTTTGCAGCTGTGGGACCTCATTTGCACCCAGATGTTGGTGCCTATGCTGCCAGAGAGGGCTCACCTCCTTGGGTGAGTGATGCCAACCCCGCGCCCAGCCCCGTGCACCCACCCTTGGCTGCCCTTCTCCCACACCATCCCCTGAGCCAGCAGCACCAGGCACTGCCAAGGCACCCACCCAGCGCTTGCTGTGCATTTGCTTTGGAAACAACACAACCAGCTCCGGTGCAATGCTAAAAAAAATTTAGGGAAAAAAAGGGAGTTTTTCTAATATGCAAGGCCCTGGCTCCTATAAACAGGATTTCTTCCGTGTCCCAGGCAGCGAGTGAATGAGACACAGATGGCCAGACTTGGAACACCTCTGCGCTCACAACCACAAAATGATCTCCCTCAAACGAGCAGTGAGTGAGCTGGAAATGGTGAGCCCCCAGAGGGGTCTGCTTTACCAGGAAGCCTCTTCTGTTCTCAGCTGAGGGGCCTATGAGAGGGCAGGAGATGCTTGCAGCCAGAGTGATGGTTGCCTCTGCCCAAGGAGGGCTCTGCCACCCTGCCTAGAGTGAGATGCTGCTCCCTGGGACCAGTCCTGGAGCAGAATGGCCCCTGTCCTGCAGGTCTGGGGCCTCATCCTGACACCTGGGTACTTCGAGGCACCTCAGAGACCCTGCGGTGAGAGCCATGAGCAAACAAGCTGTCTCTGAACTGCGGCTCCTGCTGCACCCCAGCCAGGCAATTCCTCCTGCTCACCCCAACCCACCACACAACCTGCTTCTGGAGGCACCTCCCAGCCCTTCTCTCCAAATCCATCCCCTTTGCAAAGCTTCCTGGAGCTCCCAAAGCCCCAGGGGCCACAGCTGAGGGCCCAGACATCCGAGTGGTCACTGGCACCAGCTCTGCCATTTGCAGCCCAGGCACCTTTTACAGACCATCTGTGACATCCAAAATAGCAGGAAGGGGCTTTCTGCACACTATTATTATTTCTGATCACAGTGTGGGAGAGCCGGGCTGTGGTCACACGTCGTCCCTGTCCTCCCTCCACTGCAGGGGACGTGGGTGACAACTCCTCTCCCCCACCCTGTCCTCTGCCACCCATCGCCAGTCCCCGCTGGACATGACTGATCTGTCAGCAGAGCCATGTGAGTAATCGCCCGTGACCAACTGCAACCAGCACAGCCCGACTCACAAGAGCCCTTTTTAGGCAGCAGTCCCGTGTCACCGCAGTGCCACCGGCGAGCAGGATGCCAGCAGCCACCCCCAAGCTGGGAATGGCACCGGGTGACTCATCTGGCACTGCCCAGCCTTGAAACAGATCCATGCGGGAAGCCAGCCCTCAAAGAGACCTAGGTAAGGTGGGGAGGTTGCCCTCAGTTTGGGGCCAAGGCACAAACAGAGGGCATCGATGTCTGGCAGGAGGGCAGGAGCACAAACCGATGGGCAACGACCCTTCCAGGATGCTCCTGCCACCCACGGGTGCTGGAATGAGGACCCCTGGGCAGGGGATGGAAGCGGCAGGGGTGTCCCTGTCCCCTCCCTCCCACGCTCAGTGCCACCAGCTCAGGCAGGCAGGAAGGATGAGGAGGTGGCGGTGTGGCTCACCTGCGCTGGCTGGCCGCTGTGGCAGCCCCGGGGACACCGTGTTCCTCTGCAACGCAGGCTGCTGTGGCGACAGGAGCCGCGGGTCCGTCAGCGAGGAGGTCACCAGGGACTGGGTCACCAGCGAGCTGCCTGGGTTGCTGAACTGCAGCGTGTTCTGGTTGGTCACCGGCACCGTCACGGGCATGGCGAAGTTTGGAGCGGGCACTGTGGACTGAACAGAGAACAGGGGGTAAAGAGGAGCCGGAGCTGAGTTCCTGCAGCACAGCACAGCTGCTGACCAAGGGGGGACAGTCAGGTCTCCTCAAACACCCACTGCTGACCTGCAGTGCTGTGCCTGAACCCACACTGGCACTCTGGGGGGACACACCAGAGCCTGGTTCCCCACCAGTGAACACCGGGAAGAGCTATGGGCTATCCCCTCAGACATACCAGAGCTCTGCAAACAACTGTTTTGGCCTCATTTTCAGACCGTATTTATTCATCCCCTGTGATGATGAATCAGGGCAGCCATGAAGGAGAGTCTGGGAGCAGCCCAAACCATGAAGGGGGGCACCAGCACAAGCACCGACAGAGGCCAAGCTCAGGAGTACCCTTCACCCCAGGGGGCAAGGATTTTTATGAGGCTGTTCCTCATCCAGCATGATGTCAGGAGTGGATCCCCATCCTGGGCTGGCACTGCTGCTGGTGGTCGAGCACTTGGGCAAGACTCGTTTTGCTCCACAGAGCCCCTGGGTGACTCTGGGATCCATCCTGGCTGCTCTGGGAGCTGCTGAGAAGGAGCAGCTGACCCCAGGGATGCAGGAACATCGCTGAAGCCCTATCCTTGGCTCCAGGTGAGGACCAGCTTCACCTACCAGCATCCTGTGGGAGCCAGACCCGCTGCAATTATCCCCGCCCTTTGTCTTATGTCACTGACTTACTCTTCGTTAACAGGAGCTGGCACCTGCTTAGAGGCTTTAGCAGTGGCTTTGCTAAAGTCCCACTTTAATTTGCTCAGGGGCGGAGAGGGAGAGTAGTCCAACACTGATGGGACCATCACCGGCACAGAGGAGGGACCCCCCAGGCTGCACCAGGGAGGGAAGAGGGAGCCGAGGTCTCCCCACGGCAGCTGGTGCATCTCCCCACCGCCCTGCAGCCCCCTCTCCTCCAGAAATCTGCTCCTGGATAGGTCCTGCTCCCTAGGTGACAGAGGGGGATGGGAGGAAGTAGGAGGACAGTGCTCACCCACGCCTCGCTGCCAGGAACTCTCCCCACCTGCCTCCCAAGGGCATCCTGTCCTTCAGAGATATCCCGCGGCCGCAGCCAAGCCGCCAGGACAGCAGCTCTGAGCCTGCGCCGCGGCACCGCTCCTGAGGCTGCCACTCACAGGGACAGGGCTCAGCAATTCCTACACCACCAGGGAGAGCTGGAACACGGAGCCCTTCCTCTGCTCAGCCCGAGAGCTCATCCTGCACGGCAGCAGAATCGGAGGAGGAGGAGGAGGACGAGGAAGGTTTCTTGGGCGTTGCACGAACACCGGAGCGGTGTTGTGTAATAAATCACTGCCAACGCATCCGTGTGTGCGCAACGTTCCCGGGGAGGGAGAGGAAGAGCTAAAGCTCCTCCACACCACAGCATGAGCAACGCCGTGGCGGAGCCATGAGCTGGGTAGGCCGGAGAGAGAGCCGAGGTTCGCCTTAACCCAGCTCCACCCCTCTGCACCTGCAGACAAGCGTCAGGCTGACGCTGCCCCGGCACAGCCCGGAGCCCCCCGGAGCCCCCCGCCCGCAGAGGGCACCGCGAGGGACACGGCGCTTGGCACGTCGGTCCGAGGTCTGAGGGAGAAGATGCACGCATCAGCCAAAGTCCACTGTTTCTGCTCTCGTTAGAAGTGAGGGCAAACACCGGAGGCAGAAGCCCCACCAGGGCCCTTCGTTAGCAGATGCGGCTGTCGTTAGCTGCCCCGGCCACCCTGCTGGGTTAGTTCTGCTCACACACAAAACCAACCCAGCGGTTAAAATGGAAAAGCTCTTCTTCACCCGCACACGCTCCACCTGCGCCGCTCGGCCCCTTGCTGCCAGGGGGGTTTAGTCAGGAGCCAGATGCTATGCCCTGATGAGGAGCCACCCAGCACTTGAATGCCACCTGCTGAAAGGACTTGTGGGCACGGACTGTCCCTCTGGATTGGCATGTCTGGATGACGGGGGGGGCCTACGTGGGGCCCTCCCTTTGCAGCAGACACATTCTGATGCTGAGCAGCCCCTGCTCACGAGGCTGTTCTGCACTAAGGACAAAGCTCAGGTGGCTTTTGAGCCTATTTTCCACCAGTGGCAGGGCTTGTGCCAGGTGCAGGGGGGATGCATGTCCTGCTGGGGCTCTACTCCCACCTCACACACACCCTGGTAGGGTGGGAACCTGCACCCCACTAGTGAAACTGGGGAGGCTGAAGCAGATCCATGTCCTGACAGAGCTAATCCTGCCCTGGACCTCTCTTGTGGGGCTGGGCTCATCATCACAGCAGAGCTGCCAGAGATCATCACCACCTGTACCCCACTTTCCTCCAACTCCTCAGCCCTCCCAGGTCTCAGGGCAGCCTCCCCACATCCTCCACCCTGAGATCTAGGGGATGGAAATGCAGATTCTGGGATCCTTGCAAGGCTTGTGGAGCAACACAGAGCTGAGTCAGCAGAGTAAAACCTGGGGGTTTTACAAGGCCCAGATCTTGAGAAAAGCCAGAATTTTAACTTGTGGGGGCTTGCAAAGCACGGAAGGGCAGGTTATTTTGGGTGGGGCTGTGTGTGTCGTTTTTGCTGTGCTGCATCCACCCCTGGAGAAGGAGCCTCCCCCCTGCTCCCGCAGCATTAATTACAGCTGCAGTGACTCGGGGCTAATCCCCCGAAGAGCTGCTGCCTGCATCAATAGTCTCTGCTCCCTTGAACTAACAACTAATTTGAAACGTGTCCCCCTCCTCCTCCCGTCTCCTGACACAAATCCCTTTCAGCACTGTCCTGATGCCACCCCGGTGCCAGTGACAGCTCCAGGATCACAGGCTAAAACCTCCCTGGATTTCTGCCACGGCCACCAGCTGCCCTGAGGGCTCGGTGGATTTGGGGGGAATTAATGCAGAATAGCCCAAACCAGGCTGAGCTTTGCAAGGATGTGAGGGGTCAGCACCCTCCGCCAGCTCACATGAACACTGGGATCTTAACCCAGACAAAAATCTGGTTTTTTGTGGAAAAGAGGGTGAAAAAGGAGGCCCTAAGCCGGTATTTGCAGTAGAGGAGAAGAGACGAGCAATACCCTCCTGCACTGCCTGGCCAGAGCCAAGGAGGGCCAGGAATGCCAGAGCTAATAGGAATGATTTTCCCAAGGATGGGAAACAGGAAGGGCTCTCAAGAGCCAGGTGCATTCAGGGCTGCAGGGGCTGTTGGCATCGGCTCCCAAGGCATGGCACGGCTCTGAAGCAAAGCCATGCAAAATCCACCCCCCCGTCCCCTGGAGGCACCGGGGAGGGGACCAGGGGGCTGCAGGCCACCAGCTACTCACTGCGAGCCGGTAACTCTGCATCATTTTATCAAACTCCTCATCAATCTTTTTATATTTCTCTTCCGTCTGCGGGGTCAGCGCAAACACTTCATCCCCTTCCGGGCTCTCGCACTCCCTGTGCTTCTTGTTCAGCGCCTGTTACGTGTGGGGGGACACGGGGGTGTTGGGGCGGGGGACGAGGTTGGGGGGAAGTCGAACAGAAGAGAAACAAAACAGAAAAGAACATATAATGAAGGTTTTCCAGCCACGGGCAGGTACTTACACCGTATCGCTTGAACAGGATATCCAGATCCTCGCTGCCTTTGCGGTATTTATCCTCCATCAAGGGGCTCTGGTCTATGGAGTCATCGCCGTCGGGCTCTGGGCTGTCACAGCCGTTAAAACCTTTCTTTCTTAACGTCTGAAAACACAACCGGAACAGTCTGAGATCCGGGAGTGGAGATGGGGAACACGGGCAGGTCCCCCCCAAGAACATCCCCTGGCCTGGATGGACCGGGACTTGTCCCTCGATAAATCAACACTGTCACCCCAAGGTGTCGCTGATCTCAGTGGGGTTAAAAAGTCAGGATATGGCCCCTGGCTTTTGACTCTAATTTAGGAATTACAGCATGGGGAGCGATGGAGAGAAACTTTCTTGTTTCCAAAGGTTCTGTTTACACCAGCACTGAATTTGGCCCTGCATGAACTCAGGCATATTCGTGACTTTCAAGTGCCACAACACCACGATGGGGGAAAAAACCTTAATGCTCTTTGCTATCCTGCAAAAAACAGGGAAAACCTGCTTACAAACAGCCAGATAGGAAAATAAACCCCAAAATTATAAGCAAATTGTCAAATTTGTCAAAATTTCCTGACAAAACCAGATGAGTGGCTTTTGCCAAATGCAAAGGTGCCACAGGAAGAGCATCACATGGCAGGGCATGTGGCACGGTGACAGCTGCGAGCCCTGCTGGGGGTGACACAGGGGGTGATGGTGACAACACTGGGCAGCAAACCCCACACCGAGACTGGGCTCACAAACAGGAAAGGTCTTGGGCACTGCTACATCGAGGTAACGAGGTGAGACAACCACTCCTCATTAGGAGGAGCCCCAAAGTCCCTCACTCGTACTCAGCAGCCAACTGAGATCCACTCTGAACCCCTCTGTTTCCAACATACCAAAAGCAATTAGGCGTTATGACGGAACCAGCACTTGCCAGCTCTTTTTTTTTTTTTTTAGAAGTCAAAGCTACAGAATTTCCTGGAAGTCTTGATCCATTTTCATGCCAAATTCATCAGGGGAAAAAAAAAGTCTTGACAATTCTCCGTCTTCCTAAGCAGCAACAAACATCTCCGTTCGGAGGCCAAAGCGTGTTTGGGAGTGGCTCTTCAGCTACCTGCGAGCTCTGGCAAACACAGAGCTTCTAGAGGAAACTGTGCTGCAGCAAACAGAAGCCAGGATGGATCCAGAAGGGTCGGGGATGCTGTGGGCAGGATTTGCTCGGCACTGCAGCTCGGGCTCGGTGCGTGCTTGTGCCAGGTAGCCACGGCCAAGCACAAGCCGTGCACTGTGTAGCCAGGGTGCCACACCCACCCCCAGCCTGTTCTCTGTCCAGCTGAAGCTTTTCACAGTATTTTCCCTTAAAATTACTCCTTCCTGGGCCTTCCCAGGCGCCACTTTCGCCCTCGTTACTGGATTCGGCTGCAGAGGGGAAATGTCCTCCTTCACACACAGCTCCACAAGAGAAGATCAGACTCACTCCTGACCATGGTGGCATCTGATGCTCTGATTGGTGTCACCAGCAATTCCTGATACCTGATAATTGTTAACCAATTACCTAATAATAATGATTCCGCATAATTCTTGTACCTAATATTAACATTAGACTTAATAATTCCTGGTATCCCTAATTCCTGTGTTGATTCTCAATAGTGAAAGGCAGTGGGAATCAGTCACTGCCATGAATTGGAGATTCCCAGGGCTTTTTCTGCAGTTTCCCGAGCATTTTTCCCTATTATTTTTCTATTTTTGTACACAACCTTGTTTGTTCTCAGAAGGGCCCAAAAGAGGAAGAGGTGCTGTTAGTGGGGAAGGAACAGCTTTGCCTTTT
Source organism: Erpornis zantholeuca (assembly GCA_013400515.1). Lineage (NCBI taxonomy): Eukaryota > Metazoa > Chordata > Aves > Passeriformes > Timaliidae > Erpornis > Erpornis zantholeuca. The sequence goes on along the minus strand of VZTN01034371.1, from coordinate 271,567 downwards.
TTTTTTTTTTTTTTGAAACTGCTTTTTGTGGATTTTTTTTTTTCCAAAACCTTTTGTTTCGCCGACGCAGCCAAAAGTCGGAAAGTTGAGCTTTTCTCTAAAAAAAAAAAAAAGTTTTTTCCTTTTTCTCTTTCAGAGGCAAAGTGGAAAAAGTTGTTCCATGAGCAGTGAAGCAAATGAAGCCGGGTTTCCTTCAGGCACTGGAGAGACTCTCTGGTGTCCAACAGGGGCTGTGCCACGGCTCCCTGTGCAGGGACAGGAGCTGGGTCTGTGCCCTCCCATCCCCGGTTGGGAATCAGGAAGGTAATCCCTCCCATCCCTGAAAACTCCTCTCCTCCAGCAACAGCTGTTGGCAGGTTCAGCAGTTGTGGGGACAGACGAGCCACCACCACCCAGGACCCCAAAGGAGGGAACCTCACAATGGAATTTTTCAAGAGGTCACAGCCAAGTGACAATGTTCTTCTTTCTAAAACCTGCAGCAATGCTGCCACCAGGGAGGTTTTTAGGCAGCTCTCAGCGGCCTCAGCTCTGCCTCTATTTGATACCTGAACCAAGCAGAGGGACAAGCGAGGGGCCACTGCCACCAGCTGCAGCATTTTGCCATCTCTGAGTTCAAACGAAGTCATCCTGGGGGTTGCTCCCTCACCGAGACTGTCAAGGAAAGCAGTGGAATGGGGTGGATGTGGCTCTGCTCACCCACACCCTGAAACAGCTCACAGCATTGCCCCTTCATGTTTCCCAGGGTCCTTCTCTGTGGGCCTAACACATTTGGTGTCCCAGCTTTGCCTTGTCCCTTTGCCCTGCCCAACCACCAACTTTATAAAATCAGTCCTAACTTCACTGCCTGTGAGACCCACACTTCCCTGGCAGGATGGATCCTTAGCAGCTGAGCTGTGAGGGGCAGCAGCGGTGCTGCCATCCCTGCTCCTGCAGGAAACCCACCAGCAGCCCCGGGAAGCATCAAGCTGCTTTGTGCATGGGGAAAAAATTCCTTCCTGGATGCTACAGGCAGCAGCATGAGCTGGGATGGTAAACCTGTGAGCTGGGACTGTGACCCCGAGCTGGGACTGTGACCTGTAACAGTGAGGGGCTGCTGGAGCTGCGGGGAAGGGGATGGGGACGAGCTCCAGGGCTGGCAGGGCTGAGATGGAGCTGATCTGCAGCACAGTGGGACGGGAAGCACCGGCGGCGGGGAGTGACCGGGGCCGGAGTCGCAGCAGGACACGAGCCAAGGCAGCGTGGCTTGCAGCAATCTGCTGCTCAACGAGAGCTCGGGGACAACAAAATGCCATTTCCAGCCATACGGGCGTTGGCTGCTGGTTCTTTCAGGTTTTTTTACCAAAAAAATGTGTGTCCCACATTTTTAGCTTTTTTGTCAAGATGATGTAAAAGGAAAACAATCCTGCTGGAGCCAGAATCGAATCCGAAGATTCCTGTTTTCAGGATCTCTGTAAGGTCTTTTTAAAAAGAACTTTCCTTCTCATTCCTCCTCTTTTTTTTTTTTTTTTTGCCAGGGAAAAACAGAAGATGCAAAGTGGTTTTCAGGAAACCTTTCTGTCACTGGGCTGCAGCCAGCGTAACACAACAATTTTTCATATGGAAGAGATTTAAAAGTAATTCCTTTCCAGCAGAAAATTTTCAGAGAAAACCAGTGTGAGAACTTCCCAAGGCAAAAACCCAGCTTTTCCTCCTCTTGCCCCTCTCCCTGCCACACTCAGGTCCCCCCATTCTATCAGGACCCACTGCACATCCTGCTTTTCCAGGCAATATTCTCACTTCCATGATCCCAGCTTGCATGGGAGCAGATTTCCAGTCCGAAGAGGGTAAGAGAGCAGCAGGAAATGCAGAACATGTGAGAGGAAACGATGCTCAACCAGGATGCGGCTGACTTCCCTTAGAGGAGGGAGACTCAACCACTCTGGGCTTTGGGGAAGTCTGGATGAGGATAAGGATGAGAATGAGAATGAAGATGTGACACTGGCAGCTGCCTCTGCATTTCACCACCTCCTGCAAAATGTCTGATTTAACACATCCTGGGGAATGACAACCCCCGGAAGGAAAATTAGGGGAAAATCAGCCCCTCCAGGACATTCTAGCGAGGAAAGGGCACAAAGGGCTGTGTGCCTTTAATTGGCTGTGGAGCATCCTGGTGCCCTGCGAGCTCTGCTCCGTCCAAGGCCCTTATCAGGAGCTGGCACGTCAGGCAGGCTGTGAGGAAACGAGAAGCGACAGCGAGGACCAAAGCCGGCGTGATCCCAGGCCGGGCACGCACGTGGCACCCAGCGTGCCTGTCTGGGGGCTCAGCTGGCCCCCGCCCGATTAAGGAAACCCCCCTCCCTGCTTTAGAGAGATTTTCTCCGACTTAAAAGGCTGCAATAACCAGGACTTTGCCGGGCACAGAGGAGCCGCAGGGGTTGCGTGGCTGAATCCCACTCCTGATAGCCGAGCCCTGGCACAGCCGAAACACTGGAACCTTGTGGGGAAGGGTCCCCAAAAGGCAGTGGGGGTGTGGAACCCCTCTTGAACTAGGGTTGTGTATGCTCATCATTGGAGCAGCTCTGCCTCTCACTAAATATCCAGGGCATAAACCCCTCAAGGACATTCCTGTGCAGCGTGGGATGGGGTGCCCCCAGTCCCGCCCTCAGATGCACCTCCCCAGGACCAAAATCCAGGCAATCTCATGTTTACTGTTGTTTTCAAACGGAATTTGGACAGAGCAGCTTGTCCTGCCTTGAGCTGTGGCACCAGTGCTTTTGGCCCCAGGAGCCCCCGGCCTGGCACGGCTTGGCTCAGCCCTCTGGGGCCACCACTCGCTCCCTCTCCACCAGGGAGACAAAATCAAGAGGCTTCTACCTCAATTCCTCCAGGTCCTGGCTGCTCCTCATCCTTCCTGAAATGCTGCCAGAGGCACTCAGGGCTGAATCCCTCACCACAAAAAGGCCACGGGTGTCACGGGGAAGGTGGGCTGATGCAGAAATCCACTTGAAATCCACTTAAAATCATATTTGGTGGCAAATTCCCAGCCTGGGTTTTCATGGTCTCTAAATGCTCGATCTGGGGAAGCTTCCAGAATGAGAAGATACTTTTTGTGAGCCAAGTTCAACTGGGAGCCACCAAGAATCTTGAGATAAATTGGATTTGTGTGCAGTGGGGACACAGCTGGGCTGGTGGAAGCTGACCTGGGTGAGGGGGAATGGAAACCAGCACCAAGAGCAGGAACAATCTCCTGGGGGCGTGGATTCAGAAAACAGTAAAAATCTTAGGAGCAGCCCCAAACCTGCTCCCAGACAAGACAAGATGAGGAGGGATGCTTGAGCAGCCTCCAAACCTGCCTGCACCCCAGCAGGCTTTGCTCCATGACAGCTCTGCCAGCAAGACATGCCGAGCCCGGCGTGTTTGGGCTCTTTCTCTTGCCATCCACCAATATCCTTCCGCTCCCGATGTTCCTCTCCTTGGCTTTGGATGCAGATCCAGCTTTTCATGTGGTGCAAACACAGTGTTTCTTTGGGTGCCAAGGACTGTGTGTAACTTGTCGGCTTGGGAGTGTTTGCATCTTGGACCATAAGGGAACAGAGAACGCTGCCCAAAATGTTTACGGTATTTTTAGGCCAAGACAAATCTGTTGGATGCTGTGAGCGCCGCAGGCTGAGCATCCCGGAGAGGCTGCGCTGCAGGGAACCGCCGGCGTCTGCGCAGTGAATGGACACTACCTGGCTCAAACAGGCCAAAAAGGACATTTCTGAACCATTTTGAAGGCCCCTACAAAACTGTGCAGTGGCAGAAGAGTCTCCAAACCCCAGCAAGGGAAGGCAGATGATGCCAGATTGCTGCCACGGCTCAGCCACGGGGTGAAAAACTCAAGTCCAAGTCTCTCAAAAAGACACATTTTACAGAGCATAAAAAAGAAAAGAAAAGCAATATTTAGGGGGCGGGGGCAGGCTGGGTTTTTTCCCTTCTCTGTCATGAAATCAAAGGCTGAGCATGCTGGCCAAGGGGCACCAAAGGGATTCAAAGGCAGAAGCGGAAGCCAAATTCCTCCAGCGCTGCAGGCCATGCGGCTCCCCTCTGCCACCAGTGGCTCTGAGGGCATTAATTGATGCCCATAATGCCACTAATTACAAAGCCAAGCCCTTCATTTGCCTGTCTGTCCAGGTCTAATGGCAGCTGCCCCCGTGCTGACAACCCCGCAGTTACTGCTGAGGGAGAGGATGTGACCAGCTGCCGAGGCACTGCAGGCACTCTCCTGAGAGCCAAATGTGCCCCATGCTCAGGTCCAGCGATGCTCTGCCAGCACCAGGGACAAGGACAAAGCTGTGGAGAGGGCTAGCATGGAGGCACCAACAGCACACAGCAGCTGAACATCTCCTGCGATGCCAGCAGGCTGGAGTAGAGTGGCCTTGAAGTGAGCGCAGTTTGGGCACGGGGCCAGCGGCAGTGCTGGGGATGGACAGACTGGATGTGGTCGGGCCACCCCTGGAGACCCACAAAACACAGCCAGACAAGCCCTGAGCAAAGCCACCAACCCACGAGCTTGGCCGTGCTTTGAGCAGGCACTGGACCAGAGGCACAAGGTCCACACCACCTGAATTCCTCTGCGATTCAGCCGCTGGTGCCCTCCCACAACTCCACTGCGCCTGTGAACGTCAGGCTGGGGCAATGTCACCAGTTGCACCAGGCACTCCAGGGCAGCAGCACCAGGAGCTGCCTCCAAATCCATCTCGAGGTTTGCCTGGACCACAGTGAAGTCCCACAATGCAAACCTGCACCTCAGGTTTCAAGGCAAGTAGGTCAACACACAACTCGAGACAGCTTCAGCTCTACCACCCAGAATGGAGTATTTTAGTAGGCTGGACCAAAATCTCGCAAAATCCATGGGAACTGAGTGTGGGAGATCTGCTTGCTCCATCCCCACCCTGCACCAACCTCCTGCATCCAGCATGGCACCAGACTCAGCCCTGGCTCTAGCACAGGGGCAAAGCCGGGGAGCAGACGGGCGGCCTCACCTCGATGATGTCTGCGTTGGTCCGGCTCTCGTGGGGCTCGTTGTACTCGGTGTACTTGAGCAGCACCTTGTCCATGTCGGTGCTGGCATACTGGAACAGCTTGTTGGAGTGGTTGAAGATGATGAGGGCAATCTCGCAGTCGCACAGGACGCTCAGCTCGTAGGCTTTCTTCATCAAGCCGAACTTGCGCTTGGTGAAGGTCACCTGAAAGCAAGGACAGCCAGGGTGAGAAGCTGTGTCCGTGCTGCCACAGAGCCAGCACCTCCCAGAGAAAAATGGGATGACCGCTGGAGGAAGAGCAAAAGGAAGGGGAAAGCAGAGGGAATATTCTGTCTCAGTTTCCCCAATTGGACCCAACCCCGAGCTCTCCTCTCTCGCCTCTCTCTTCCAAATGGTTCATATTGCTGCCTATTTTGGGATCCTCCAAAGGCAGACACTTCACAAGCACAAAGATGATTATCAGCATTGGAAATCACATATTGCCAAATCAAGAGAAAATAAATTTCAGCAAAATCCCCAGCAGAGCTGCCATCTGTCCGGGGGCTGCGGGTTTTTAAGTGGAATATTCAAGCGATGGAGATCTTGTCCTCCTCCCCTGCTGCAGCTGTGCTGCGAGTCCCCAGCCCTGGGGGCCACAGAGCTGGGGCTCAGCACCCCAAAACTGCTCACCCCACCCCTGACCCACTCTCCTGCTCACCAGCCCCCACTTCTCTTGGGAGCTACACTTCCCCAAGGGCACCCTGAGCCCCTGTGCCAGGGGCCTGCCCAGCTGCTGCTTTCATCTTGCTGTCCCCTTGTGTCACCTCACTGGGGTGCTTTTCCTCACTGCCTGCCTAACTGGGGTCCCCCATCTCCCCAGCCCACCCTGCCTCAAGCTGTCACCAGGGCTGTTGGCTGATGAGCAGCTCCAGCAGGACTGATCCTGGAGAGCTGGCTGGGTGCTGGGGGCTGGGGCCAGGGCTGGGGCTGGGGCTGGGTGCTGGCTCCAACACCCGCTCCAGATGCTGGCCAGACGTTGGGCTGCGATTCTCAGCCCACGCTCAGCTCTCACCACCACACTCCTAACAGGACCCAGCTGGTAGGGAGGGAGCTGGTTTGGGGCTCCCTGTCCCGGCTGCAGTGCAGACAGCTGCTGAGGGTCCCCCACCCTCCCCGAACACGCGACATGCTGACGGGGAAGGCGTGATTCTTGGCCAGTGCCCTCTCAGCAAATAAAAAGCAGAAAAAGAAAATAGGAGGCAGGAGGTCATCACTTTGTCCTAAGCATTGCTCTGGGGGCAAAGCAGCCTTCAAGGGAAGGGCTGGAAATGAGCTGAGATGCCCTTGGGTGCCAAGAGCTGCTCCCACTCCACATGGGAGGGCTCGACTCCACTCTGGGCCTCCACCACAGCATCAGTTTTGTAACTGAACAGCTTTAATTCACTGAGCTGAGGGAGGAGAGTGAACGAGGCTGCTGCCTTCGCTCAGCCCATCTGTGGCATCACAGCCATGGTTCAAGGAGCTCAACACGGAGCTCCCCAGCTTCCCACCAGCTCACAGCGATGGTGAGGAGCAGTGCCACCGTGATGCCACCAGCAGCACCCAGCATGTACCCCCAGGGTCCTGCAGCCCTCGAGACAGAGCCGTGTCCCTGTGTGTGGCAGAAGGGCAGAGCAGGGGCATCTCTGGGCACACTTGGCAAGAGGAGATGCTGCCCATCCACGCCATCTCCCAGAGATGATTAAGCAGTAACGAGATTCAGCTCTAATCGCCTCATCCCTTGAAAGTGCAGGGCCGGTGCCCAGCACTGCTGCGGCCACCACGTGTGCTGCTCTGGCCACTCCGGGCTGTGGCTGGGCCACTCCAGCGCCGCCCCAGCCCCGGCAAATTAAATTACCCGAGGGCCAGCTCCCCTGCCATCAACAACTCGCCCTCCCCCAGCAACATTCCGCACTTCTCAGCCACCCAAAGCCTCTGCTGCAGCCGTGGCAGGACAGGCACTAAAATCACTCCCAGTCTCTCTGTCCCCTCCCCAGCACTCCCTGTCTCTCTGTCCCCCTCCCCAGCACTCTCTGTCTCTCTGTCCCCCTCCCCAGCACTCCCAGTCTCTCTGTCCCCCCCCAGCACTCCCAGTCTCTCTGTCCCCCTCCCCAGCACTCCCAGTCTCTGTCCCTGCTGGGATGCTCTCGGGGCTCTGACTCACCCTCCAAGCAGCTCAGGAGCCCCCAGAGGAAAACACGCAGTGCCTCCACCAAGACAGAGGGAACAGCCAGAGTGGTTGTTCCTGCAGCCGCCGGTGCCAGGCACACCTTGCCAGGCACCAGGACAGGCTCAGCCACCCAGACTGGAGGCAGTGGGGAGAGGCCAAGGCGTGTGAGCAGTGGGGCAGCTCTAGGCCTTGAAGACCAGTGACAAGCATGGTTTGGGTTTTGCCCTTGAGCGGTGAAGAAGAGTGTGGGGTCACCCTCCCCAAATCCAGCAGCCTGGGCAGAGCTGAGCAGAACACAGAATGCCAAACTGTCCCTCTAGAAATGAGGGATATTCCCTCTCAGAATATCGCAGACAGGGCACAGGAGCATCCCTCTCTATTGGCACCCCTGCATCTTGCAGAGAAAAGCAAAGATTTGCCGTTTAGCCACCATATCACACGAAAGTATCACCTAGCACTGCCTTGTGCATCCACTCGTGACCAGGGACAGAAACCCCAAACCTTCCCCTGATGCTGTGCACGAGCCTCATCTAGAAGAATTAACCTTGTAAGTCTAAGAGGGTAATCAAATCTCATGCTTCAAGGCATAAGCCGATCACCAAAGGGGTCAGGAAGGAATTACTGCCCCACACTAGCAGGGGATTTTTGCCTTTCCCCTGATGCAAACCATATTGGCAGTTGCCAGAGTCAGCAGCCTGGCCCTGAAGGACTGATGGCCTGATCTGTTGTGGCAAATCCTCTCCAGTAATTCCTCTAATGACATTAGTGACTCTTACTTGCTTTCCTCCCCTGGTTTTGGCCAGTGTAATTCACAGAATCACACAATGATTTGGGTTGGAAGGGATCTAAAAGCCCATCTTGTCCCACCCCCTTGCCATGGGCAGGGACACCTTCAGCTAGACCAGGTTGCTCTAAGCCCTGTCCAACCTGGCCTTGGACACTTCCAGGAATGGGGCTTTGCTGGGCAACCTGTGCCAGGGCCTCACGACCCTCACAGGGAAGGATTTTCTCCTAATATCCAATCTAAATCTCCCTCTTTTCAGTTTAAAACCATTCCCCCCGTTGTCCTGTCACTCCAGGCCCATGCCTAAAGTCCCTCTCCAGCTTTCCTGGAGCCCCTTTAGATCTCCATAGAGCCTTCTCTTCTCCAGGCAGAACACCCCAACCTCTCCCAGCCTGGCTCCAGAGCAGAGGTGCTCCAGTCCTCAGAGTATCTCCGTGGCCTCCTCTGGAGCTGGAGGCCAGCTCCATCCTCCTCCTGCTGGAGGCTCCATGTGGGCTCGCAGCCTGTGCCCCCATGGAAGGCAAAACCTTGGACACGAGCAGGGTCAGGCTCGTTGATGCCATAGGCTCGGCATGAGGTGCATGGCAAGAGCTTCACCTGTCAGCAAAGGCTCTGGAGAGCTCCTGCTCAGCCTCAGCTCTCCCCGACTCAGGATGAACTGGGCACGAGTGGAAACACAGGTGTCGAAAGCAGCTCTGCCTCCAGCTCCTCGCACAACCACTGGCGAATCCCTCCCTCTCCAGGGCATCCCTGCGCTATTCCCATTCCCCATCCCTCCCTCTCCCGACGGGCACAGGTGCCCTCGGAGCCACCCGGGCATGCCAAGGACGGCTCCAGCAGCAGCAGCGCCCTGTCCATGATCCATCAGCGCCAGGCTGCTCTGCTCCCGGGGCGCGGCATGGAGAGCCAACCGTGCCCTCTGCGCCCAGCCGGAGCGGGAGGTGCCCTGGGGGCAGGGGCAGGCTGAGGGTGCTCCCAGACGCTGGGTTTAAGCCAGCTTAGCCGACAGCCTGCAGCCACGGCGGGCACGCACGCACGGACGCTGCTCATCGCTGATCCACAGCAACAGCAGGAGAGGGAGGGAAGGAGAGCGAGAAGCAAGAGGAGGCTTCGGGGAGAGCTCGCTGCAGCACTTAAAGGGGCTTATCAAACAGACGGAGAGGGCAGAGAGCGATGGGATAAAGGGCATGGTGTTCAACTGAAAAAGGGGAGATTTAGATGGGATATAAGAAGGAAAGTTTTCCCTGTGAGGGTGGTGAGGCCCTGGCACAGGGTGCCCAGAGAAGCTGTGGCTGCCCCATCCCTGTGGGGATGTGTCCAAGGAAGTGTCCAAGGCCAGACTGGACGGGGCTTGGAGCACCCTGGAACAGTGGAAGGTGTCCCTGCCCATGGCAGGGGTGTGGGACAAGATGGGCTTTTAAAGATCCCCTCCAAACCAAATCATTCCATGGTTCTATGAGATAAAACAAGATGGGACATTTCTGACTCTGGGGAGCGGATCCTGGCACTGCACATGTACAGCATGGAGCAGGACAGTGGAGCAGGAGGGTTCTCACCCTCTTTACAGCTCCTACCATAATGGATAGAACAGATCCAACTGCCTGGAGCAGTCCTTTATCACGAAATGTCCCATCCTCCTGGTATGTCATTTTTTCTCAAAGAAAGGGAGCAGTGAAAATTGATTGCAAAGCTGTGCTGGTGACCACTTAAACAGCTGCTGCTTTGCTGACACCCAACTTGATGGGGCTGGTTCCTGGGAAGCAAAGCAAGATGTGATGCACTGGGGTGGGGAGCGATGCTCCCATGCTGGGTTTTGGAAGAACCAGCCCAGCCAGGGATGCAGCTACTGCCAGGGGAAAACCAGTGTCCCCCAGCCCAGGGAACTGGGCTTTGGGCACAACACCTGACATCAGAGATGTGCTAAAGCCCTGACACCTGGCCATGCAGAGCAGCTCCTGCTGCCAAATCCCCCCACTGCTGTGAGACCTCAGCAAGGGCCTTATCTCCAGCCTGTGTCAAGAAGCAGCTCAGAAACAGTCCCATCACTCAGCTGCTGCCCCTGCAGAGCAGTGCCTCCTTCCCTTCCCCAGGGTGTATCCAGCAGGGCCAGGCTGTGCCAGGCCCCTCCAGCACTACCAATTATTTTCCGTTCGTTTGAATTCCCAGCAGGGCTCCAGTCACTGCAGATCCCCTGCTCCCCTCTGCAGCACTGCCCCATAAAATACCCTCCAGATCCTTCGATAACCCCTATGGCCTGTTTCCCCCTCATGATGGACATAAACAGCCCCAGGAGCAACTGGGACATCAGCAAAAGCTATCTGATGCCCATCCCAGCCCCCACCACCAAGTGAAGCTATAAGGAGGAACACCTGCCATTTCCTATTGTTTTACTATGGACCAATAAAGTGGTTCATCCAATTCTGTTCTTTGCCACTCTTTAAGGATTAGGAATATATCCACATGCTTTTTTATTGGTTTTTCTGGAGTGAAGGTAGCAGGAAAGAAGTGTGGCAGGTCATGCTGGGGTGTGGTGGTGGCTGGACTAAAGGCAGAGGCTTGGATCTGCTGAGCCAAACTCCAGGAGCACAGACAGCAAATGGACCTGCCTGAAGTCTTGTGGTTATGGGAAATACATTGACAGAGTCATCCCAGAGCAAACCTGGGCTGGCAAAGTGATGCAGCTCCACCACTCCAGTTTAAGGAACATGGAAATTTGGGAAAAATCCATTGGCTTTTGTTTTTCCTCTGAGATACATGAACGCATTCCTACACACATGCACATGCGTGTGTCTCGGGCTCGGCTTCAAGAGAGCCCAAGGAAAAAAGCCCTGGAGTCATGTAAGTTTATAACTGAGGAAAAAAAAGGAATAATTTGAGTTGTTTGCGTTCAGCAAAATGGATACTTGTTGTGGCTGTTTTTTATTGAAAAACCACATGGAAAATGTCAACTGAAATATATTTTCTGCAAGACAAAAATAAAAAAAAAAAAGGGGGAACTAACTAAGTGGAGAAGATACTTTCTTCTGGAAAAGCACTTAGATGGAAATGGCTCAAGGAGCTCCAAGGCAAGGAGCAATGCTTGGACAGGGGCAGCAGAACGAGGCTGTTTGCCTGGTGCTGGGATCCGCCTGGATCCGCCTCAGCACCAAGCCTGGCCCATCTGCTCATTTCATGGATTGGGAAAAACACAGCACTGATGGCCCAAAATGGGATGGAAATGGGTCCTTTTGAAATATGACCCTTAAAATCCCCAAGGGGAGGGGAAGGGCGAGGTGAGGGAGGGGGGGGTCAGCACTGACCTGCCGGTTGCGCTCGTCCGTGATCCGCTGGATCTGGATCTTTTTCCTCCCCATCTTCTCCGGAAATCCTCACCGCACCCGGGACGAATTTGGCTCAGGGGAGGGGAGAAGTGACCCCGCTTTAGAACGCTTTCATTAAAGAGCGTGGGGGGCTTTGTTCTCGGGTGGAAAACAAACCCAAAAAAGCCAAAACAAAAAAAAAGGAGTTTGGCGTGGCTCCGTGCTCAGTTCATGGTACCGTTGTGCGCCGCCAGATCCAGAGGGGCTGGGATGTCAGCAGCTGCTCAGAAACCTGCACAGGGACAGAGACAGGAGTGAAACTGATGTCACAAAATGTTCATCATGTGAGAGATTCAAGAACATCCATGTTTCAGATGGCACCTTCTCAGGTGCCGTCTCTGAGCACAGGAGACACAGCACAACATGCTCGTTGGCATTTTTTGCAAGCATTTGCATCATTGGGTGTGTTTCAAAAAGTGAAAACAGATAATGATCTAACATATACAGGACAGATGCTTGACAAATTCCTAAAGAAGTGGGGTGTCCACCACACTTTTGGCTTCCCTGGACTCCAACAGTTCTGTTCCCAAACCCCATCCAGGACCCGGCACCCTCCCGGCATCCTCCTACCGCCAGCACAGATCCCACCCCCAAGGCCAGGGTGGTCCCTGGTTCTTCCTCCCACCCAGCTCTGGGGCCAGGAGAGCTGCAGAGGGATTTATTCAAACTGGTCTCACAGAAGGCCCAGGATGGAGGCCAGGAACACCTGTGCCACAGGACACATGTGGGCAGGGCACTGCGACGCCCGGCGAGGAGGAGGAGATGGCAGCAATGCGCCCGTGAATCACTGCTCCTCCGTGACACTCCAGACTTCTTCTTTCTCTTAATAAAGTCATAAGCAGTCGAGTGGCTGGTGATTAGCTGGGGCAATTTAAATCCGTCTCCAGTTTCTGCGCTAATCCTCAATTTGGAATTTTAAAATGTCTTTATTTGATTACTTGAAAGAAACCTTATAACCAACCAGGCACAGAAACCTAATTCTTAATGGAGAAGGAGGGCTCCAAAGGCAGCCAAGACAGCCTGGCCTTCCACTGGGCTCAGCCACAGCCAGACACCAGATATTTCCATGGATCTGGGGCGTGCAATCGACCCAGGGGTATCTTGTGCCCTAAACTCTCCCCAAGAGAGCTTGCAGGTCTCAGGGGACATGCACAGCTCCTTCTGCAGCCTCCCCTCAGTAACCTGCATCCCCCAGTGCCAGAGGCTGCATCCAGATGTAGCAGGGCACCTCCTGGCACAGCCCCCCAGCCCATCCCACCCCATTCCCCAGCATGTGCTGCACTGCAGCAAGGGGGACAAAGAGGGAACCTCACCCAGTTCATTTTCCACAGGTATGTTTTTCTCCCTGCTCTCTCTCCGAGCAGCTGGACAACAGCAGTGATAACATTGAATTTAAGGTGAGGTACCCTGTGCCAAGACCCAGGCAGAGGGAAAAACTAGTCCCAAAATAGCTTCCTATCTGCCTCGACTTGGCAGTCCCCAGCCCTCGGTCTTGTTACAAAAAGCTTGAAAAAATAAGCTTTTTCTCCCAAACCATCATCCCAAATCCAAAGCAGCAGCCACAGCCAACCTGACCAAGCTCCTCCTGCTCCTCTCCCATCCCAAAGCATCCCCAGACCCCACTGAAGATCTCAGCCCCATCCTTTGCCTCCTCACCAACCATGCTCCAACAACAAACAAGCCCTAGTGGTCTCACTCCCACACTTGGTTTTGGGGTTCACTGAGTCACTTCATCTTCTCTGCTTTTTTTTTTTTTGGGGGGTAAAGTTATTCATCATGCATCATGTTCTGTGGTTTCAGTGCAAGTTCAAGGAGCCCAGAGGAGAATGGGGAGACTTTTCCCCATCCTGACATCCACAATTTGCCCTCCAGGAAGGATGAGGTATGGGGAGGCCAGGAAGAAGACCAGACAAAGGCCAGCAGAAGCTGGTTTTTTTTAAACATAAATCCCATCAGCAATACTCTTTGCAAGGACAGACCACACAGGGATGGCATTTACTTCTTGAATCATTATTTCCCAAAACAGGTGCACGTTTCCCTCCCAGAAGCAAATAGGAGCAACCATCCAGCTGTGAGGAGCACTGTCACCATGGGGAGTACTGAGCCAGTGCCAGAGGTGTATCCTTTGGCTGCTGCTCCCCATGCCACTGTGGGAAGCCCCAAAAAGATAGATCCAAGAGCACCACTGGTGCCAGAGCATCAACAGTTCTGAGGCATCAGCAGTTCCACAGCACTTTCAGAGCATCACTGCACCATGAGAGCATCCCTCGAAGGTCAGTGACACAGGAAGAGCCAAAAGGAAAATGAAGATTTTTATTTCATCCACCTGGAGTGCCCACTTGGTATTTCCCTCACCATGAGCCCACACAGGAGAGAGTTCACAGCCCCAAGGCTCAGAACCAAGGCGATGATTTTGCACACACAAAGAAACTTTGGAAGAGAAAACTTTTTCTCAAGTTTGCTTTGCTGCTTTTCCCTTTGGAGTTGCCATTTCTTTAAACAGACCGAAAAATATTCACCTTCAGCATCTTCAAAACCACCAGCAGCAGCACAAAGTAGCAACAGCTCCACGACCAGACCCAGGGCAAGATGCTAATTCTTTCCGTGTGCAGCAGCTCTTGGACAGAGAAACCCTCTGAAAGACAGTGGATTTACTGTCCAAACCAGAGAGGAACTCTCCAGAAGCAACAATAAACATTGGAGAACAACGGGCAGTAAATTTAAACTGAGTGAAAGGAAACATATTTTAACACAATTTCATTGCAGGACTTGTTCACAGGATGCTATGGCAGCCAAAAGCTCCACAGTGCTCCAAGAGGTGAGATGTTTGTGGGGATGAGGAAAAAACGCTGCTGCTGCTCATCCCTGCCCTCAGCTCCACACAAGCATGGGAGCAGCAGGATTCAAACCACATTCCTCTCCCCAGGCCACAAACACACCCCAAGTGTTTCAAAGCAAATCCCCTTTTTCAACCACCAGACCAGGTTCCTGCTGCTGCTCTGAATCCTGACTCTGCATCCTCAGCACCTCGGCTGGATGGGGACTGCTGTCCCAGCCTCAGGGTTTGCTTATGCCGTTGGATAAAGTTTTCCACAGGAAAAAGGTGACTTAATAGGTTTTTGCTTGTCATCACGGGGAGAAAAGCAGCTGCCATGTGCTGCACTTGATCCCTCTGCCCTGCATGAGAAGGAAAACACCCCACGGGGAGGGCAGCCCTTGGATGGGAGGAAGAGGAGGGATGGAGAAGAGCACAGCATGTTTGCTGCCCTCCAAATGCACCTGACAGAGGGGATTTCAACCCCCTCCCTTTTCTCGTCATGGAATTGGGGTTTTAGGTGAGTTTATTTGTTTTTATGTTGGGTGTTTTCCCCACCATATTTTTAAACCCAGGTATTTTCATGTTTCCTGCCCAGGTGGCTGTTTCAGAAAGTCTGACCACTGGCTCGAGTTTCTGAACAGCAGCTGGAAGAGCAAGAAACCTGGAGAGCCACCCTCATGTCTCCTGCCTCTCATGCTGGCATTGCTGCTGCAGTTCAGCCCCAACTCGGGAGGATCCCTCTGCCCCTGGAGCTCCCTGTCCTTCATCACCAAATTGCTTTGGCTCCCTCATGGCCCAGCCTGAGGCACTGAGATCACTCATGAGCCTCATCCCTGCTCAGGTGGAATTTCATCGCCTGAGCGCACACACAGCCAAGCACCCAGAGCACAGGACTGCTACGAGGAGCTGAGCTCCTCAATAACTCCTAACTTTCTGGGTCTCATATGATTTTACAATAACCCCACTCATTAAATCATCATCTCCTCCTTCTCAGACAGCAGCTTCTTTCTTTCTCCTGAGCCTTGTTTTCCAAGGAAACCGCCAAGCATCCCAGCTACTACACCCCGACAAGGAGGGTCCAAGGGCAGGGAAACGGATCTACAAATCCACTGGAAAGCAAATCACGGGTGGTGCACTGGCAAAGAGCGACCCTGACCTCTCCCACTCCCAGGAATCTCAAGAAGGATCAGGGAATTCAGCATCGCCCCGGGGAGGCAGCGAGAAGCTCTGGGATGGAGGCAGCCGTCAGCGCCCGCTCCCCCCTCCCCACGCTCCGCTCGCACAAGTGTGACTATCACAGCAATTAGCACACATGCCAATTAACTCCGAGCAGGTGCTGGTTAACTCTGTGCTGAGTAATTCATCCCCGGCTCCCAGTAAATTGCTCCAAATTGGAGAGACAGGCGAGAGAGCAGAGTTAGCATTTTGCAAATGGGGGAAGAAAGAAAAAGCACAGAGGAATCTCAGCTGGGAGATGTTTTTACAAAACAAGGAATTTGGGGGGCTGAATCCCCGGCTCCGAGAGCTGGGGACACAGAGGAGCTGATATCTCTTTCAAGTCTTTATTTGTGGATTTTTTTATCTACTGTACAAATGTCTGATCTATTTCACCTATCTCTAAGTGGTTTCACCTTTGCTTTGCACAAGCAGCGGCGTGCTTTGCTCTGTAACTTTTCCCTGTTCCATTCCTACTGAACAGCTCCACGTTTCTCTCGGCACAAGCAGGGACACTGAGAGTCTCACATCCACTTTCTACGGCCATTTTCTATTTTTAATATACTTTTATTGCATCCCTTTTTAGTCACTCCTTACTAAAGTTAGCACGACACACCGCCCCTCTCCAGGGCGAAGGAATTCAGCTGCCCTTCCTTAACACCCGCCTTGCAAAGCCGTGTGCTCTCAGCACAATGTCAGCTGAAAGAAACCAAACCTTGGCCATGCAGCTGCAGAGGGAAGATAAAAAAGATTAATCTGAAAGCGTTAGGAAGACAAATAAAGGCAAATAAAAGCATCCTTTCCAAAAATGTATTTTCCTTTGGAGCTCTTTGCTTTTCCCAGCATGTAGCACCGTGCTCCCCAGTCCACTCGTGCCTGTGCAGGAACACACAGCAGAGCCAGTGACACGAGTGACAGCAAAACTGGGATGGGTTCAACATGGCACCAGTTCAAGGGATGTTTTCCCAATCTCCAAAACAGCTCCGGTGCAATGGGGACGTCCTTGGCTGCAAGGAAACCTGCAAAAGGAGCTTCAAAGGACATTTGGAGGCTGGGAAAAGAAGAAAAATACTGCCCTGCGAAGATGCAGCTCATCTTATTGGAGGCACAGAAAGTCCCAGTTTGAAGGGAGAAATGCAGGTGACAGGGATGGCAGATCACAGCCCAACCCAGCACTTGCTCCCCCCAGGCACCCAATGCTCTCGCTGTGGGACCAACCCATTTTTACCCAAGATCTGCAGAATGCTCCCGAAGATGCATTTTTCCTTAACAGGCTCCATCAAGTCAAGGGGCTGGCTGAGAGTAAAGGGAGGGTGCTCCCCACCACTATCCACCCCCAAGGAACAGGGCACCTGACACGACTGAATTCACCAACCCCGACCCCAACACATTTTGAGGGGTGTCAGGTTCATCCCCATACAGAAATGACAGCAATAACATGTCCCAGTTGCTCAGTGTCTCTGTGGGAAAAAGGTCATTGCAAGGGAGCTTTGGCACACAACCAGTGGGCATGTGGGGTACAAGGTGCAGGGTGCTACAGAAGTGTAGGATGGTCTGGGTTGGACGGAATCCTAAAACTCATCTCATCCCACCTCTCTGTTACCCACTCACAGGGAAAATTTTCCTCCCAGTATCCCATCCCTCTGGCCGTTCTGTCACTCCAGGTCCTTGTCCAAAGTCCCTGTCCAGCTCTCCTGGAGCCCCTTTACACACTGGAAGGAGCCCTAAGGTCTCCCCTAACTCTTCTCCAGGCTGAACAGCCCCAGCTCTCCCAGCCTGCCTTGAGAGCAGAGGGGCTGCAGCCCTCAGAGCATCTCCATGGCCTCCTCTGGACTCGCTCCAGGAGCTTCATATTCCTCCTATTCTGGGAACCCCAGAGCTGGAGGCAGCACAGCAGGGGGGTCTCACCAGAGTGGAGCAGAGGGGCAGAATCCCACCCCCCTCACATGCTGCCCAGGCTGTGCCATCAGCTGAGCACAGCACTGGCTTTCCAGGCTGCCGGCAATGGAGGCTGGGTCAGATCCATCTTCTTGTCCACCAACAACTCACCCTGTCCATCCACTCAGGGCAGGAGAGCCCAGGTGAGGAAATGCTGCTGTGCTGCAAACCAGCCCCTGAGCTCGGCCTGCCATGGGAAGTGGTTTACACCCACCACGCCGAGCCACCACCGCCAAGCCTTCACTGCCCGTGCTGGGTGGGGGGAGCGGGCCAAGAAAGGGAGGGAGCAACGATGCTCTCGAGGTGGCAACGATGCTTTGGAGGTGGCAAGAGCAGCCCCTCGCTCTGCTGCATCGCTCCCGCCACAAACCTGCAGCTTCTAGCACGAGAAGCTGCTGTGCCGAGAGGCGACGTGGCCGCACTGCCCCCGCAGCCCCCAGCACAGCTGGGACTCTCCACCTGCCACAAAGAGCCAGAAAATTGCAAATAAAGAGCAACTGCACCTCGAGGATACCAGGTACTGCACTGACACAGACCAACGGAGTCACCTCCCCGCCCATGGCCAGGGCTGGATCCCATCCCTTAAGGACATGGATTTAGCTCAAGTCACCTCTTGAACCCGTCTGTTTAACTGCAGTTCTTGCCTTCCTGTTTCCTTTCTTGCTGCCTTTTGTGAGTTAATTGTTGTTTTTTCAACATATCCTCTGTGCTGACACCAAGGACTTTTAGTTTCCTTCTGTGTGGTTTCTGGATCAGCAGGACTGACTTCCTTCTCTTTTGCAAAGCCCCCTTCCCTAAAACACAGTGCCTGCATTCATGTTAATGTTGCTCTTCCTCTCTGGCAAAGCCACTGGCATGGTGCTGGCCATCACCCCTGCTCTGCTGCGGGATCAGGGGCAGTGCTGGCAGGAGCAGCTCCAGCACCCCAGGGGAATGTGGCACCCAGGAGGGATGCAGCACCCACATGGGGATGTCCTTGGCAGGACAGCAGGCAGCAAGGATAGGTGCCAGGTCTCCAGCCCCACTGCACGCACCGTGACGGACTCCAACTCACCAGCTTAGCATTGTTTAGCACCTCTTTATCTCCAAACCGAGATCAAAACCGCACAAACATGCTCGAGTCTCCTCCAAAGCTTCTATTCTGGTTTCAGGATGATGCTATCTGGGTTCCTGTGTCGAACCTCCAGATGCAGGCAGGGGGAGGGGAGAGGAAAGCGGCCGAAACGCGGCTCCAGAGCAAACCTCCTGCTCACAAGCGCAGATGCTTGACCCTCCCTGGGGCCAAATCCCACTCACCAAGCAGGTGCCAACCCAGCGCTGGGCTGCCATCCCTCCTGCCCACCTGGCACCCACGGCAGGGCCCTGATTTCCCTGGGATGGGCAGCCACACCAGCACTCGGCTCCTCCTGCCTGCAGGAAGGAATCAGTCCTGGCAGCTGCAGGTGAAAACCTTGGGAGCTCAGGGGAGCAGGAGTGAGGCTGGATTCAGTCAGGCCCCCGAGGAATTTGAAAGAGACACATATATTCCTGACCCAGATTCAGGCACTCTGAAGAAAAGCAGATGCCAACCGTGCAACCAGCTCTGCTGAGCTGTAACAAAACCTCGCACCGTGCCAAGACCGGCAGAGGCTGAGGAAAAGCACAGCCCTGGCACAATGCTGGAGAACTGCTGTTTGCTGTGCAAGAGTGGGTGAAAAAAAGGATTTACGGGAAATTATGAAACTGGGCTTGATCTTCTCTTCCCCTGCAATCTGTGTGCCAGTGTGGAGTCAGACAGCACCCTGAAGAAAGGACAACAGTCCCAACATCAGCACAAAAACTGGAGGAACCCTGGTCCCCTACACCCTAAATCACAGTTTCACCCCACACCACACGCAGCCAGGGATGCCATCACACCCAGCACCACGGGAGCACATCCCAGACTGGGGATGTGTTCTGTAGAGGCTGGATGACAGCAGCTACAGCCAGTGACCTTCTCTGCACCACCAGCATGGCCAAAGACAGGAGAGGCTGGAGGTGGCACAGGGAAGGGAGGCTGGGCAGGAGCTTCAGGCAGTCACTGGCAAACCCACAGCCCTGCTTGGTGCTGCCCAAAATTCAACCAGAGAACCCTCGCCCAAGGTAAGGATACAGTTTCAGGAAGGAAAAGCCTGTGGGACCAGGACAAGCAGGGACTTGCAGCCCCTCACACCATGTGGCTTCCCAGAGAGGCAGCTGGTCCTCTCTCCTGGCGATGCTACAGGGAGAGACGGGCAGGGACAAGTCGCTGAAGGGCTTGGTGTTAAACAGGAGGGTTTGGACAGCCTCCTGCTAAAGTGACCTTCAGAGCACCCTGAGAACAGCAACCAAAGGCTGATGCAGCTGCCAGAAAAGCCTCATGACCTTGAGCAGTGACCTCGGAGGTGGCATCCTCGCAGCAGGGGTCACTGATCCCTCTGAGCCTGGCTGTGGTCTCCCAGGGGGCTTAGCAGCTTCCCCAGATGTGCATGTCCAGGCTGGGGACCCTGCATGCCCCAGGGACTCCCCAACATGGGCACAGTATTCCCTTTCCCAGGTGGTACCACCTGCTTGCACAGGGCAGCCCTGCACCATCTCCATCCCCATCCACCCTCCATCCCCACCTATACTCATCACCTTCCACCTTCCTTCCCCATCCACCCTCCATCTCCACCTGTCCTCATCACCTTCCACCTTCCTTCCCCATCCACCCTCCATCTCCACCTATACTCATCACCTTCCACCTTCCATCCCCATCCACCCTCCATCTCCACCTGTCCTCATCACCTTCCACCTTCCATCCCCATCCACCCTCCATCCCCAGCCACTCTCATCCCAACCCACTCTCCATGCTCGGGGAGGAGCAGCCAGACCCCTAAAGCTGTTCCCCTTCCCCCATGTTCTCTATCCATCACCAGCTCCAGAGTCGGAGACTGGGGGTAATTTTTCCCTCTGCACTAAGTAGGGTTTTCTAAATGATGGGAAGCGAGAGCCCATTATCCGGCTCCAGTGCCCACCCCCACGGCTCCCTGCAGGGCATGAAATAACCACCTGCCAGCTCCCCAGAGCCCCGTGCCGTGGCAATGAGATCGCAGCTTCCCCTGTCACTATTGTCAGAGCAAAATTTAGATACCTGGTAATGAGGAGGTTTAATATGACAGATGAGAGGTTGACTCATTAAAAAAAAGAGCGAGAAGGAGAGGGAGCTGAATTCGGGGTCGGATCCTGCGCTCAGCAAATCAGGAGGCTGTCACAGCCGACCCCGCACTGGTGGGGAGTGGGAGCAGTTCTCAACCCCAAACCAGCCCCATACTGGGGACTTTTGCTGGTGCTGAGGCCGCAGGGAGGAAAGGGGAGGCATGGAGGGGGTGGACACGGCTACAGTTTTTGGGGCCATGCAGTTCTGCTCCCAATCGAGCTTCCTCCTGCTCTGGGTTGGGGAGATCTGAGCCCAGGCAAAGCCTCAGTGTCCAACGGCAGCGATGTTTCACTTTGAGGGCATTTCCCTCTTAATGAACAGTATAGCAACATCCTCAGCATTACCTCCACTCTCCTTGGCACCCCCATCCTGAGGGTGCACCCATCCCCCAGTACAGCCCAGCCAGGACCCCGCTGCCAGCACCCTCACTGTGGGTCACTGCCACCACCACGGTCACCAAGGACACTGAGGACTTGTGCTTCCCAAAACACAACAACGCCCAAGGGGGACAACCACAGCCCTCAGCTCCAGCACAGGGGCAGGATCTCAGCACAGGGACCCAACAGGGCTCCCAGGGGCAGCTCAGCAGCAGCAGCAGCAGGGCAAAGCCCTCCCTGCTGGGAATTTAGGGGCTCTCCATGAAGGGGACGGGATTTCCCCGAGTAGCAGAGGGGACAACTCTCTCCTCCCGGTGGGTTTTACCCAGGGGAAATTCCATGAGACCCAACTGCTGCTCCAGGCCATCCGTGAGAGCAATGGAAATCCACGGCAGCTCCGCAGGACACAGCTGAGAGTGAAACTGCCCAGAGTGACACTCTGCTCTTCCCTCCTGTGTCAGTGGGATGGGGATTGGGGATATGTCCTCTGCAGCCAGCCTGGGGCATGCTACTCCCCTTTCCCCAAGGGCACTGTGGCACAAACCATGAAATCCTAGAATAGATTTTCCTTTGGGTTGGAAGGTAACTTAAAACTCATTTAGTTCCAGCCTCTATCCCAGATTGCTGCAAGCCCCGTCCAACCTGGCCTTGGACACTTCCAGGGATGGAGCAGCAACAGCTTCTCTGGGCATCCTGTGCCAGGGCCTCACCACCCTCACAGGAAGAATTTCCTCTCAATATCCCATCTGAACCTGCCTGCTGGCAGTGGGAAGCCATTCCCCCTTGTCCTGTCATTCCAGGCCCTGTCCATTCAGGTCGAAAGCTCCTCTCCAGCTCTCTTGAAGCCCCTTTAGGCATCAGAAAGGGCTCCAGGGTCTCCCCAGAGCCTTCCTTTCTTCAGGCTCAACAGCTCCAGCTCTCCCAGCCTCATCTCCATCTCCAGCCCAGCCACATGTTCAGGGACTGTGTGCCCCATCCTCACCCAGGAAGGGACACCCCAAAGCAGCTTTGCAGCCCCTCCAGCACCCAAAGCCCAGTGCGGGCTCAGTCTGGGAGCCAGGGCTGCCAAGAGGCTGGAGGTCCCCAGTGACACCTTGGAACTCAGCCCTTGAGCACAATCCTCCCTCCCAGTGCAGGATCTCAGCAGCACCACTCCCAAAGGCTCAGCCCTTTCCCAAGGGCCACCAAGATCTTCCAAACCAGCCTCCTCCCACAATCACTTCTCTGTTGGTTTTGCAGCCCCAAGCACTGGCAACTAACAGCCGTGATGGCCAGAGTCATGGGGCTGCTGATTTCATTTGCATCTACCAACTGCTGACTCCATCCATGCCCAAGGCAACCATCGCTTCCGTCGGGTCCCAAGGAGGCAGTGAAGAAGCAGATGTTGCTCCTGCATTGCCCCATGCCACACTCTCCACCAGGGTGACGTGTCTTGAGCTCCTTGGAAGGAAGCACCAGGTTCCCCAGGGGCTGCAGGGCCCAGCACTCATCTGAAGTGCAAAGGAGCTGGTGAAGCGAGGAGCTTCCCATTGCTGGGAAGGCCACGGTGCTCACCAGCTCTGCTTGACCAGGAGAAGGAAACAAAGCAAAAGATCTTCATTTGTCACTGACATGGCAATGCTGATTACTGTGAGGGTGACGCCATAGCAGAGCTCACTAGAAGAGTCTCTTAGAGAGATGGATGGAAAAAATCTGGCCAACACCAACAGGACCAGGCAGGATCATGCTCCTGCCTCCACCCCAGTGCTCAGACTCCACCATCACAGTTTCAACCTGCCCCTGGGCACTTCCAGCCTGGAAACAAAAGCACAAAAAATCTGGTCATCCTGGCCATCTGCCTTTCCCAGAGGTGGACATGCCCACCCATCTTTACACATTCCCAAAAGCCCACCTTGTTCCACAGCCACAGGCTCGTGCTCAGAGAACGCTGCCATACTGCAGCTGGAGCTCACCACCGGACATTGCTACTTCATTGAGTAAAGGAAACAAAGGCCCAAACCTAGCATTAGCTGCCTGGGACTGTAACAGCTCCAACAACAGAGATCGAGGCCCTGGGCATGGGAAGCTGTCCCTTGGTCCCAAGATCTGCAGCTGAGGAGGAGCCATCAAAGCCCACAGGAGGCACAGACCATGGACCAGCTGCCATTGAACCCCAACCCAACTCACTCTAAGCAAACAGGAGGAACCAGGACAAGATGCCACATGGCAAAAATGGGTTTAACTTCCTCTTCCCCTGCGCTGCCTTGAAAACACGGAGTCTCCAAGCCGGCACACAAATAACATCAGCCACCACTGGCACCCTGCTATCCAGAACAGGGCACCACTGGTGCATCCCGGGGTGCCCAGAGCTGCTGCAGCCAAAGCCAGGCTGGGGAGAGAGGCACGAACCAGTTCAAGGTCCCTCATCCCCGGCATGACTCAGGGCTGCTGGCACCAGGGGGTGTCCCCTGTGCCACAAATCTTTACCATCGGTCAGGACCTGACCCTGCTCCCCGGCTCAGCCACAACTTGTACTCACATGCATCCCGAGCCACATGCCGATGAGCCAGAGGGGTGAGAATCCAGCCCCAGCTCATCAGGCAGTTCAAATCCACCAGGACAGCTGGTTCTCAGCTGTTGCTGCTCACTCACAGGACGCACATTCTTGTCCCAGGCACACAAATCCTGTCCTCCTGCTCCCTGGCACCACTGCAGTGAGGCCATGGCATCTGCCAACCCCATGGCAGCCACTTACAGACCCACTGAGACAGATTCATCCAGAGCCCATCCTGGCACACATCCTCCAGGAACAGCATTTTGTCTTAAAAGGGGATTTTTTTAAGCTCAAACCCTGTGTTTCAGCAAGGGGGATTTAGGTGGTGGGGGACGGTCCCCAACCAGCTGAGCCATTCTCTGTGGCTGCACCAAAAGCCAGAGAGGTGATGCTTTGGCCAGCCCTGGGGATGTGGATGTTGACCACACACCCCTCAAGGACATCCCAGCAAAACATGGACAGGGACGCTCGGGAGAGCAATGGGGATGCCCAGACACTATGGGAAATGCCAAAATCTGGCACTTCCCAGCTGCACTATTACATCCTGGGTGTGGCACACTCCAAAATACCATACCAATACCACTGGCACATGGCTACAGTTGAGGCCAAGGGCTTGTTACAGTTCCCAGCCACATTACCAGAGGGATGGCAGAAAAGCCACTGGGATGCTCCTGCCACACAGAGGAGATGGACCCCAAAGGCAGATAAGAGCCCTTATGAGTGAAGGAATGTCACAGACAAACACCAATCACAATTCCTCTTGGAAAAGGGAAAATATTGGGAAAGAAAATAAAATACCACATTTTTTTGTCAATAATCCCCTTGCAAAAGTGGGAAGAGAAAAAGTAAGAAGGCATGAGTTTGTAGAAAGAAATGAAAACATTTTGGTCACAATTTTTGCTGAAGGGCAGGGATGTAAAAATGCATCAATAAAAAGTTGCCCAAATGGGTTGTTTGCCCAAAAGAGGAGGAGGAGGAAAGGCTCTGCAGCTGTTGTTGCCTAGGGCAGTACTGAGGGCAGCCACTCATCTCCAAAAGCAGAAACCTTGGGACCCTGTAGTGGCTCCCACAATACAGGAGATCACTTTGTGACACCAAGTCAAGCAGAGGGGAGAACCCACCTCACCCACCCCAGCAATGGGTAACGGGCTGGGTTTAACCCAAAGCACACCCAAAGCTGATCCTCCGGCCCAACCCACAAACATCAGAGCCAGGGCAGCACATGCCTGGGAAGGGAAACACTTCTCCCTCCCTCTCTCTTGGGAGGGAAACACTAAAAGTACTTCTGAAGGATGCCAACACCCTTTCTATGGGCTCTGCACCTCCATTTCCACACATGTGGACATGAAGATTATCAGCATTATTAACTGTTACCCCAAAGCAGCAACAGCACAAAAACCCTGAAAAAATCAAATGGAGAAAGCTTTTTCTAGGATGAGCCAAGCTCAGCACTGGTCCCAGCCCCACCACATCCATCCCCACCACATCCACCCAGGCCAGGCTGGGCTCTAGAGCAAAACAAACATTTAAGAAATAGTCAAGGAAGGAAAAGGAACTGGACAGAGAGCCCCAGTGTGACACTTTGCCCGACGCCCACCGCCTGATACCTGGCTCACCTCTGGTGTGGCCACAAGCTCCTCCCGGGCATCCAGCCCCGGCCAAAAGGATCCGGCACCAAGCAGGAAGGTGTTAAAAGCCCCCAGTACCAACCTCCGAGGAACCACAATAAATAACCTCTGAGTAAACACAGAGGCTGCTCCCCATTCGCCTTCCTGTTTGCTTTCGCAGATCCGGGCTGGGACGTCCACTTCCAAGCGCTCGCCCGCGGCACCGTCCGGCAGTGGCACCCTCCGCCCGCACGCCGGACCCTGGCACCGGCCCTGCCACAGGGGAGCGTGGGCGCAAGCTTCCCGAAGGGATTTATCCCCGGGACAGGCACCGATCCTGCATCCGAGCCCGTGCCTGCTGCCTTTTCCTTCCTGGTCTCTGTTTGTTTTGATTTTAAAAGGAGGAAATCCCAGCTCGCCCACTCCCCGTCAGGGAGCCACGTTCCCCTTCTGTGCCTCAGTTTCCCCCTCTCTCCAGCATGGGAGCCCCACATCACTCGGACCCCCCCTCTCCCTCCCTGCCCACCCAGTCCTGGAAAAAAAGCAACGGGTCCTGATTTACGGGCACTTCTGTGCTTCACCGCGAACACAAAGGAGAGGGAAAAACAACAAGCGACAAACTCACAGCGAGGATCTGTGTCAGGAGCAACAAGGGGGTCCGGGACAACCCCCCCCGGCAGAGCAGCGCCGACCGCGGAGGCTGACAATAGATAAGGGTCTAAATTCGGCGCTGGGCTCCGGCCCCGGGCTCTGTAAGGCGATCGGGGTGGGGGAGCGCCGGGCTGTTTATTTGGCTCCAAACTCCGCACCGACACTGCAGCGTCACCCGTGTTTAAAATAGGAAGGAACGAAAAGAAGGGGGGGGGGCGATAAAAAATAAATAAAGAAATAAAAAGGGAGAAAAGTGCATGCACACGTTGAACAATAACAACAAAATTTAAAAAAAATCAAGAGAAAAGGAGCCGGGGGCGGGGGGGAAATAAAAGGAAACCCAGTTGGGCTGGCGAGGTTTAAAGCGACGCCTGCTTTAAAAAAAGAAGTTGCTAATTTTAACTCTCCAGTGGAAAGAG
This sequence comes from Erpornis zantholeuca, assembly GCA_013400515.1. Taxonomy (NCBI): domain Eukaryota; kingdom Metazoa; phylum Chordata; class Aves; order Passeriformes; family Timaliidae; genus Erpornis; species Erpornis zantholeuca. The sequence goes on along the minus strand of VZTN01034371.1, from coordinate 245,479 downwards.
TGAGAGGTACTTACAGGAGACAGGGTGGCTGCGTCCTTCTCCACGGCTGCTGCGCGCTGCTGGCCGGGAGGAAGCGCGGCATNCCAAACCCCGGCCGGGGCCGCCGGGGCGCACGGCGGCGGCTGAAGGGCAGAGGCAGATGCGGAGGCGGGAGGGGGGTGGTGAAGCCTGTGGGAGGAAGGGAGCGGCCAGAGCTTGCCAAAACCAGCGCCCGGGCTCGCCTCCTCCACCGCCCCAAACGCGGGGACGCGGCGGGACCGGGGCATGGGGAATGGACGCCGCAGGACCCCCGGGGAGGCATGAGCCAGCTGCTGGGTCAGATGACATTTCTGCGCGGACGTTTCTGACCAAGCTGGCTTTTCCCCAAGGGAAAAGGGCTTTGAAGACATTTTTTTTTCCCCGCCAGTGGCAAAATAGCGGATGAGCTCAGAACCCAAAGCGCAGGGCAGAGCCATGACCAGAGAAGGCCACCCGGCTCCACGGGGACTGCAAAGGTGACCTCCAGCAGCTCAGCCACATTTCAGCTGCTGCAAGCGCAGCAGGAACCCACTGCTTTACCAAATTCAGTGTTCCATATCCAAAAGGGGCAAGAGTGGGCGTTTGGTTTTGGTGCACCCACTGGCTGGATTTTACAAGCTCTCCCTGGAGATCAGGAGGATCTTGCCAGATGCAAAGAGCCAGCTGCCAGGTGAGGTGGCACACTCACACCTTGAGCACGGAGCAAACTCCAGTCAGCAAGGAACTTTCAAGAGAACACAGGCAAAGCCTCAGACAGCAAAGGAACAGACCTGGTGACCCAAAGGCTCTTCCCCAAGCAGCTGGAAACCAGCCTCAGGCTGCAAAATCTCACTGGGAGAGAAGCAGGGTGGCACAGACCCTGCGTGCGGGGACGGACATGTGATTTACTGAGCATGGCTGCAGCAAGAGGATGCGACCGTCTTCAGGACATAAAAGAGTCGATTCAATTAAGGTCACAGGCCCTAGAAGAGTTTTCTGTCACAGAAGAAGGTTTGCCTGGTGCGCCTCAAACGGGGCTGGCCTCAGACAAAATGCCTATTGATCGCGGGCAGCGATGCTGCACGTCCAGGACGCGAGGACGTGGCTTCACTGGGATAAAGTCTCCCAGTGCCGGCCATCACACACTTCCGAGGCTGGGTCGATACTGCTCCTCTAATTGCTCAGCTGCTGTCACTTGCAGTCCCCAGAGATGATTTTCGAAATCCTCCTCCCCAAGTGCACTACTTGCTGAGCTGCTCCTCGGAGCGAGCAGTTCTGCAGTTGCAGAAATCACTGAACTGCTCCTCCCCTGCTCAAAACTCTGTGCTGGCACCAGTGGCAGTATGAGGGCTTTACGGGAGGACACTGCCAACCCAAAACCCAAGAATCTGTGTGAAACTAAAAAACAAGGAGCTGTTGTCACTGGTCAGGACAGAGCCGGTGGAGCTGGTCACCGTGTCTCCAGCAGCAAGCAGTGATGTGGGGGAGGACGCGGTTACTGAGATCCTGCTACCGCCCACCCGCATCCGGGCTGGGGGACGGAATGTGCACGGTCCATCGGGACCGCGGCGCTTGGGAGCCAAGGAGGGCCCTGCCCTCCACACACACCCCACAGCAGACAGACACACTGCCCCAGCGCTCCATGGAATCATTCACCGCACGGAAACGTGTGCCCCTGAGCTGGTATTCCTTTGTGCCCAGAACAAGCAGACCAGAGCTGGTCCCACACCAGCCCCAGAATGCTCCCGGAACACTGCACTCAGCTCAGGCACAGCAGGACAGACCCAGCCGAGCCCTCCAACCCTGCTCTGCTCTGGCACACCACGGCCCATGGCTGGCACACAGCAAGCACCACTGAGACACAGCAGGGCCCTTCTGCCGCACTCACCCTGACCCAGCCTGGGGAGCTGCTCTCGGTTTCTATCAGCAGATGAAGCCCTTGCTGCTGACCTTGCAGAGGACGCAGTGATGCTGCCCCCATCTCCTGTCACCAGGCCTCCAAATAAATTACCTGCCCCCTCTCCAGCACTGAAAGCCATCAGAACCCCACAAAAGTGCTCACTAAGCAGTGGTGACAGAGCCCCCTCCGCTCAGGAGCTGGGGGCAGATTATTTTTAAAAATCTTTCCTTTTATTGATTTCACTCTCAGGTACAGAAGATGCATTACATGAAACCATAGAGCCCTCATAAACCAGCCCGCGGTGGTGTCTGTACCACAACCTCACTGCAGACGCAGGAGACACAAACATTTACTGTAAGAGCAATAAACAGGCCAGGAAGGTTGAAAAGGAAGAAAACCTGGACACGAGGCCCTCTCCCAGTGGCACCTTATTTCAGAGGCATGCAAGGGACAAAATAACAGCAGGTTTGGCCACAAGTCTTGTCCACACCTGGAGAAAACAGGGCAGAAAAACCCTCCTTTGCACTGATACACGGGGCTGTGTTGCAAAACACCCAAAGAGCCCCAAATCAGTGCTGTGGCTACGGCAGGAGCCATCAGAGCTGTGCCAGATGGGGAAGTGAAGGGGAAGGTGGGCACTGCAGAACAGCACTGGCACCCACTGTTGGGTGCCACCTCCCTGCCCTGCTCTGGGGGCTCTGCTGCCCCATGCCACACACCTGGACCCCATCCCACACACCAGGACCCCCATGTGCAGCAGCAGGTGAGGGGTGCACAGTGGAGCAGGGTTCCCTGTGCCCTTCCAGCACCAGACCTCACTGTTCTTCCTGTCACTGGAGCAGGGCTGCAGGGTCTGGCTGGCACCACTGTGGGAGCCTGAGACCCTGAGCTGCATCCAGCTGCATCCTCTGTGGGACCCTCTGCTCACTCCCAGCCCGGAGCAGGGGAGACACACATGGCCAAGCAAACCCAAAGGGAAGGCAGGAACCCAGAGCTTGGGATTTCCCCCATACCTGCTATGCAGCCTCCTGCATCTTCTGCTCCTGCCAGGGACGAGCTGCAGCCACTGCTCCTCAATCCAGCTGCAAAGACAATGCAAGCAGCCATCAGTCTGAGGAGACAGAGGCAAGGACAGGACTCCCCACACACCCCATCCAAGCACAGCCAGATGGAGGAAACAGCAAGGGGAACCCAGCATCCCCTGCAGCCCTGGCTGAAGGGACAGGGGCTGCAGGGTCCCCTCCTGCACTGCCCTGATCCTGAGCATCACTGCAAGGGCCATGAAGGCCGGGTGGGACCTGGCCAGGCACCTGGAGGGATGCAGGGAACCAGGAGCCCTGAGGCTATGCAATGTGGAAAGCATCCCAGTGAGACCAGAGGGAAAGAAATTCAAAGGAGTTCAGGAATGAAACAAATCATAAACTGAAAGTTAACATTAACGAGGGATGTGGCCCAGGCTGGCAGAGAGTTGCTCGAAGTTTAGGTCAGCTTTGTGTTCTCATGCACATCCCACGAGGAAAAGCACTGACCTGCCTCGGGCGCTCTCCCAGGGAACACACACAGCCCAAGCGCTTGGCCTGAGGAGAAGCTGCCCTGGCCCAGAAGGAAACACAGCTCCTAAACTCATCCCACTCACCACTGGGAGAAGGAAGGAGACCTGTGGGGCAAAGCCCAGCGGCTTCAGCCAGCCTTGTGCTGGTCATCTATCGGTGGTAGCAATCATTTGGCACTTGTGCAGAGCCCACCACCACAGCCCACTCCCACGAGAGGGACGGTGCTGACCAGAAGGGAAACTGAGGCACAGAGGCCAGCACCCTCTCTCCAAACACACCGCGAGCTCCCGAGCTGCAGCCTCACCCCCAGCACCTGCAACAGAGCGAGGAATTGTGCTCAGCTTTCCGGCGTCCTCATCCTCCGCTCCAACCACAAAACCAGCGTTCCTCCCCCGGCTGCCTCCCCTCCCACAGCCAGCTCATTTCCTGACATTACAAAACTCAGCCTGAACAAAGCCAGAGCGAGGAGCGCGTGGCTCCGGCCGGGGCTGCACCTTCCTCTCGCTCCCGAGGAGCCAAGCAGAGGGGACATCCCTGAACAGCTGAGGTGCAAGCAGCCTTCCAGCCTCAAACCTCCCACCCCTTGGGCTGGGGTCCTGCCAAGGGACCAGTCACGGGGATTCCCTCATCGGGACAGACAGATGACTCTGTCTTCCACAAGAGGGGAGCAGCAGGCACAAGGATTGGGGGCTCCAGCTACCACCCCACTTGCACCCATTATGCCCAGACCAACCCATCACCCCCCCCCAGACCACTCCTTTATCTCACTGAATAGAACAGAGTGTCCTACAGAATGACTGACCACCTGGGGACAGGGACACCACACAAGAGGCACCACCTTGCAAGTGCCACGCTCCCAGCCAGGATGAGGGAAGGTGGTGTCTAATGCAAAGGGTCTCTCCATGGGTTCCTGAATCTCCTTCTTGGTGTCCAAGCAGCTCTCACTGGTCTCAGCTCTGCAGTGCCTTGCAGGGCTGGTGGCAGAGCCACGTGGGGACCGCAGGCTAGGCTCAGTGGAGGATGTGGCCAAGGTCTGCGCCCAGGCTGGCTCTGCTTCAGGGGGCTCGGGGCCAGCTCTACAGCCCACTAGGATGCAGTGGGGGACATGTGGCCAAGCAAGACCTCACATGTCTGTGCACAGAGTTGTTTCCTCTCGTGGGAGACGCCAGTAGAGGCAGGAATGTCCATTTCCACAGGCTACAGGATGCCCACGGTGCCAGGGGACAGCCGGTACAGCCACAGTCACCACGCACGGGCTCTTGCACCAACACAACTGCCTGTGGCTGCTTGTTGGCAGCAGCCACATCCCTGGCTCCCACAGCCCACAAGGCCATCAGGACGATGACTTTTGGACAATACCTGAGCCCACGCAGCCCTTGGCTGTGCCACAGCCCCCAGATCACAACAGCTAACGGGCACTGCCTTTGCCAGCCCAATCCAGCAGATGAGCTGCCCCTTGTCAGGGCAAGGTGGGGAACCCCAGGGGACCAGAATTAGTCTTGGGGTGTTCAGCCTGCAGGCAGCTGTGACACTGCAGGGTTGAAGCTCAGTGTCACCCAAGACAGGGATGAACAGCATACATGGGGTGACAGTCCAGAGCCCCTGGTGCTCAAGGGCTGATCTCACCAGCCCAACAGCTCCAGAGCTGCTTCACACCATGCCCAAGCTGCAGAAGCTGCTGTCCTTTGGACCTGGTGGTACACCCAGCACCAGCAGACCCCAGTGAACCCCCAAGTCCGCATTTTTCAACATTTTGAGCTGATGTAAAGGAGCAAAGCCCCCACTCACTGGTACTGCCAGCTCCTTTGTCTGTCCATGCACATCCTTTGCCCCGGCAGGCGAGCATCCTGGCACTGCTCCCAGAAACTCCAGAGTATTTCAAAAGGTGACCATTTCACCTGCTGCTGCACAGTGACAGCAGTCCCTGGTGAGCAGCTGGGGCTGGGTCAGGCCACTGGCAGCCCCCAGGGCTCCTGTGCAGTCCCCAGCTCTCACCTCACCACACAAGCGTTCCTGTTATAAACAGAGAAATGCTGCCCAGGGAAGGGGAAAAGTATCATGTTTTCAAAATGTTGTTATTTTATAAGCTGAAGGGAAAAAAATCATATAAGGGAGGGATGGAGGTGAAAAAAGCAAGTGAATTCCCCCTTCTGAGTGAAAAAAGAAGGGGAGAGAAAGGGGTAAAGACAAGACAATCTTTATATCCAGCTTTGGGGCAGAAATGCTGAGCAGGTGCTAACACTGTTCCTTGTTTGAAAACTGAAGCTTTGGTTTTACCAAGTAACAAACCAAAATTCCTGAGGGCAGGAGAATGAGGGGAACCTCCTGGGACCCCATTTTTAACTGATGCAGTTAGGCTGGCACAACCTGCCATGCGAAGGCAGCAGATGCTGCGAGCTGCTCCAGCCTGCCCATAAGGATCCTGGAGGATGTGCAGGAATGGCTTTTGGTGACTTCCCTGGCTTTCTGCTCAGCTGGTGCTCAGCAGCCCCTGTGGCACAGGGTCTTTGCTAACACCCTCAAACACATATCTATTCCCACATATATAACTCCCCAAAATATATATATTCCCATACATATAACCCTTCCAAAATACACATATTCCTATATATGTAAACCACCAAATATATATATTCCCATATGTACAGATAAACCCCCAAATACATATTTATTCCCATGTATATAAACCCCAAATATACACAAGCCCTGCCTACATCGTATATACATCACACTCCCAAATAAATAATCCGTGCCCACTGCCATGGGGACTTGCAAGCTCATAGCTGGAAAGTTGAGGGGACATGGATGGGCACAGTAAGCAGCTCTGGAGCCAGGGGGGCCAAGAGGGAGGCGCAGATTGCGGAGGGGAAGAGCAGTGACCGCAATCTCTCCTTCCTCTTTTTTCATGTTTCCTCTAGCAATGGGCTCGGGGCTGCAAACACTTGGATGCCAAACCCAAACTTCCCCACTTCAGTCTCCCAAGCCAGCTTGCTGCTCCTCTGCCAGGTGCTCATGGACTCCCGCCCCAAAGCAGGGAGACCCCAGACCCCATTTCCCAGAGCTATGCCATGTCAGTCTCAGGGAGTCCCAACAACAGGAAGGAGCAAAGTAAAAAAAGAAAAAAAAGGACTTTCTCCATTTTTCTCCATCTTTCTCAATTTTTCTCCATTTTTCTCCATTGTTCTCCCTTTTTCTCCATTTTTCTCCATTCTCCAGCCCACAAAACTAAAGCATCTCAGCCATGGCCCAGCCTTCAGTTTGCACCAGCCACTGGGAATATCCCCAGCATTTAATTAGACCTGTTGAGTCTTTTCCAGCTGGGTTTCCTCTGGCTTGACACCAAGAGGTGGGAAGGAACAAACTGGGAGGGATCCCACTCCAGGCAGGAGCATCAGGCAGGACAGGCTGGCAGTTAAACACAGTGAGGAACCCCAGCTCCCAACCATCCACTGGTGCCAGAGCCTGCACCCAGGTCTCAGCAGCACAGCACCAGGGGCATGGAAAGGGGGACAGGTGGGAGCCAGGAGGACAAAATCCACCTCCAGTGGCACGGGATGCTCGGCTGGCCAGCACGACAGTGCAGTGGTGAGCAGTGACCAAGAACGATGGCACGAGCCACCCGTGCCAAGGGCACAGATGTCCGACACATGCAGAGCGTGACCACCACCACTGGAGCTCCTCCGAAGCCCACACAGGGATGGGGCAAAGGCAGCCCCAGATCAAGGCAGGGTAGGAACTGTGGGGGCTCACGCCCCTGCTCCACCAGGTCACTTTATGGGGACATTGCCGCATAAGGGTCAATCGCCAGCCCCTGGATTTGGGCAGGGCAGCCGGGAAGCCTCTCCATGCTCCAGGGAAGGTCGGAGCGGCCGAGTGGCACAGCTGTCACCGCAGGTGTTGCAACAGCGGCTGCTGGCCCTGCCAGGACCTGGGGGACATGAGGGGGTGTCGGGGGGCGGCGCAAGTGCAACCGTTGGAGCCACCGAGTTTCGCTCTCGCTGGCTGAGTTCCCCTTGGGCAGCGGAGATGCAGAACTGAAACCTCCAGCTGTATGGACGTGGGGGCGGCCGGAGGTGCAGGCGGGCTGGGGACTGGCACGGCTTTTGGAGCAGAGCCATGCACCACCACAGCAGTGACCGAGGGGCGCTGGGGGAGCAGGGGAAGCAGGAGACGAGAGACAGACGGCTTTCCTCTGGCTCACAGCGCCCATCTTGCTTCTGCCCTCTCTGCACAGCTGTGCCACCCATCTCCTTGCACCCGGCACATCTGGTGGGAGCAGAAATGCCCCCGGGCATGCAGGTACCCACAGCTGGGCAGGCTCCAGCTGGCCTGTCCCCACTCCGCGAGCCTGTCCAGGGGCTGACACTGCTGCAGGACAGTGCAATACCCATGCACTGCTCAAGTGCTGGTCAGCAGGACCATGATTGCCTGCATGGAGTGGTCCCAGCGCCAGCAGCACCACCTGCAGGATGTCCTAGCACAGGGAAACTGAGGCACAGAGAGGGGAAGCGAACAGCAGAGCTGGACTCACAAGCATCTCCCAAACCCCAGTTTCCTCCCTCTGAGCAAGCCTTATCCCTCCCTCCTTATCCCAACCTGTTCACGCAGCAGCACAAGGGAAGACCCCAAAACTGACCCCAAAACCCCCAAGGACATCACGGGGGCTCCCAGGAGAGCACAGGGATACCAAGATGTGGATGCTCCGTACCCCAAGCACCCAGTGCTCGCCCTTGCCCCGCTGACAGTGACAGTACTTCAGGCCACATTGCCACCTGCTGGCACCAGTCCTGGGGCCTGAGGGCACTGGCACATTTCCTGATGGGGACAGCAAGTGGCTCTGTGCTGGGTATCAGGTCCAGATCCAGGTCCAGGTTTGGGTACAACGGGCCACTGCCACATCCAATTGGAGCAGACACTGCTCACTTTTCTGAACTAATTTTATCCAACTTCATGACAACCTGGGACAGTGCATGTGCAACCCAAACCCATCCTAGAGGTGCCAAGAGGGGGTGTGGGTGCCCCCACCCTGCTCACACCCCCCATACTCTCTGGGGCACCATGTGAAAGGCCCCAGTGCTGCTCCAGGGGTGCAGGAGACTTCACAGCAGCAGTGACAGCTGCTCCAGATCTGCAGTTCCAGCTCCTGCTGGCATTTCCAAGGCAGAGGTAAAGCAGAGATCTGGGCACCATCATCTGTTTTGCCCCCTAGACTCCCTGCAAGCCTTCCTGATGCCCCAACAACCTCTCCTGTCTGCTGCTTTCTCTCCCCAGAGGCCACAGATCCAATTCCCACTTGTTTCTCAGGCCATGCTCTCCCTTCTGTCACATGGGGAGATGGATCCTCTGCCATTGCTCTGCAGCCATCCATGTTTCCCATCCACACAAACCCCACATGAGGGGAGTGAAAATCCCACCTGCACATATGCTGACACAAGCAATTCATCCCTGCCACTCCATGGCCACTGACCAACACAACCACCCATGGGTTACACAATCAGAGCCAGAGGAAAATCAACACCGAGTTTGGTTCTTCAACATGCACATCGAGAGCTGCCACTGTCTCTGCAGAGCAGCAGGCCTGGGGGCCCTGGCAGGGGCGGTGGGCACAAGGAGCAGGTCAGTGATGTCAGAAGGGACCCCACCCACAATCTCATCCCAGCACACCTGTACAGACAGCTTGGCCTCCACCATAGCCTCATGGCAGGCAGGGAGCACGTGTTTGCAGCACTGCATGGACCCATGTGAACAGCTCACAGAAGGCACCAGGAGCTGCTCTGTGTATGCCCAGCGTGGGCAAAGCACACGGAGCCCTGGCAAGCGGTGCCAGCTCCCCTCACCTCCTGCTTTGGGAAGGATCCCACGTTGGGCAGGTCCCCAGGACCCCACGGGAGTTGCCATAGGCAGACACGGCACTTTTTCCCTCCCAGAGCCTGGGAACCCGGCCGGCCTGGGTGTCTCCACCCCCGCTGGCCTCAAGGCCAGCTCAGTCCCAGCCCCAGCTCTGGCTCTGCCAGACAGGTCCAAACTCCAGGGCCACCGAGTGAGGTGTGGCCGAGCAGGGTGTGCTGCAGCCGGGTGGGAGGGAGGACAGGAGACAATCATCGTCACTGAGAGCAAAGCCCAGGCCCCTCACGGCCTCGCTCTGCCATCACCTGAGTCAGCAGCCGCCAGCCGTGGGGACCTTCTCCCCTGCCGCAGCCTCGGCAGGCAGCTCAGGCTGCCACCGGCCAGCCTCTCCCATGGAAACCAAACAAACACCATCACCCTTGTCCAAAACTTCCAGCCCATCCATCTCCCTGCTCTACCAGATGGTAGCAGGTCCTAAGACACCTCTCAGCTGCAATTGGGTGACATGCTGGGCTGGCAGAGAGCTTTCCCAGCGCTGGCTGCCAGATGATTCCCCAAAATCCCTTCCAACACCACCATAAAGGCACAAGGAGGAGGTGGGCACGTGTGAGGAAGGGGACCAGGCAAACCTCCATCTGCCCCTTGCTGCTGTCCCCCACTCCAGGGAACAGGTACAGATCCTGGCCCAGCCCTGTGCCCCTTGCTGGAAGCTGAGAGCTTTTTTTAAACATGTTAATAAGGGCAGCTTGCAAACAAGAAAGAAAAGGGAGCTCCTTGTGGGGAGGAGAGGGGCTCCACGCTCAAATACCAGCACCTGGGAGACTCACACTTAATTCTGGGCTGTGCTACAGCCCCTCCGGTGTCCGGACTGGAGCCAGCATGGCCAGGGCTGCTGCCTCCAGAAAAGCAGGTGTCACATCCTGATGGAGCAAGGCTTTGCTACCCCACTGCCTCTGAAAACCCAGCAGGGGAAAACCCCAAGCCAGGGGGTTTCATCCAAATCTCCAAGTTCAAGCCCCAGCTCCCTTCACATCCTTAGCAAATCTCTGTGGGGAGGGCGCCTACTCCCCAAACTTCAGACCCACTATTTAAAAAAAAAAAAAAAACTACAACAACAACAAAAACCAGAGATTAAAATATTTCTCCCCAGTGAGGTGCAGAGAAACACTCGCAGATTCGGTGCCATCGTCAGCAACTCCTACACCACCCCCCACGTACGCCGTTGCAAGGAGGGAGCAGAAGGGGATTTATAGGCACCTACAGAGAAAAAAGAAGATTTCTGCGTAATTTGGTTAATCAGTCAGCCAAACAGCATGAATCCATAGGAGACTGCCCTGCTCCCCCCAAACAACTCAGTCCCCCGTGGGGCAACAAAACCTCCGTGGATGGTACAAGCATCACCTCCCTCCAACAGAACCACAGCAGTGACCCTTGGAAAAGCTCCAAATCCCAAATGCAACTCCTGCTTTGAACACACTGGCAAAAGCAAATGCAAAAATAAAGGGTTTATCGAGTCTTGGAATCACCAGGAAAACTGTCAAAGGGAACCCAGCAGAAGCCCATGGACCTCAGCATCCTCGATGCTTCTTCCCCTCAAAACCCTTCAGTTTCTAAAGCAAAATTCAGAGCACTTGTATATAAAAAGGAAGGGAAGGGAAGGGAAGGGAAGCAGCTTGCTGGCCCAGAAGCCAATTACAACAAACAGAAAGTGTTTTGCTTTTTAATCTCATGATTTTTTTAGCTAATCTCTCCTTTGGAAAGGGACGATCAGCTCAGCGGCAGGATGCTGCCAGGGGGATACAGCACGTGTGGAGTCCTGGCCGGAACAGAAACTCAAGCCCTTGCTCTCCATTCCTGTCCTTTTTAGGTGGATTTATCCTGTTTTTTTCTCAGAATGACTGTGCAGGGGCAGAGTAGCAGAACTTTGGGAAACTTCTGAACAGGGGATTTTGCTGTGTTTGTCCTTTTCTGAAGAGGGGAGTTTTCTATTTTCAAAATACTCTTTTCACTTTGAGTTTTTCACCAGTTTGCACAGGAGGGTTTGGAGGCAGGAAAACCCTCCCCAGGCCCTGCAACCCTTCTGCTTCTGTGGGCTTTGCCCTCCTTGGGATAAAAGCCAAGTCCTACTCCTCATCTGCCCAGAGATCATGGAATCACAGAATTATAGAATCCTTTCAGCTGGAAAAGACCTTTAAGGTTATCAAGATGATGCTTTTCCTGCTGCAAAGGAAGTTCCATTCTGGAGAAGTTCATAAAAATGAGAAGTTTTATAAGCGAAAAGGACCACGCACACCCAAAACCAGGTTTGTTTCCTTCTCCAGCCCGGGCAAGACCTTGACAGGATTCAGCAGAAGGGGAAAACCAGACCCAGCAGTCCAGGAGAAGACAAGACCCTCCTTACCCACCACCACCAGCCAGCACACCGGAGTTGGGAACTAGCTGGAACCTCTTCACCAATCCAGACTCTCCCAAGCACGTGGAGAGCCAGAGGAGGGAGGAGGCCATTGGATGCCATCCCCAGAGCCCATAAATTACAGCAGGGAACAGAGTTGCATTTGCCCTATTTCTTATCTGCTTGGAAATTGCGCTGCTTTCCCAGCTGCAAAGGCAGCTCTGTTCCCAAGAATTTCAGCAAAGCCATGACCTCTTTCCAGGATTGTACAGTATATGGTGGCAGGGAGCCAGGGCTAATTATAGGCACAGGAAAAGGGGAGAGAGGCATTTGGAAAAGCTCTACCTTCCCAGCCATGGGGAGCAGGGCAGCACAGCCCCAGCCAAGCCCCCGACAGGAGCAGCCCAAAGGGCTGTGGAACCCAGGGAAGGAGAGTGAGTCCCAGAGATGTGGTCCTCCTGGACTTCACCATCCTCATCTTCTGGAATGACGAAAGCCAGCATAAATCTCATCTCACAGCACTTCACAATTCCAGTGTGCTCTGGTGTAGGTGGGAAGCCCCTCGGGGGACAGGTCGAGTGTTGGCACAGCACCGCCCCGGCCACGGCGAGGACAGAGCCTGCCAGTCCTACACCTGCAACCTGAGCGCCTTGGCTTCCCTGCACAGACCCCATCTCCCAAAGGTGAATGATGCCACTAGCCCCCCACTGCACCCTCGTGCCCCAGCACTGCCCAAAACCATAGCCTGCAGACACGGTCCCCAACCTGGAGGAAAATAAATGTGCATTAATTTAAATGCCAGCCAAGGCTCTCAGGCAAAGCCACGTGCAGGCTTAGAGCCGAGTTCGTTGTCACTTGCTGAGCAATGTCAAAGGAGCCACCTCCCTCCTGACCTGCTGCACAAGTGGACAAGGACATGGTGACACATGTGCCCACGAGACCTTCCGGCAGGGAGGAGGCTGGGCAGGAAAGCACAAAACAGGCAACAACTCTTCAAGCCACCAGGCTCCTCTTCAGAGCCACGTTTGTGCACAAAACAAAACCTGGGGAAGGTAAAAATCCCACCTCATGGTTTTTTTGAGGGAGGATAAAGAAAAGCCAGGAACCTTCTCGCTTGCCGCAATGGTTTTCATTTTCCACCAAATTAACTCGAGTCTCGACTCTGGCTCTCGGCAGATCCCCTCCCTGCCTGCTCGCTGCCGTGTGTGCCTGCGCATGTGGGAATGTGTGGGTGTGTGGGTTTTGTTTTGCTTTCTGCACCGGCTCTGCAGACCATCTCCTGCTCTCGCCGATCGCAGCCTGCAAGGCTCAGCCCCACTCCGTTATCCAGCAGGGCACACTTCCCCCTCCTCCAGCTACAGCCTCGTGCAGGGCCACTCTCCTCCTCCAAGAACTTCTAGAACCATGGCTTGCAGGTATCCCTGCCCTCGGGGTGCTGCAGAGCAGCAGTCACAACGAGAAGGTCCCTGCGTGGAGGGGAGGGTGCCAAGGCTGGGTGCTGCAGAGTGCGGGCACGGCCGTGCCAGACTGGGACAGGGGACTGGCAGCACCAGGCAGGGCACCAGCGCAGCCTCCCAGTTGGGAGAGCACCTCTCACTAAAGGAAGGAGTATGTCTGCACATGCCAACTGATGCCCCTTTCTAAGGCTCCTGTGACAGCGGGAAGGGGATTCAGTGCACATCAAGTTTGCCCTGCTCCTGGTGAGATCCCCAAAATCACCCCCAGCCAGCTTCCTGGATAATAGCCCTGGCTAAAAACGTGCCCTTGGTACGTGGCTCCAGCGCTGCAGGCTCTCCCAGAAACACTCCCAAGGCTGACCAAGCCTTGGTACAAACCAAAACCAGCACTTTCAACACGGCATCCCCCTCCCCAGCTCTAACAGCTCACACCAAAGACCCCAGTGCCCGCCCAGCACACGCCCCACCGTGCCCCATCCCCGCAGAGCCGAGCCCACCTTGCCAGCGCTGCCGGCACATCCCAGAGTGGCACATCCCAGAGGGGCACATCCTGGTGGGGCACATCCCAGAGGGGCACATCCCAGAGATGCACATTCCAAAGGGGCACATCCTGGTGGGGCACATCCCAGAGGGGCACATCCCGGAGATGCACATTCCAAAGGGGCACATCCCAGAGGGGCACATCCCGGAGTTGCACATTCCAAAGGGGCACATCCCAGAGGGGCACATCCCAGAGATGCACATCCCAGAGATGCACATCCCACTGGGGCACATCCCAGAGATGCACATCCCAGAGGGGTACATCCCAGAGATGCACATCCCTGAGTGGCACATCCCAGAGGGACACATCCCAGAGGGCCACATCCCGGAGGGACACATCCCAGAGGAGCACATCCCAGAGGGACACATCCCAGAGGGACACATCCCAGAGGGCCACATCCCGGAGGGACACATCCCAGAGGAGCACATCCCAGAGGGGCACATCCCAGAGGGGCACGTGGCCTCGGCAGGGCCCACACGGTCCCTTCCCTCCCGGCTCCGCGGGCGCCGCCACGCACGGCTCAGCCCTAACGGGATAACAAGCTCACAATGAGATCCTAATGAAGGATTAGCGAAATACAGTTTAAAGAGATTAAGGCTGGGTGCAGCACTGAAACTTTTTTATTTATTTAATTTTTTCCTGAGAGCCCAGCAGAGGTGAGACAGAGATTGCAGCCAAAATGGATGGAGCTGGCATTTGCCGCTGCCTCTGGCAACTCGGGATGGTTTTTGCATCGCATTCATGCGAAGAGGGGCCAGGGCTGCAAAAAGGATGGAGGAACACACAAAAAATGGCTCGTGGCGCCTGCAAGCCCTGCCCAAGGCACTTCACAGCCAGCCAGAGGCTTCCTTCATCTCTCCCCTCCCACACCAGTCCCTTCCCATCTGCATCCCAGCTGCGCCCGATGCTCTCGGTCCCGTTCATAATGACTGTTGATGTTATCCGCCCGAGCCGGAGCCTTCCAAGGAGCCCCAGGGAAGCAGGTACTCAGCTCTCATTCAGGGAAAGTTATTAATAGTAATTTCTTGGCTCTACACAAACAGAGCAAGAAGTCAGCCCTGGCCTGGGAGAGCTTGGCGTGACTGCCAGCCCCACGTGCTCCGAAAGGTCAGGAGTCTGGTTCGCCCCCAAATCAAACGAGGATGTTTAAAATAGAAAGCAACACATCTGGGGTTGCTTTTTGGCTTGTTTTGACCACTCATATTTTTTTCTGCTATCACCAACACCACAAATTTTCTCCTCCTGAGAAAGGGCAACGTGACTGTCACCCCATCACAGGAATCCAGGAGCGGGAATTTGCTAAACCAACCCCAAGAGTGCTAACGCCCAGGGGGCAATGGGCAAGCAAGGCTGGTGCTGGGGGCGAGCTCGTCCCATGAGCAGTGCTCAAACCCACCCCTCATCTCAGCAGAGCCCTCCAAGGCCACGCGACAAGAGGGAGGTGGGGAGCTGAGAAACATCCCTGTTGAGAGACTACAAAACAAATCAAATGAAGATGTTTGGAGCAGATCCAGATGTTTATTAGTGACGCACATGGAGGTATAAATAATTATCCGGTAGGAATTTTGTTCACAGGCAGTTCTCCCTTATCTAATCAGATCTCAGTGCGACATGGCCCTGGCCTCCCCCTGCTTAAAAAGTCTTGAGAAAACCAGATGCAAAATAAAAAACCTCACTAGGGGCACCAATTTAATCCCATTAATCACTGGATACTGGGACCAGAGCTGCCAGCACTCAGATCTCATCCAGGCACAGCTCAAGGGAGGATTTTTTCCTCCAGCAGGAGCAGTGGCAGAGGGTCAGATCCTGCACAGGGGTGCAGAGGAGGGCCAGGAGCTGCACCCTCGCACCCTGCCCCATGCCCAGCACCAGGCACAAGTAGAGTGGCATCTGTGGGGACAGGAACCATCATGGCATTGGCTGGGCCCCTCCACACCAGCGCAAGGAGCTGGGCAAGCTCTCGCCTGGAAGAAACCAACTGCTTAAAATACAGTGGCCAACAAACCCCTCCCTTGTCCGGCTGCGCGCACCCACCGGCCTCTCCAGCGCCCGGACACTGCAATTACCTAAAAATAAGTGGACCACAAACCTCAAGAGGCCAAATGGCTGAGGGGGATGAGGACGGCAGGGAACGTGCCCCAGAAGCACCGAGGGACCAGCAGCCATGAGCGGCTGTTGCAGCAGCACCACCACGAAGCCCAAGCCAAAGGGTTCACACACGACCAAAAATCAGGTAGAAAAAAGGCTTTAACGGCTCAAAAACACCACCTGAGCTGATTCTTCCCGGCCCTTAGCATCACCTAGCCCATGGGAGGTGCCGGCCCACTGAGCTGCACCACCGCCCCCCACAGCAGCACCCCCTCACCCTGCCAACCCCCCCGCCAGCATTTCTGATGGTTTTCCAAAAATTTAACCAACCCAACCCACCATAGGCGAGGCTGCAGAGGGTTTTGCAGAGGCCAGAGAGGAGCAGTGTTGGAAACTTACTGTAGGAAATTGGCCGCTCAGCTCCAGCTCCTTGTCCCTACTGGTGGGAAAGTCTATAAATCTCTAATAAAGAAAAAAAAATCCCCTCCCATTTTATTCCTTCTCTCTCCCCCCTTCCAAAGGATTGCGAAACCGAGAGGGCAGCCGGGGCTTGGATTCACAGCATTTCTGAGTTCCTACAGAGTCTGGGCTCCCTGCCACCAGCAACAGCGGCTCTGGGGGTGTGGAAAAAAGGAGGAAAAAAAATAAAAAGAAGAAGAGGAGTAAAAAAAAAATATATAAAAAAGTCCTGTTTATTTTGGGGGATGAGAGAAAAAACTTGCACTGCACAAAGCCGGGTGGAGGGGGAGCAAGGCTCTGGCACTCCTGCAGGCACCATGGGAATCAGAAAGGCTTGGTTAAAACGCCTGGATTTTGGGTGGGAATACTGAGCTTGCAGAGGATGCTCTTTCCCAGAGTGTGCAAGGGCAGTGAGCAATCTCATACCCTCCCAGGGTAGCTGGACCCTCTCGAGGGCACCCATGGGTGCCAGCTCTGCCCTGCCCTGCCCTGACGCGGCCCCGGGCGCTGTAAGGGGAATTACTGAAGACAGGCTGGAAGAAAAGCCTGCTCCAGCCGTGACCCAGATTCCCCTCCAGCCTGATCCCTCACTGAAGTCATAATCCTTGGAGGGCTTCTGGTCCTTTTTTTTTTTTTTAAATACATCCCTGAGCGTTGCCATGGTGACAAGGGGGATGCTATAATTTCAGCATTATAGACTTCAGTGTGAGAACAGGAGGGAGAAGGTGGTAGAAATATGGATGAGCTGCACTGGTAATGCATTTAGGGAAAAAAAGAATTAAAAAAAAGAAAGAACCAAGGCAGCGCCTTGGCTTGGGCAACAGAGACTGGAGGAGCAGGGCCATGTCACAGCTGAAGGGACACAGGGGATCATGGAATCATGGAATGGTTGGGGTTGGAAGGGACTATAAAGACAGTCTCGTTCCTGCCGTGGTCAGGGACACCTTCTACTAGACCAGGTTGTTCCAAGCCCCATCCAACCTGGCCTTTGGCACTTCCAGGAATGGGGCAGCCTAGGCAACCTGTGCTAGGGCCTCACCACCCTCAGAGGGAGGAAATCATTCCCAATATCCCACCTAACCCTGCCCTCTGTCAGTGTGAAGCCATCCCCCCCCTTGTCCTGTCACTCCAGACCCTTGTTCAAAGTTGTCTCCTGCTCTCTTGGAGCCCTTTAGGCACTGGTGAGGGCTCTAAGGTTTATCTGCAGCCTTCTCTTCCCTGGAATGGGGACCCACTCCTGTCCCTCGGCCAGAGTACCTACTTTGGAGCATTGTTTGGGCGGCAGCTTCCCTGAGCATAGATGCTCCAGACACCACAGGGCTCTGGGGGATGCAGGCTGCCACCCTGCCAGGACACAGCAATAAGTCCTAAATCCCCCAGCAAACATTATGGAGGCAGCCCTGAGCAGGAACATCCTATTCTGGGGGGGCCTTAGCCCAGCCCACCACAGCTCAGCACCCAGCTGGTGCCAAAACTTTGCAAAGAAGCAGCTCCAGAAGAGCTGCCCTCCCCTTTGTACCTCCATTTCCTACCAGCTTTCCTTTCTGCCTGCTTTGCCCACAGCAGGTCCCCATGGTATCCCATGGCGAGCAGGATGTGGGACACCCTGAGTTCCTGTTCAGCTCGCAGCTGGAATAAAACCCACCACTGCCTGTGTTTCTGCAAGGGCATGAGATACCTCTGGGCGCTGTTAACGTCACACTGCCCTGGCCCAGCCCTAGAGAGCCCCTGGGCTGGTGTCTGTGAGCTTTCAGGCTGGCAGGTGACCTCTGACACCACAGGAGGGATGAACCAGGAACCCGATGGCTTCAGCAGCCATCCCCCCCAGACCCTAGGGAGCTCAAGCTCTCCTGTGGCACAGAAATAGCAAAACTGCACGAAGAGAAGCCAAAGCAGTTTTAGCTCCGTTTCCACCCCGCTCGCACCCCTTCCCGCCCCACCGCCGGGCACTGAACCGGCACCTGCTGTGACCAAAAATTTCCGAAAGACGCACAAATAAAAATAAGATCATACACAAACACCTCTGCCCAAACCCAGACCAACGGCCCATGACCCCAGCGCAAGAGCGACGGGCTGCCAGGGACTCACGGGGTCCCAAAGGAAGCCAGACTGCCCCGGGGGATGCCAGGTCCACACCACATGCGAGTGGGGAGGTGAGAAAAAGCTCTGGTCTGGTGCACGGCACCCAGCACTGAGTCCTCTGGCCATGCAGCCTGCGCCCCTCGGCCTCTCTGAGGGGTGGGACACAGATCCTGACCGCAAAACCCAGGTGGCCAGTGTTGGGGGCACTGAGACATCACTGTCCCAGTCCTGTGCCAGACCCCCAGGGCCTGGGCACAGCTCAGTGAGGATCCTCGAAGGGCAGAGTGATGCTGGGACAAAAGGGCCTCCTGAGCTCTAAATGCCTAAATAAAGCCACAGCACATCACTGCAAAAGTGGGAACTCCAGGGTGGCAGCGGGTGGCAAAGATTCCCCACCAGGACTCAACGCGCTCCTTCCTCACTGCAAAAAATCTTGTATAACCCCAGTGGAAAAACTACCGTGAATGTTTTGTTTCCGTGCCTGAAGGGGAGCCAAACCCCCAAACCACCATCTTCGGCATCTGACCTGTCAGGCCTTGGGCCATCAGGGCGCTTTCAGCAGTGGCCCGAGCTCCAGATTTAGCCTCAAAGGTATTTATCTCTGAGAAGCTAAAACCAAAGCTGCATTTGCATAACAAAAAGACCCCGATGCTCGGTGCAAGTGCGGCTGGCAGGGGAGAGGACATGCAAAGCAGCCTCCCTAGCCAAGCAAAGGCGCTGAAGGTCACCCAGGAGGATGCTGAGCTCGCAGTGCCTGGTCCTCTCCACTGGAAAGGACAAGGCAAGAACATCTTCCCATAAGGAAAACATCTTCCCAATCTTCCCACTTCCACCTCGTCCAGTTGGAGCAGCTCTCTCCAGCACAAACACAGGTGTGAAATCCTGCTTGCTAAAGCACACACTCATATCTGGCCCTAAAGCTGGAAGACCTGAGGGCAACTAACAAGATTTTTCCAAACTCTCTCAATCTGTGTTGAGAGCTGGGCTCACCATTTTCCTCTCCTGAGTGCCAGTGGCTAGCACGAGGACAGGCAGCTTTGTCCCCTCAGGAGCAGTGCCCAGGGGGAAGCAAGAGGTGAGGAACCCAGCCCTTGGCATTTTCCCAGCAGCATCCAAATGCAGCTCCTACAACCACTGGGGACCCCAGGAGCAACCTGGAACTCACCCCACCGAGACCCCCACCCCTCCCGTGGGAGCAGGCGGAAGGCACAGCAGCTCCGTGCTCAGCTGTCTGACACACCAGGCCAGCACCTGCTGCCACGCCGTGCCCGCAGCTCAACCCAGCACCTGTGCCCTTGTTTTGGGACAAAGTCCCTTCGGGAACTGACACCACCCAGCTCCCCGTCTCCTCCTCACCTCGCACACCGACTGAATCCCCTCCTGCCCTGCCATCCTCACAGCTCGCTCAAAGCCCAACTGTACCAAAACCCCAGGTGGTCACACCGAACCCAATAAAGCATTGCCGTGCCCCAGGCCACCCCAAGAGCCAGATGTTCACCTCTTCCCCCCGCAAGGAAACGCCAGCTCTGGGGAGAGGATTGATGGAGGAGCAAGAAGCAGCCACCAGCTGCCGCGAGAAGAGCCTTGGCTGCCTTCGCCACCAGCATCTTGCTCCAACCATTTGTTCTGCTTCTATTTTCGAAAGCGCTGGGGCTCAGCGCTCCGCAGATCCCAGCCTCCCTCCCTGCCTCCCCACCGCCGAGCGAGGCGACAGATTTCTGCTAAGAGGTAGCGCCGGCTCTGCTCCCCATCTTGGCAGCAGCATCCACGCAGGGCTGGGGATATTTTTGAACGAGCGAACCGAGAGGTGCTAGTTTTCCCAGCGGCTCGCTGCCGGCGCGTGGGAAGGACGGCCACGCCGAGTCAGGGAGGTTGAGGATGGATCCGTGATTGATCCCTGTGCTTAAAACCCTGGAGATGGGGCATCGAGTCCTCCTAAGTCATGCAAAGTGAGATGGCGAGTGGTACATGGAGCTCTCTGGGAAAGCATCACCCAAGGGACGAGGCTGGAGATGAGGCCTGACTTTGGCTGCATCCCAACCCTCTGAGCCCTTCCCGGGAGCCCCCACACTGCTCCATGCTCTCAGAGAAGAGCTGGCATGCACACACTTTCCATGTGATCCCAAGTGCTGCTCCTCACTGGAATACTAGATGGAAAACTGCCCCAAGCCCACGTCCAAGTAAGCCCTACCTTCACCCAACCCTTCCACATCCTGTTCCAGTTATTGAAATAAATTTGCTGCTATCGCAGGGTTTTCCTAGGGGCAGACATGTTTCCAGGGAACATGTGGTTTATCCCCTGGGATAAACCCGAGGGTTGGAATGAGATGGTTTTTAAGGTCCCTTCCCACCTAAACCATTCCATGAGTCGGTGATAACTGTGCCTGGAGGCACCTCCTCACCTCCATGACCTCCACAGTGGTGCCAGCATCAGAGACACATGGTGACACACAAACGCTTTGCTTTCCCCCATGGTTCTTCCAGCAAGTTCTGAACCAGTCCAAGCACCACATGCCAGGCTCCGTGTCCGACAGAGCCAAAGCCAGAGCTCCCTGCAGGGGCATTTTAAAGGCCAAAAATCCGCACACAGTTCCCAGCAGAAGGAGGGTGCTTGGGGCAGAGCTGGGCTCTGGCAACACCAGGATTCTAACAGCTGCGGGGTCTTCAGCCACTCCAAGCTGCCACCCCTCATCAAGCCGAGCAGCACCAGGTCCCCACCCAAAGGAGGTGTCACAGGTGCCACAGGACACCATTCCCAACCCCCGGGCAAAGCAGGCTGCTCCTCCCAGGGCTGGCAGCTAGCTCGGATGCCAACAAGAAGCCTGTGGGTGCCAGCTCCACGGGGACATTTATCACGAGATTTAGACAAAGCACGACAGCTCAGCCCTCACCTACAGCTACACAAACACACAGCCGCTCTTATGCCTCTGTATACCCAAAATGGGTGAAAAACACTCATTTCTTGGCTGTCCCAAGCTTGCAGAGGGTCCTTCCCCTTTTGGATGCCACCACAGAGCAAGAGCACCCATGCCTGGAGCCCGATCCCTGCCATTCCCAGTCCCTCATCAAAGTAGTTTATCTCCTGCTCCCAGCACTGAGCACAGTGGCTGCAGGGCAGGACGGTCTCGGTGACTGCCCGTGCGAAATAAAAAAAGCCTGGTTGGTCAAAATAATTTGTCCACATTCTTTATTGTAATTTTTTTCTTCCCTGCCAGTGGAAACTCCTGCTCCAGCATCATGTCTCAAGGTTACTGCTAGGGGTGGGGGAGGATTTCAGGTTTTACAACTGAAAAATTCCAGTCAGAAACCCAGAAACGTTGCCAGTTTTTTACTGAACAAAAGTTCTTTATCCAAATAATTTAATTTATTTAACTTATATATACTTTTTTTACACTTGATGCAGCAGGTTTAAGCAAACTCCGTTTTTTTCAGCCCCTCAAATTTTGTCTGCTTTGACAGAAAATTCTCACTGACGCCACAAACATTTTCCATTCTCAATTTCTTTTTTAAGGAAAACCAAACCAAACAAATCTGACCCCACATTTTTTCCCCACCTGCACAACATGGGACATGTTCCTGGGTATGGTGCCTAGCAATTTTTCCCTGAAGTCTTCCAATAACTGGAAAAAATTTAAGAGTAAAAAGAAAAAAAAATCATCTTCAAAATAAGAAAAGAAAAAAGGTGCTTTCGAAAAGGATGGAGGAAAGTCGCTTTGTTCCAAAAGGCACTTCCTTTCAAAAAGGAAGATGAAAACTTCCAAGCAGGGCTATTTATAGCCAGTGCTTATATCCATCAATAACACCTTGCACCTGAAACTCCCCCACATCCTCCGGAGCAGGTAACCCCAGCCCCACAGCCCCAGCACCCCCGGGGCCGTGAGCTGCAACATCACTGATAATCCTCCTATGGCAGGAGGAGGAGAGAGGAGAAGGAGGAATCCCACTGGGAATCCTAAGATGATCCCTTGGCAGCCCTGGGGTGGGCTCAGGTCAGGGACCTGGCCCTGCAGGCAGGTGCTGCTTCCCAAATCTCATTACTACTTTTCGGGGATGGAAAAAAAGGTAAAAAAAATAATTCGGGAGCCATGGATTTGTCCTGCCTCCTTCCAAAAAAAAAGGCTGATGCAAGAGCGGTGCTGCAGTGGGAGGTCTTCCCCACAGCCCCCAGCCCCCGCTCTGTGCCCCAAGCAACCCGGCTGGGGGGGCTGCAGGCACCTCCTCCTGGAAGCGGTTTGGGGTTTGTGCTGGACGCTTGCTGGAAGCTGTTTGAAGTTCTGGAAAGAGAAACGATTCCTCCTCCTCCTCCTCTTCCTCCCTGCCCAGAAATAGGTCACTTAATTACCCCCTTTCCAAGCCCAACCACCACTGACTCAGGACAGGAGGTGGGAGCGCTTCCACCCTGCGCCGGCTCATGCCCAGCAGCAGCCCAAAGCCACCGTGCACGGCTTTGACCTTGAGCCATTGTGCCAGCAGGACTGAGCTGTCAGGGCACAGCCAGCACAGATGGCAGGGGCTCAGCTCCCCACCTCTGCATTCCAGCCAGGGCTGGTCACCCAGAGCAAGGAGGGTCGGGCCATGGGTGCTGCCAACCCCCTCCAGACACAGCCTCGGGCAGGGCCGTGTGCTGCCTCCGGGAAAACCAAGGGCTAATTGCACGTTGGGAAATCCTACGTGTCCTGCCCGGCACGGAGCGAAACGCGCGGCCCCGGCACGGTCCGGTCCGGCTGCTCCGGGATGGGACACCACCGTGGCTCCTGGGTGGTGGCTGGGGCCTGACACATCCCAGCACAGGCACCGTCCTGCCCTTCCAGCTCGTCCTGACCACACGCACCAGGACACGCGCCCGGCACCGCTCGGGCATCGCCTTTGGCACCAAAAGAGCAGCACAGCATGCCCACTGCGCTGGGGACTGCAGGGGCACAAAGCTATCTGAAGTCCTGCTGGGCACCATGGCAGTACCCAGCATTGGGAACAGGCCCCAGCAGCTGTTCCAGCACTCCAGCAATCAACCACAACCAGGACATCTCACTGTGACCAGGCCCCTCCTTGTGACACGGATGGTGGCAGCAAGGACCCACCACCACTGCATGCACCTCATCTCATTGCCGCCTTTTATATAGGGGAAGGTGCTCCCCTATAACTCAGAAGAGGCCTGGGAATCATGGAGCAGCTGCTGTGTCCCCCCCAGCCCTGTCATGACCCACATGAAAACAGGCCACGTTTCCCCAAAAAACTCTTCCCGTGCAGCTCAGAGACCCAACTCCTCCATCTTTTGAGCCCTCCTTTAACAGAAAGCAAGCCTAGACCCTACCCCCGCAAAATAAATCACTCCAAACTGGAGTATTTATCAAACCCTTGCTCTCCACATGGGCACTTTTTTTAGGATTTTTTAAAGGATGCAGGCTCTTGTCTGTTTTGCAAACAGTGGGGAGCTACAGCAGGGAGACATGAAGAGTGAGGGGAAAGGAAAAATTAAAGAAGAACCACAAGCAAAGCAAAGTGGAGTGCAAGATGCAAACCGACAGATCCGGGGAGGCAGAGCTGCTGGCAGGCAGACGGCGAGATCCATCTTGAAAGCAAAAGCAAACTGCTGCTCACACAGGCAGAGGGAAAAACCTAGAGGTCTTCAGCACTGCCTGAGCTCTGATCAAACAAAGTGATTAACAAATTTCAGCTTTTTATTGAAAGCTTCTCTAATTAGAGGAAGAAAGGGAAAGGAAAAAACAAAACCAAACCCCAGAGAGTCGCATCGAGTGGTGAAGTCCCAGGCAGTGTTGTGGGGCTGCCAGGAGGCGATGCACCCCACAGTTCTGCTGGCACAGGGAGGACAAGCACAGCTGGGGCACCCGGCGCTCACCCCATGGCACCAGCACGGCCACACATTTCCGTGCCTCCCCAGCCTCCCCCTCCTCCTCCTCCTCCTCCTCCTCCTCACTTGCTTTCTGCTCACCGCGTCGGGCTCAGCGGCAGAGCCGAACCTTCCCGGGAGCAGGACTGTCATCTGCAATAGAGTCACCTCTGAACTCGGGACGGCTTAGCCTCCAGGAGCTGCCAAAATAGCGATAAAAATAAGAAAGAGCCCCTGGCCTGAGGAGTTCACCCTCCGAACAGATGGGACGGCGCCGGGGTGAGGCAGGGAGGTATTTTTAGCTCTGGTTGCAGATGGGGAAGTCCGGCACAGCACCGACACGGCAGCCCCATCGCCACCCATGCAGCTCGCCATGGCTCGGGTCACCTCCGTGTGCACTCCCGGGTATTAACGGGATTTAATGGGATGCTGCCTGCTCACTTCCTGAGCCTCAGGCACCACCTTCCAGGCCAGCTCACACCACCACAGCTCCACATGGCATCTCACCAGCACTGTTGGGGGCACCCGGCAGGGCAGTAGTGGTCTGGGGGAGCAGCGTCCATGTCAGCAACCCACACCCTTCTCCCTCTTTCCCCTTCATTCCCAAAACGGCCACGTCCCTGCAATCCCTCACAGAGCAGAGATGCCACGCAACACCCCACGGCGAGTTCCTCCCAGCACGCTCCAGGCAATGCCAACTTGACCCTGGGAAGCACTCTGCCTTGGAAAAAAAAGAGGGAAAAGCAATTTCTGCCCCTCACCACAGATGCTTTTTTAGGTTCAAATGACTCGCTCAGGGTGCCAGACGCATAGCTCGTAGCTGAGCCCTCCACACCTGGTTGAAGTCCTTCTGTTCCTTCGGGACGTGCCAGGCAGCATCTCCCCCCACCCTCACGTCCATCCTTCCTTCGTGAGCCAGGGCCTGCACCAGCATTGACACCTCCCTGCCAGGCAGCTGCCGGCACCAGCTCCCGGCACGCGCCAGCCCCGCGGCAGCTGGGTCCCGCTCCCGTACTTTTCGTCCGACACTTTCGGCTTTGTTCTCCCTCTCACAAAGCCGCCGTGAGGCTGCCCTGGCAGCATGAAGGGACCTTGAAGTGGATGCGGTTTATGACCATATTTAGGCCCCTTTATGTTGCCAGTCACAGTAAAGGGCTGCAGCATTAAATGAGACTCAGACCCCACTTGTTTCACTTGGCAGCCTGGGAAAAATCCACCCTGGGTGACTCCAGCACCGTCCATGCCTCCGCCCTGCTCGCTCGGGGACAGCACGAAATAGCAACAGCCCTTTCCAGCTCCGCAGTTGCACTTCCCAAGAGGAGCCAGGAGCCCCACAGCAGTGAGCAAGGGGGGATTAAACACATTAACCACCTCCCCCATTCCAAGAACACCAAAGCATGGGGAAGCAAAGGGACATGCCCAAGGTCACCTACTGACAAAGCCAGCACTTCCCAAGGTCCCAGGAGCCCCCCAGCAGGAGTGAGCACACACAGGGACATGACCGCTCAGCACAAGGAGCCCCCGAGCCGGTTTGTGCCGGGGGAGAGCCCAGGCAGAAGTGGAAGCCCCGAACCACCTGACATGGGAGCTAATGCCCCTTCAACATGAGCACGTTAAATCCCTGCTGTGGCAGAGGCACCAGCGAAACCCGAGCAGTGGCCCCCACCGCTGCGGGGACACTGGCCACCTGCTCCAAGCCAGCACAAGTGCAGATGCCTCAGCTTGGCAAAGCCGTGTCAACTGCAGGGGCTGAAGGGCAAGATGGTGGGGGTGGAAAGGAGAAGCCATGAGGCCCATCTAGAGGTCCGTGACCTTCAGGAGCCCATGGCAGTGATCCTGAGGGCAGGGCAAGCAGCTCGCTTTGAGCTCCAAAGGGACAGGGGCAGCTCAGTGCTCCCAGGCCAGGGCCACCAGCACCGAATAGGCTGAGGGAAGGAAAGAACATACCCAGAACAACCCTTACCTACACCCAAAACCTGCACCCCTGGACTGATGAACATCCCCATCACGCTGAGGCCAGCGCAGCCCCATCCCCATCGACAGCAAGATTTCAGGCTGGCTGCCCTGGGACAGCAGTTTGAGAACACCCACCTTGATGAAGCACTGCCAGCCCAAAAATTCGTGCACAGCCAAGAAGTGCGGGAGAAGGGGCTTTGGAGGGACAGGATCAGACCTTCTCGGGGTGGGCACAGGCAGAGGTGCTGAGCTGAAGTGCCAGAGGAATTTGCACCAGCACAGCTGTCTCTGTCCCTGCCCAGACCCCTGCCCACAGCAGGGGGGAGCCACCAGCCAAAACCGCGCGGCAGCTCCGACAGTTGTGGAGGATGAAGAGGGGGCAACAGCCCAGCTGACGGCCGTGAAGCACTGGGGGTACCATGGGGCTCCACGGGTGCAGAGGGAAGAGCTGCATGTGTGGCACACACGCGTGTCTCACTAACCGTGTGCTGCTCTGATGCGTGAGGGGAGAAAAGGAAAATAAATTAAAAAAAATAAAAACCAACCACAAAGCCAAAGGGGTTTGGGAGCTGCAGGGAAGGGATAAGCTGCGGGCAAACCGGCGTCACAGATGCCGAAGAGCCGCAGATGCCGGACGCCCTGTCACCGCATCCCCGCTCAGCATCGCCGGTCCCTCCGGCCAAGGAAGCGCTCGACACCCCGGGGAGGCCGCGGCAGTAGTGACGCGGTTTGGCCCCACCACGATAGACACCCTGCTCCGGCCGCTGTCGGATGAAGCCGGGGCGCTGAGCCCCCCCTCGGACAAACAATCCCAGCTGTCGGTCCGGAGCCGGCGCACGGCCAAGGCATGGGAGCTCCGGGACTCCATTTACCGCCGGCTCTTCCAAAATCTGCTCTTGCCAATCAAACCGCAGCCCCCCACGGGCACCCGGAGCCTCGCCGGCGGGTCCCCCTACAGCCCCCATGTCATCACCCTATGCCCTGCCAGGGAGGGCACCCCCAGCCCCCGAAATCCACTGGGCCCTGCTTCTCCCTGGGTCCTGCCAGGCCGCAGCGGGTCCCATTCGGGGGTGGACGCAGTGTCGCGGGTGGGCTCGTGGTCTCTCACCACGGGGGTCCCACGGGGACGTTGCCCACCGCCCCGGAGCGGGGTGGGCACCCCCAGTGCTGCCCCCAGCCCATCGGCAGCACCCGGCGGGACCATCCCCGTGCGCCGCACCCGGCACCCGCATCCCCCCGCGTCCCGCGT
>VZTN01034371.1:181796-217523 GCA_013400515.1 Erpornis zantholeuca | reverse complement strand
TGTGCTGAGCCAGGACCTCCCCTCTCTCACCCTCAGGGTCTGGGCTGGCCCCACTCGTGTTCCCCAGGGTGGGCAGGAGCGTCCAGCCCAGCCCCACGGTCGGAGCAGCCGCCCCGGGGTGATGGGGGCACGGTGGGTTCTGTCCCAGCTTCCATGGGGGGTCGGCCTCAGGGCAGTGGGTCAGTGGGGTCCAAGTGTCCCCAAAGCTACATAGATGACATCAGCTGCCCGTGAAGGTCCCGGTTCTGCTGCCAGCATGCTGGATCCGGCAGTCGGAGGCGCCAGCACAGATCCCTGCTGGGTGCGATGCTGTCCGGTGTGCCCGGACACAGCCCGGGGGCTGCTCCTGCCCCTGCCGTGCTCACTGCACTGGGCTCCCGGGGCTCCCGGGGCTCCCGGCACTGCCCCGGCTCTTCCCGCATCGCCACATCTTCAGCCGAGCACATGGCGCCAGCTCCGGGCTCCCTGCACTGCTCGGCAGCAGGGCCACAGCGCCCTGACCCTGCTCCAAGCCGGGGCATTATATTCCCAGCTCCTCCAGTAGCTCCAACCCAGATAAATCACTTTGTGCTACCTACAAGAAATCCAACAGGACACCCACCTCCATGCCAGGACAGTTTGGAGCTGTGAATTGGGGCAGGGATCTGGTTTTTAAGGGGTTGGGTAACTGGTTCTGTTCCTGTCTCACCACCATATCCACTGCCACTTCTCCACAGCCTCAGAGCAATATTGGCGGTGGGCACAAGCATCCTTGGGGGTGGGGGGATGCAGACCACCCACCTACACCCCAGGTCTGCACTGAGTGGCATGGTGGGGGCTGGTGATCTCACTGGATGAGCTCTCCCACCGCTGGGAATGCTGGAGGAGAGCCATATGGCAGGGCTGGGGGTCAGCGTGGGTCACAGGCTTTCCTTTCCCAGGGACGCGTGTGGCATGGCGGGCCTGGGCAGGCTCCCACGTGCCACTCAGAGCAGTAAAAATAAAAATTGGGCTGGTATGGACTGCTCCTGGCAGAAAAATACTGGTGCCAGGGGTCAGAGCCTCCACAGTAGATGTTTCATGGCTCCCCCTGACTGGCAGAATGCAGGCCCCCCTTCCGTACTGGTGACATGGAGCTGGCACAAGTCTGGCGCAACTCCAGTGCCCCATAAGACAGGAATACCAAGTGATGGCTCTGTCACATACAAAGCCACTGTTCCAGCTCAAGGGTGTTAGGAGTCAGTGACAGGGATGTCCCAGCCCTGTTGGGTCACATTCAGCTGAAGCACTGGGAATTTGAGGGCACCCAGTGTCCCTGGAGCACAAAACCAGCAAAGGGGAGCTGTGGGCACAGGGACAGTCACTGTGTTTCCACCCAGATGATGCCTGTAGCCATTAATGCAGCAGCACATGGCCTCCTGCGCTGGCCTCCACTACACAGGGCACCGTACAAGCCCAAAACGCCCATTTTTCTCCCCAAAGGCCTGGGGTGACATGGGACGGGGCTGGGGTGTGCCCCCATGGTGGCTGTTCGTCATGGTCAGCTCTGCCCTGAGCCCCATCCCAGGCCGGGAGGGCAGGAAGAGGTTCCCCGATGCCAGTGACTCAGCTGAGGGGGTTGTTTTGCAACACGCTGGGTGTGGGAGGCTCCTGGTGAGTGGAAAGTAGGCAGCAAATTATCCAAATTATCCGAGGTGTGTGGTGAGCTCAGGGCCCGGGGAGGCTGTGGGCACGGAGCAAGCCAGGCGGTGATGGACCTGCACCCAGAGCTGGGGTAGGGGTTCCCACTCCAGAGCTCTCAGCGGGTGCCTGAGGCCAGGATAGTGACTCTGGAATGAGCTTTCCCAGGGTCTGGTGCCCATGTACCTTCCTCACATTGGTCTGGGACAAAGAAAGCAAAGGCACAAGGGTGAGAGGTAAAGATGGTCTTGACAGAGAGGCTGGATCTGACCAAGCATCACTGGTGGCATGAGCACCTCGGCCGCTGCCACCCCTCTGACTCAGTGACACAGTTTCCTGCTGGCTCCTTCCCCCATCCTGGTATGTCTTTCTAGTGGACTTTTCAGTGTGCTTGGCTTTTTGGGGCTGTTTGTTGTCAGTTAGTTATTTTATTATATTTATTGTTAGAAATAAGGCTATTTTTAGCACACTGTTGGTTTAGATAGAGATGGGATTAGTCATCTCACCAAGAGCTGTTTGCAGTCTCTCCTCAAGGATTCTCTGGAGTTTGTTTTCCAATCAACTGAGATCATGTATCCAAAGAAATAAAAAATAAAAATAGTCAGAATAACATGCAGCAGCCGCGCTCTGGTGCCTCTCCGTGAGTTACGGGATGGAAACGAGGGAAGGATCCAACCCAGGATATTTATGAGACAAAGACGAGAACATTACTATGAACCTCAAAGTATTTTGGAAAGTCAGTTTGAGCTGCTTTTTTTTTTTTTTTTTTTTTTTGGTCTCTTGGGAACCAAATGCTGAGTAACTCCCTTCCCACACCAGGCTGCTGCTTTGTACAGCTGGTGTGCAGCCTCTTGACAGTGGAAACTGCTTTCCCTTGCCCTATGCCAGCGGGAAGGAGGCAGGACTCCTGGGTCTTCTTAGATATACAGCCACTTACATCCTCAGGCTATTTAAAAATAAACGTAAAAGGCGCCCAAAAACCTAAAGTGGGAGACATTTGTTCCTTTGCTGCACAGAGCTCAGGGAGGGGAGTGGGTTGAGGGCTGGGGGCAAAGCCAAGAGGCCGAGAGCAGAGTCTTGTATTGTGGTGCAGCATCTCCACCCTCCTTGCCACGACTTTTTGTCTCTCTCTGCCAGTGTTCCTCCCTCTGAACCAAGTGGGAGCAGAGTTCCATTCGAGTTTTGGGGAGACCAGTTTGGCTCTTAAAGATTGCGGTTGGATGCAGGGAGAAATCAAAGTCCGTGGCTCATCTCATCACTCAGTGGCGTGGAAGTGCTCCTGCCAGCTTGTCCCTGGCAGTGCTGGTGCCCTTGGTATGCAGAGCTGAAAGCAAGGGAGGGGGATGGGGGTCCTGTCATGCCACATCAGCTGGACCCTGGCCCGGGGTGGGGGCGATGCCCTTGGCAGTTGCACAGCCCATTTCTGGGGACGGGGAGAGGAGCGGAGCTGTGTACGCAGATGCACTCACGGGGTCAATCCCGGGGACAGCCCCGGTGATCGCCAGGGTCTCTGCCAGCCCCGTTCCTGGGGCACCCGTGACCCGCTGCCTGTGCTGGGGTGACATGCCCAGGGCAGGGCACGGCACAGTGGCGAGGACAAGAGTGGCACACGTGTGGGGACAGGCGGGGGGGCCGTGCGGGCAGGGAGGGAGCGTCGCCTTCACGTGGCCCCTCNGGGTGGGGGTAACATTGCACGGAGCGAAGCTGCCAGCGATGCTCCCCGGCGACCCTGCAGGGCTGGGCGCGGAGTCCCTCCTGCCCCGGCCGTGCACCCCCGCCGGCCCCCCGCTCCTGAAAACGCTCCCTTCCTCCCTGCCCCCCTTCCTCTCCAAGTCTAAATTCTCCCACAGCGGCCATTGACGTCCTGCCTGCGTCACCGTCTCCAGCACAACCAGACAGCACGTGGGAGAGGCAGGTTAAAGCGGCAGGGCCCTGGGAGGGCTCCAGCTGCGCACCCCGGCAGCGGGGAGGGGGCGCGCCGGGAGGGGCCACCCCGCCGAGCCCCCCACCCAGACGGGACCCGGCTCCTGGTGCTGCCGGGAGGTGTTTCCTGCCTCACCCCGGGGGGAATCAGCGCGGGCTGGGGGAAGACGAGGCATTTTCTCGCCCATCGCAAGGATTGCACGGGAGTGTGAACACATTTTGCTTCCAGGTCTATGCCTGCATCCTCCCCTCCTCCCCGCCGCGCTCCAAACCCACCCCAAATGGGGACCAGAAGCTCTGTTGGCCAGGGAAGGCAGCTTGCATTAGACGTGCGAGCTCTCAGAACCCGCCCCCAAAGCCAGAGCCAGACTCGCGTGTTTTTTTCCTGGCTGCCGGGCCCCCAGCCAGTCCTTGTGCCTTCACATCTGGGCTTTGCCTCTGCCCGAATTACGGGGCAGCTCAGCTGGGTCCTGGGGGCTGGGAACAGGGTTTGCACGCAGGGGAAGTGCCAGAGCTCTGCCAGGGCGTGGGATGCAGCGAGGTTTGCAAGGGCTCAGGTGCGGCGTGCAGTGAGTTTTACAAGGGCTCGCGTACCTTCCCTGAAGCCCACTCGTCATTTCTGCCCCAGGATATTGTCTGGCAGCCGCAGTGCTGCAGGACATCCCCTTGGCCATGGCTCAGGGCGTCGGGGTGGGCAGGAGAGCACCCCCCACCCCGAAGCACAGCCCTGCTTCCTTGCTGTGTCCACACTGCAGCCCGGGGGGTTATTTTTGTCCCTTTCCTTCTATTTATTGTGCCAGAGCCGTGTGCGGTTGGAGAAGGCTGTGGTGTTTGCTTTGTGATTGCTTCCTTCCCACCCATAACCTTTTGCCTTAAAACGGGATTCGCCCTGATCCTGGACCCAAGGCCGGGAAGCCTGGGCAGCATGCCACGGGCACTGGCATTGCAAGGCTCTTGGGGGAAGAGATTCCTGGCTCTGACCCTGATTTTGATGCAAAGCTGAGTGCAAACACACTGCCCTTCAGCTCTCCTGGGCACAAACTGCAGCCCTGAACCTCCTCCCCTCCAGCATCCCCAGCCCCTGCCCAGTGCCTCCAGGAGCGCCGGCACTGCCACACTCGCAGCCAGCCTGTGGAATGCTCAGCTTCCAAAGGCAGACAGATGGGTGAGTGGGAACGATCGTGGTAAGCCCTCGAACAGGAGCCACCACGAGAGAGGGGGGAAAAAATTAAAATAACTCAAGTTGCAGAAAGCAGCCACCCTCAGGGGGGGCCACCCCTTGCGGGCAACAGGGAGAGGTAGCCCTGCACGAGCACCCCTGAGGCCAGCGGCACACTCAGTGGGGATAGACCATCCTCATCCTCCCTGACACACCACTCAGGGCACCGAGCCAAGGGGAAAGTTATCCAGTCCTGAGCTGGGCTACCATGGCTGCTAGGCTTGGAGAACACCTGATCAATTAGAAGGGGTGGGGGAGGACCCCACTGCTATTGCAAAGCATTGGCTTGGCCACCGGTCAGGACTACTTGCCAACAACCCCAGCACGCTGCTGCCTTCACCATGCTGCAGGAGTGGGAGCTGCTCACCAGGGCTGACACCCCGTGGGGTAACCACCAGGGCCAAACCCTGATGGGAAATGTCCAAAAGAGAAGGATTTGGGGCTGTTGGGGAACGAGAAGCTCGGTGTGACCTGGCAATACAAACTGGCAGCCACTGCTGTCCCCTATGTGGAGCTCATCCCACAGCATGGGCAGCACGTAAAGGGGGGGATTCTGCTCCTCTGTTCAGCTCTGGTGAGACCCCACCTGTGGTGCTGCCTCCAGCTCTGGGGCCTCCAGCACAGGAAAGACCTGGAGCTGCTGGAGCGAGTCCAGAGGATGAGATATTAGAAATAAATTCTTCTATGTAGAGGTTGATGAAGCCCTGGCACAGGGTGCCCAGAGAAGCTGTGGCTGCCCCATCCCTGGAAGTGTTCAAGGTCAGAATGGACAGAGCTTGGAGCAACCTGGGATAGTGGAAGGTGTCCCTGCCCATGGCAGGGGGTGGAACAAGATGAGCTTTAAGGTCCCTTCCAACCCAAATGAGCTTGTTATTCTGTGATTCTGCAGGCAGCAAACCCAGCTGGGACAGTAGCAGTTCCTGGGGCAGAACTGGCACAGCAGAATGCCCCATCTCCTGCTGCTGGGGGTTTATCAGCTACGTAAGTGTCTTTTAGCGTGTTTTAGAACCCCAGAGGCTTAAGCCCAGCACAATGCTTATCAGCTAATGGACACTGGGAACACTGGAGCACCTTGCAATTTTAAATTAACCTAATCTCTCCTTTTTCTTCCCAAGCATAAAACTGCAGCCCCGTTCTGGTGCAGGCAGTGGCTGCGGCAGGCAGCGGGTAGAGCTCCAGAAACTCCCCAAGCAAATGTATCTCCTCCGTGTGTAGGAGTAGCTGCTGACTGGGAGCAGCCCAATTTCCAAGAACTCCCAAAAGTTACGAGCCTTCACGTCTTGCTGAATCAGTGCAAGAATCGGAGCAGCTCCACGCTTAGCAGCTCAGAGAAAGCAAAGATCTGGGTCTCTGCAGCCAGAACCTCAGTGCTGAACACGCGTATCTCCATCCCCTCCTCCTCGAGATGCTGTCTGTGATTCCTGCACACGCACCCGGCCCTAATGAAAGGGCTCGGTGCCTCCCCATCACCCAGCCAGTTAAACCTGCACAAACTGAGCCCATCGCACACAAAAAGCCTCTCCTGGGTGAGTTCCTTATCACCCGTGAGTCAAGGCAGCCTGGCCGCCGTGGGTCCGACCCATCCTTGGCATGGCTGGGAGGTGCCCGGGGCTCCGCACCGCAGATCCGGCTGCTCTGCTCCAGGAAAGGAGGCTGGATCCCTCCTGGCCGTGGCCCTGGGGAGCGTGACCCTCCGTGAGGCTGCGGCCAGCCTGCCCTCGCTGCTGCTCACTTGATCCCGTCTCCTCCCCGCCTAATCCGCGCTCCCCTCCCGGTATCCTCTGCTCCACTTTAATGCCAAAGTTGGCCGGCAGCCACTCGGCTCCGAGGACGAGGACGCCTTTTTTCCTGGTTATGCAACGCACGGCTGAGCTGTTTGCCTTTCTCTGTGAGGAGTTTTGGGAGGCTGGGCTGGCTACCCTCTCTGGGAATGGGCAGGTCCTGGGGTGCCCAAAATGGGGATCGAGAAGCTGCACGCTGGTTCCCACCCTTGCTCTGCCCCGGGGGCTGCTGTCCTTCCTAATCCATTCCCCTCCTCCTCTTCCCAGGCATCCCCCAGGGTTCAGCCCTGCTCTCTTTCCACATGGCTTCTCCATGCTGCAAGAAGAGCTTTCTTCAAGCTCACAGCGTGCCTGCCACATCATCCCAGTGAATCCTGCCACAGCACCCCAGCTAACCCTGCTCCAGCACCCCGGCTATCCCTGCCACATCATCCCAGTGAATCCTGCCACAGCACCCTGGCTACTCCTGCTCCAGTATCTCAGTGAATCCTGCCACAGCACCCCAGCTACCCCTGCCACAGCACCCCAGCTATCCCTGCCACATCATCCCAGTGAATCCTGCCACAGCACCCCAGCTAACCTTGCCATGGCCTTTTGGCTAACCCTGGGGCAGCATCCTGGCTAACCTGCCATGGCATCCGAACTAACCCTGCCATCCCAGTTATCCCTGCTGTAACACCCTGGCTATCCCTGCTGGCTCCCAGCCAGGATCATCACCAGCCCTCAGAGTGGCAGTGCCATTTCACTTCCATGCCGTGGTACTGCTGACACCGAGTTTCAGTTTGGTTCTCCACACAAGTCAGAGCACTGTGAGCCCCTTCCAAGGACCATGGGGCAGAGCACTGAATCCCAGCACCCCCCAGGGCCAAGTCCCCAGCCCAGGGCCTCACCTCCCTGCCTCTCCCTCGAGCCAGGGCTCCAGCAGCCCCTTTCAAGCCATGGCTTTATCTGCTCCACCACAGCCCCTTTTCAGTACTGGGAGCTCTGGAGATAAGCAAGAGCTCAGGGGAGCGCAGATTTAAGGTTCCAGCTGCTGCTCCTGGGGATGCTGTTCCTGGGCTGCCACGCACGGCAGCGTTTGTGCCATGTGCTGGGCGACCAACTGCGCCACCAGCTTATTTTGGGGTAGACCTGGAGTGCTCACTGCCAGTGCCCAGGGTAGACAAGATGCTTCCAGCCATGAGCGTGGGTCCCAGGCGCTCTTCACTTCAGCCTGGGACCCACAGCTGAGGCTGCCGTGCCATTCCAAAACCCACCGTGGCATAAAAAGCTGCTAGAGCCTCTTCCAGGGAACAAAACATCCCCAAACCTGGCTGCTTTGGAAGGCATCCCAGCCACCTGCCACCACACCCTGGGCCTCCCAACATCCAGCAGTCTCCCTGCACTCATCAGGAGCCCACCAAGGTTGGGGGTGGGAAGTTTGGGACACTGAGGACACTTTCTTCCCTGCTCTCCCCTCCTCCCCTGCCACATATAGTAGATATTGGTGCTATTTTTAGGCCTTGCTTGTTTAATTATTGAGAAAGATTTTGAAGGATTTCTTGAAGGCAAGGAGACAAGCACCCGGGGTGCTCACTGGATTTCCCTTCCCGAAGCACCAGGCAGACAGCAGGGCCCTGGCAGTTGCACCTCCCCTTTGCCACAGGAATCCCCCAGCACAGCTCCAGCCAGCTCAGTGTTTGCTGGCAGGGCTGGGTGTGGGATGGAGGGGGCAGGTCTGGGCTTTGGAACCGCTGGGTGATCGTGACAAGAGTGGCTCAGGGGCCAAAACCAGGGAGAAACCTCATCCCCAAACCAACCCCACTGCTCTGGCACAAGGGACTGCACCAGAGCTGGGAAATGCTGGGTCCCAGCTAACAAAAACCAGTGCAATCCCAGCACTGGTTCCATTAGGAACGAATGCAGCCCAGAACTCCCCATTTTTATTTTTAACTGAACGGACACTTTTCTTGCTGAAAAATGACCTTATTCTCAGCTCGCCAAGCAGAATTGCAATGGCAGGATTTTTTTTTAAACCAGTTCCTTTTGTGTTTCCACTTACAAAAAGCCAGAGAACGGCCTTTATTTGAGATTAAAGGGGTTGGTCAACTTGAAATCCACTGAGATTTCAGCAAAATGGTATATAATGAATTAAGAGCCGAATCCTCAACTGGTGTCCTTTGCCCTGGCTTCAGCAGCTTCAGCTTTCCAATACCTCTTTGTACCTGTCAGCAACCTGGCCCAGGACTTCAAGGGAAACATTGATTTGCCTCAGCTGCCAGGCTCAGCCAGCTGGGATTAACTTCCCCCAGCTGAGGATATCCAGGGTCTCTGTGATCTGTCCAGGTCTCCTGAGGAATATATTTGTGTATAGCCACGTATGTGATCTGTTCATCCTCCCCCTCTCAATACTATTAGGTACAAAGGTAAAGATATTCATTTTAATAGTGCAGGCACTGAGGTGCTACATGTTGCATGAAAATAATTATCCTCCATGACAGACCCCATGCTGACCCTGGGGAAGGACAATGGGATAACCCTGACTCCATCCCAGACATCAGCCACACCACAGCAGGAATGGCCCAACAGAAGCATCATTGGTTCTGACCCCCCTCTGCCACAGCCCCCACCTGCATCTGGCCCTGGTCACTCCTGGGGATTTCATCTCACTGCACTTGGGGTGCTCCAAAAACTGGCCTGAAGGAATTCCTGCACTCGAAGATGCTGGGATGGAGCTGCCTCTGGGGTGGGACCTCATGGCAGAGCCAGGCTGCTCGGGCGGCACAGGCAAGCGGGGCAAGTTGTCAGCCCCTGCTCCTTAACACCCTGACAAGCTTATAACTATTTCATTTGTTACACTGCGAACCTTTTTAAATTAATGAACATAAGGTTGTCACGGTTGCTGTGGCGACGACACGTTGCTGGGGCAACGGCAGCGATGCAGAGCCTGTGGAGTGTAATCAGGGGTCAGGCTGACGGTGGAGCCAGGATGTGTGGGGGCTGTGGGAAGGGGCAGCCAGCCCCAGTGCTCCCACCAGCCCACGGTCCCAACCCCCAAACCAGCACTGATGGGTGGGAGAACCACCACTGCAGCCACCCCGACCCAGGAGCAGCACAGCCTCCACACCTCGGTGTGTGCACGGCCCAAAGATGTGCTGTGCTGTCTGCACGCCTGACCCACTAGTGGGACAGCTCACAGAACCCATCCCGTGCGCTCACCACCTCCCCTCTCCAACTTTCCCATCCGCTCTGGGTCTGTCTGGGTCTCTGGTCCCTCACCCCACAGCAGCATCCGCCCAAACCAAGGGTGGCTGAGGCAGAACAGACTTGGCTGTGGGGCAAAAACTGCAGCTCCTGCACCACCTCTCCCAAAGGGACGTGAGGACACCCAAGCTGGTTTTCAGGTGGTTTGGGATCAGCTGCCTCATTCTTTCCATCAGGCAGAGGCTGGGGCCAGAGACAAAGGCAGCTTGTCCCTCTGCTGCAGCCCTACCCCAGCATCTCTCCACCCTGGCACTTCTGGGCCTGTGTGAAGTCGAGAGGTTTTGTAGCCACAAAACTCTTTTAAGAGCATTTATTTCCCCCCACACCAGCAACAAGTTAGAAAAGGGAGAGAAGGGAGGGCTCTGCAGGGACAGCTCTGCAGGGAAACTCCCCAAAATTTGAGTGGGAAAAGGACTATGCAAGGTCTCTGGGCACAGGGGCCTTGAGCTCCTCTTCCTGAGTCCAAGTAAAAGGATGGATAGGACAAGGGGGAGGTTTTTTAAACTAAAAGAGGTTGATTGAGGTTCAATATAAGGAAGAAGTGTTTTACAGTGAGGGTGGTGAGGCCCTGGCACAGGTTGCCCAGGGCAGCTGCCCCATCCCTGGAAGTGTCCAAGGCCAGGTTGGACAGGGCTTGGAGCAGCCTGGGATGGTGGAAGGTCTAGTGGCAGGGGGGTGGAATGAGGTGAGCTTTAAGGGCCTTCCAAGCCAAACTGTTCTATGATTCTATGATTTTATGGCCTCCAGCCCCTGTCCCTCCCACAGGAGCAGCTCAGCAGCCCCATACACCCAGTTCTGCAGAGCTGCTCTCTGCATGCAGAATCCACATCCAGGGAGCTC
Organism: Erpornis zantholeuca; assembly: GCA_013400515.1. NCBI lineage: Eukaryota > Metazoa > Chordata > Aves > Passeriformes > Timaliidae > Erpornis > Erpornis zantholeuca. The sequence continues at coordinate 206,858 of VZTN01034371.1, read as the reverse complement.
ACGCAGTGGGGACCCAGCAGGGACAGCAGTGGGTCAGGGGCCAGCCTGGGAAGGCACAGCCCTGCTGGGTGTGGAAGGAGGCTCTGTACCCCTTTGGAATGAGGCAGAGCAATGGGGTGAAGCCTGAAGGGCTGGGACAAAGGGAGTGGGGTGAGGGATGGGAACTGTCACCTCCCCAGTGCAGGGTGCGGTGGCCACCCTCTGCTCAGGGTGACACAGCTGACATGTCCCCAACATCAAACCCAAGGGTGTGAGCGGGAGAAAAATGGGGTGGGGAAAGCAGATTCCAGGGCTGGGGATTTCTCTGCCTCCTGGAAAGGGAGGTCTGGGTTCATCCCAGAGCCATCTGCACAGAGGAAGTAGCTCTGTTCCTCACTGACATGCCCAAGGTCCCCACAGCATCCTGCAGCTCCAGATGGGCTTTTCATTGGCCCTTTCAAGGTACATCTGGCCCAGACACCTTCTCATGGGAAAACAGAGGGGCTGGTATGGACCACAAACACCAACTCCCTTTCCAGCCCTGACACAACGTAATGCAAAATACATATCTGTAATACATATGCTACTACTTATTTAATACAAAACTCCTACTATAGTGAGGTTTAATATGCTATATAGTATATTTTAATATACTACATATATTTTTGTATACGCAAGATTTATATGTCTGTGTGTATGTGTGTGTATATATATATATATATATATATACACATTTTTATATATACACACACACAGAGCAAAAACCTCCCCAAAACCAGCTCAAACCCATCTTCTTATGCAGATTTTGAAGGCAGCTTGGTGCTGGGCTGCTGGCAGGAGGAGTAAGCTATGGGGTGAGCACTTCACCCTGTGGGTCTCCTGCTGCCGAGGATGCTTCATCCCCCAGCCTGGTTCTTTGTGCTGAGCTTTCGTCAGCACACGTGAACGATGCAGTACCACAGCTCTTCCAGCTCTGCTGCCTGTCAGGGAAATGTCTAAATATTTCTATTTTCCCCAAATACATTTTTCATCAGAATTGGAAAAGGAAAAAAAAAATTTAAAGCCATGAAAACACTGAAATCCACATTAGAGCTTGAACAAAAGCAGCGTCTGAGCATTGGGAGGAGGACACACCCATGGGCCCCAGGAACAGATCCCCATGCCTCTGGGGCTTTGCTGGGCTCTAGTGTTCTGCAAATCCCCGTTTCCATCCTGAGATGGGAGGTGAAGCATAGGGAGTCCCAAGGGGACAATTTGCTGTGCTATCTCCCGAGGATATCCACACCAGCCGAGGAACAGGGACCAAAGTGGTGCCTGGCTCTGTTTGTGTCCCAGATAACACTGTCACCCCACAGAAACCAGGCTCGTCCCAGTGAGCTCAGCAGAGGCCAAGGGGTGAAGGAGATATGTCAGAGCCACCCTCCCGCTGGGAAAAGCAGGACTGTGACGCCCAGGAGGGACGAGTGTCCATGAGACCTTCCCTGGATGGCCCCAGCACTGTTCTCTGTCACTCATCAGCAGCCACTGGAAGCTGTGGCAAAACCCCACGAGTGCAAATTGGGAGGAAAAGCAGTAAATTAAAAATTAAAATAAATAATTTTTAAAGAATTAAAATCTGAAAACCCTCCGTGACCTCCACAGGTGCTTGGTTTAAGCTGGGGTTTGTTTCCCAGGAGCTGAGCACTGCCCTCATTCCCACTCCAGCCACCCACCACCAACACTGCCACATTTCCCGGGGTCTGCCAGGCCCCTGCCCGAGCTTGGCAAGACACTGCTTCCCTTTCCAAGAGGGTCATTTCCAGAGGCCAAACTATGACCTGGCAGCCAAACCACAGCTTCCCCTTCCCACAGCACCAGAGTCAGCATCATGTGCCTCAGTGATGCTGCTCCCCCCTCCACTGCCTTTTGTGTGTGCGAGGATGGAGGGAAAGAAAAAGGCAAGGAAAGAAAAAGGAGCCTGACCTCATTGAACCCTGGGACTTCAAGCCAGGGCCAGCCTCAGAGAGGAAAGGACCAGCAAAATCTGCTCCAGCAGCCGTCAAGGCTAATTAAAGAGCAAATGCAGCCATTCCCAAAGGATTCAGCACTCTCCAGCTGCAGCTGCTGCTGACTTGCGGCACAACCTCGGGCTTCAGCTGACCACTGTCACCTCTCTCACGGTAGCTCAGCACCCCAAAACCTGGGCTAAAGCTCCCTGCCGTGGTCCCCCCCCGTTTGCCCCCTGCCATTGGCTCAGTCACGTAACCCTGGTTGCCACAGGGCACATCCCAGGGCACATCCCAGGGCACATCCCAGGGGCTGCCTGCCCCACGCTCATCCCCGATCACACTCCCACCCTGCAGGTGCCTCTGTCCTGAAGTCAGAGTCACTCGGGCAGAAAGACTCTGCTGGTTCTCAGCGTTGCGGGGCACAAGGGACTAATCCCGTTTTACAGATTAAGGAAGCATCCTGCCACATGATGGAAATAGTGCCCAGCTCCCTTCCCTACTCGACCCACGGCCATTCCAACTGTTTTGCTCTGTCTGTTAGCTCTAACCCCAGGATTTTGGTCCTCCTGTTCCTCAGGCGCAGGGCTCAGTTTCTCCTACTCAGTCCCACAGAGAACCTGTCACCTCACTGCTCACTCCCTCTTTCCCAGCACCAGGCATCTGCTGCACACCCACCTCTGCTCCTTAATCCTCCTCATCCTCATTTCTGCCTCTGCCTCACAAAGTCCTTATCAAGCTCCCTTGTCTAACTCAGGGGCAGAGATAACTCACCATCTCCCACCCCAATCTCTCCCATAGTCTATTTTCTTCCTGCCCAGAGTTGATTTCCCTCACCTAATTGCCCAGAAAGCTCTTTTCCCTTCCTCTAATCAGTCTGGAGCAGACTTTCTCTAGATAATTGTGCTGAGACCTGATCAACCTTCTCATCTCCATCTCTCCAACACTCCCATTTCTTCACTAAACTCATCTGCTGGAACTGCATTCCTTGGTCTAATTATTTCAAGGCTCTGTTGAGTTACTTAATTGCTTATTCATCTGGCACCCGTATCTGGAAACTCCCAGAGCATCTGGGACAGGGTGCAGGGCTGAGTTATCCTGGTATAACTGCCTTCCCAGTGGATAAAATTGCTGCAGGTGTTGTGACAGTGTGAGCCCAGGGCAAAACCTGCTTGAAAAAAAGAAATTTTCTGAAATTCACTTGCTCAGGTTGCCCAGAGAAGCTGTGGCTGTCCCATCCCTGGGAGTGTTCAAGGGGGAACAACCTATGCTAGTGGAAGGTGTCCCTGCCCATGGCAGGGGCACTGGAACCAGGTGAACTCTGAGGTCCCTTCCAAGCCAAACCATTCCACTATTCCAAGATTCTGCGAAATGCAGAATTTTCTGCTTCTCTTGGTGGGAGGAGCAGCTGCCTGGTGATGCTCCACTGCAGCCCACGAGGAGCTGTGTGAGGCTCACACCAGCCACAGCCAACAATAAACTCATCTTTAGGCCAGGTGTGAACTCACTTGTGCTAAACTGAAATAGCCACCAATCCCATCCCAGTGCCCCAGGTGCCCATGGCCCTTGGAGGCTCCAGCTGGGACCATTTTCCCTTTTTCCACCCCTTCCCTGCAGCTCCACCAGCCCCACACTCAAAGCTGTAGGGGTTGTTTTGACTGACCCCACTTCCCTATTCCCATTATCGCCCAGCCACCTCCTTTTTCCCAGCCTAATTGATCCACTGTTTTGTTTTCTTATCAAATTGCTCTCAGCCTCTGATGCTCCTTTAATCAATGCTTGGCCCTATCAGTTCCACAGACTGCTGGGAGACCTCCTCTTGCAGCCACCTCTGTGTCTAATCACTTGGGGACTTTACCTAATTGGTGTAAAACCTGATTTCTTTCTCTAATCGCTCCGAGGCCCTGATTCACTTATCTAATCGCTGCAAAGCCCAGGCCTTGCACACCTCTCCCCAGCGCCAGCATATCCTTCTCCTTCATAGGTTTTTCCCTCCCCCGCAGGTGGCCCGGCTCTCTTGACTCCCTAATCCCTCAGATGCTTGATCCCTTTAACTAATCCAGCCGAGATTCGGCACCCTGGCTGGCTGCTCCCCTAACCCAGTGCCGGGAGGGGTGACCCCCCCTGTTTCCCATCTTCCACCCACCCCCAAAGCACAGACCCACCACGGAGGAGCTTTGCCTGCTCCTCCGCTCCAGGGGTCCCTCGGGAAGGGTGACGCCTGTCCCCAGCACTCAGTCCCCTCAGGGTGTGGTGGCCACCCTGGTGACAAAGGCGCAGCCCCTCCATGGTCACCCCTGCCAGAGGAATCTCCCCTCTCTGCCGGGACGGGGTGCACCGGCTCAACCAGTTCCCCCTCTGCTGCACCCACTGGGCTGGGCACAGGGAGGGGACAGCGATGGGACAAGGGGAATGTCAGCCCCGAGTTTGGCTCCCGGCAGTGAGGGGACAGGGACGCGGCTCCAGGGACACCGCGGGGCCGCGGTGCTGCGGATGGAGCTCGCCCGAGCCCTCTCCCTCCTCCCGGTGAGTCACGTCCGCTGATTCAAGCGAAAGGAGTTGATAGGGGAAAACATTCACAAGCGCCAGCCTGGAAGGATCCCAAGGCTGAGGACAGGGTGGCAGGAGCAGAGGGGAGATTCATCTGTTTTTCCTTGAAGTTTCACGGAAAGCGAGTCCCGGCCCCGGGGGGCTCGCAGATGCTGCTCACCAAGCCCCGGAGCAGCCGCGGCTGCCCAAACCCCGCTCCCTGCTCCAGCAGGCCCTGGTGCTCTCCCTGCAGAGAAGGGGTAGACCCCAGACCCTCCCTGACCTCCCGTCCATTGCTCTGGTCCTCCTTGCCCGGCTGTTCCAGCCCCAGAGCCCATTCTTTCCTCTGGAGCATCCGGCCTGAGCAAAAGCTTCCCTTTCCCGTGGCTGGCGGGGCCGCGGCCTCAGCCCACGCTGGCTCAGCAGCACAAGGTCGCTCCTGCCTTGGCAGCAGCTGCGCAGGGTGACTCACGCTGGCTCCAGCTTCTGCTCAGCCCCGTGTGGAGAGGTTTTTGGGGCGGAAAGCACTGCCCTCCCCTCACCCCCCATCTTGGGATGTGGATTCAAGTCCCAGCTCCAACCTCTTATTTCTTCAGTTTTCCTTTGCTCTCAAGACCTGGGCTCAGGCTGAAGCTGCACCCAGAGATGCTGCAGCCAGGGCTGAAAGCAAAGAAATGGGAATTGAATTGGGTCTTGCCTGATATCTACAGCAAGGATGACAGAGAGCTAGGGCCTGATTCTTGCTCTGTCCTTTTCAGAGGGGGAACAGGCGGCAAACCTCTGCACTTTGGAATTTTCCAGACCCCCATCAGTGTTAAAGTTGTGTTTCCCCCCACCCCGGACAGCTCCAGGTGCCACCAAAGCCCCCCCCTGCTCCAAGGGTGGGAGGATGCAGTGGGAGGCAGGCAGACACCCAGCCCTTTCCTGGGTCCCTGCCCTCCGTGCAGGGACAGGAGCACGTTCCCAGAACCCAGCAGTGGGAATTTGGTGTGTTTATTTGCAATCCAACAATGACCCCGGGACTGCGAGGAGAATGAGTCAGCTTCCAGTTCAGGGCAGGATTCCTCATCAGTACTCCCAGTTAAAAAATCACCATTTGGAGATGAGGCAATTAAACAATATCATTAAACTGGCACTTCTGACCAGTGACAGGCTAAAACCTTTTCGTGCTGGCACTTTTTGTGCCAAGAGAGATGGGAAGCAGCAGAGGCCTCAAAGCATTGTCTTGCAGGGATCTCTACCCAAACCCTGGGATCTGCAGGCTGCGGGCGGGTGACGGTGCCCACAGCCCCGAGGAGCTCAGTCCTCCCTCTGCAGCCCCCAAAGAGTTAACACACGTCTCTGGAGCTGCACAGAACGTTCCTGGCTCCCAGGGGCACAGCCTTCACCCACCCCCTGACTGCTCTGCCCTGGGGATGCCGCGGGGCACACAAGCTCCTGCTCTGATGGATGTCATTTCGCGCAGCTCCCGAGGCTGCAGGAGGGAGAGAGGGACTCTGGGAGCATCACCATCCTCCCCGAGCTGCTCTTGGCCCTGTCCCCTCCTCTCCCAGGCTCCTCTGCCCTGGTCCCCCCACTCCCACGCTGCCCCTTGGGACCCCAGCTCCACCCCGCGCAAGCAACAGCCCCCTCTGCACAGACCCACAGGGGACAGAAAGCAGCGTGACCCTCCCCACATGAGGCCACGGCTCCAGTACCAGAGGAATGGCTGCGATCCTGGATGGATGGAGATGCCCCCACAGCCACATCAGCATTGCCTGACACTCTCGCAGCTCCTCTGGTGAGCGCTGCACGGTCGCAGCTGCCCCTCCATGACAGCACTGTTTCACTCTCTTTCCTCTAGACGAGAAGAGAGAGGATGAGCCCCGATACTCCCAGGCTCCTGGGGAACAGCAGAGCTGGCTGCTGTCCCCATGGACCCTTCGGCCAGCCTTGCTTCGCTCATCTCCAAGCCAAGTCCCTCTCAGAGGGTCCATGGGGTGCGAAGCAAGCGCCCACCCCAGGCTCACCCGGGAGGGCAGCAGCTGAGCTGGGCACGGACGTGACCCCATCAATCCCCTGCCTGAAGCATCCCATCCCCACCGGGCCAGCAGTTCGTCCGTGCGGAGCAGAGCCCCGGCTCCTCACCGCGCCGCGCTGGTACCCGCCATGCTACAGCCTGGCATGTCTTCCCAGGGTTGCCAAAGCAACCACAGAAACACAACAAACAGCAACAACACACAGCAGACAGTCGGCAAACATTCCCCTCTTATTTTCTCCCCAGTTCGGTTTGTGCTTTTCCCCCTCTCCCACAAGGAAGCTGCTGCCATCGGAAGGGAACAACAATATTATTCTTCAGTGCGCGAAGCCTGCGCCATCCCAGCAGGAGCCGCGGCGCAGAGCCCCGGCACTGCCAGCGAGGCTGCTGCTCCCGGGGAGGAGCCTGGCACGGCTGAGCCGAGCCCCGGCTCTGCCACGGGCAGGTTGAGCTGCTCACCTGCGTTCTCGGTGCTGCCAGCAAGGGCGTTGTGCCGAGTGACCAGGGCTGTGCCGAAGCCAGGTTGGCCAAGCAGGTGAATCCCTCGTCCTGGGCGGCGCGGCGCTTCCACGGACTGTTGGGATGTACCTGGAGGTACAGCCCAGCCTCTACCCAGTGTGTCTTTTGGGAGTGTCCGAGACTCAGGACCCCTTTGCACAGGGCAGGAAGCACCTGAGCATCCTCAGGACTGGAGCAGGAGCAGGTGAAGGAGCAGGAGCAGGCAGAGGATGTGGGCACGTTCAGGTCTGCCTGTGGAGAGGAGCTGGATGCAGGGACACCCTGGGGCTTGCCGAGGCAGCTCCACAGCCCGAGCCCCGCAGCCGTGGCACCGAGGGGGATTAGCGGGCACAGCTTGGGGCGCAGGCTTTCAAAATGGGATTAGCAAGACTGCGGCACGTGACGGTGGGGACAGTGGCTCTGCAGGAGCACTGCCTTCGAGCTGGCCTGCCCAGCACCCAGCACCCAGCACCCAGAACCAGCACCCAGCACCCAGCATCCAGAACCAGCACCAGTTCCCAACAGCTTCTCCAGCTGGTGGGATCAGAACTTGCAGCAGCACCTTTCTGAGTCCAGTTTAACCATTTTTCCTCCCTTTTGGGTGTGTGGATTCCCGTGAGCAGGCTGGAGTGGAACGAGGACAGCAAGCTCCCAGCTGTGAACCTCCCAATGTTCCTTCATTCCATCTCGCCTCTCCCTCACAAAGCCTGAGAGACCCCAGCAGCCCCGTTCCCACCCCAACCAGGGCAGCAGCCCCAACGTGGGGCACCTTTCTCCACAGATCACACTTGGCAGCTCTTTAATTCCTACACATGCCGAGTGCCGCAGGCTGCAGGGTTCACACCAAACCAGCCTGGTGAGATGTGAAGTGCTGAATGCGTATCCTGTACCCTGGTGCCTTTTTCTCTCCCTCTCACACATCTATACACATGCACATACTTATACACAGAGTTTTCTTAACCCTCCATCATTCCCTTTTTTTTTTGCTTTATTTTTTTCCAAAGTCCACCCATCTGGCAGCTCATTTATGCTCCTGGAGGCAATTATGGCAGTCAGAGAGGGGGGAGCAGGAGCGAGGTTGGTGTTGCTGAGGGGCCATGTGGCACCTGGGGATGTGGCACCTTCAGCAGCACCCAGTGGCCCAGCCAGCAGCACCAGGAATGCCGTGTCACAGCTCTGTAGGTGCATGCAAGCACAATGATTCCCTGTGCCATGCAGGGAATGAGCGCTGGACAGGACATGCTGGAGCTGGGCAAGGTGAAATAACATCTCCCTGTACCTAAAGAGTGTCAGGACGCAGGGAACGGCTTCCCCTGGCAGAGGGCAGGGCTAGATGGGATACTGGGAGGAAATTCTTCCCTGGGAGGGTGGGGAGGCCCTGGCACAGGGTGCCCAGAGAAGCTGTGGCATCCCTGGAAATGTCCAAGGCCAGGTCAGACAGGGCTCGCAGCAACCTGAGATCATAGGTGTCCCTGCACATGGCAAAGGGGTTGGAACTGGATGGGTTTTAAGGTCCCTTCCAACCAAACCATTGTAGGATTCTCTGGTATGAGATATAAGCCCCAGGGGCAGCCCAAATTTCTCCTTTCGACCCCCTCCCCAAATAACACTTCTCAGGATGGTCTTAGGGACAGGTTGAGGCAGGAGCTGATTTCCCTCCCTGGTCCCTTTCACTGTCCCAGCCTGTGCAGGCACCACAGGGGCCCCAGTGAGCCTGGTGCTCCAGGAAAAGCCCACAGGGCTCACTGTGCTGCGAGGACGAGTCCCTGTCCTCTGCGAGCTTGTGGTGCTTTGCCCACGCTGGGAGGTGCTGGGGTTGCTGAGGTGGATCTGTCCCTGGAGTCCCAGAGGAGCCCACCCGGAGCTGTGCTTGCCCCGTGCCCACGGCTGGTGCGGGGTGGCCGTGGCCGCTCAGGCGCTTATCCCCAGCTTGCGATGACATCTAGTGGAGCTGCCTTGGGAGGAGCTCAGCGAGCCAGCCCGGAACTGCTCCAACGCTCCCAGGGCTTAATTTTCCCCTCCGACCTCCTCTCCAAAACATGTGGGCAGGAGGCAAGAGGTGGCACCCCATTTCTGAGTCATGGTTGGCCACAGCACAACTTCTCGACAGCCAAAAAAATCACCTTTTCCACAGCAACACTGAGTCCCCTGCAGCCCATGCTGCAGCTTTGCTTAGTGAATTGTTGGGACTATTATCATTAGGTGGAGTTCTTTACCTCAGGTTTCCCCTCCATCCCCAGAACACCCCAAAAAAGTGTTTTCAGCTTGCCAAATGCTGCTGGTGCAAAGCCAATGGCTGCTCTGCTGCTGGGGGTGGTGTCTGGTAGCAACAAACCACACTGAGACGCAGCCAGAGATGTGCTGAATCCTCCTCTGAAGGCAAGGAAGGAAAAAAATAAACAAATATGGTAACCAGAAGACAAAAACCCCAATGTGGTAACGGGTCATGTGCAGCAGCAACTTCCCAGGATCCTGTCCCTGCAGACAGAGCAGCATCCAACAGGTTAATGGCAGCCTGGTCCTATTTTAAACACGGAAAAGTGCTGCAGCTTGATCCCACTTCATTCCTGTAGAGATATAATCATAGTCTTTAGGAGATGTAATCAAAGTATTTATTTAAGAATTAAGTGTGTCTGAATGTGGCCTAAATTCCTCGTGCAGGAGCTGAGTTGGTGCCTCAGCACCTGACTCAGCACCGCTGCAAGGGAGCCAGGCCCTGGTGTCCCTGGCCAGAAGCCGAGGGGGGACCTTGCTTTGGGAAGGGAGGGCTGTAGGGAATGTCACCAGCCTGAAGGACCCTGCTAAGCAAGGGCTGAGGCAGGTCAGGACCACAGGGAAATGATCATCCAGAGAAATTCTGCATTTTCTGATACATCTTTATTTAAACAAGCAGAGGCAGCACAGCAGGAATCCAGCACGGACTGGGATGGAATAAGCACTGGTTGAGGCATTTATATGAGAGAAGGGAAAGAAAAAACGCATAAAAACCTCACAAACAAACATGGAGAGAAAGTGCTTTAAATGCAGCCATGGCCAAACACTCAATTGTGCCACATTTGAAAACCTGTTAAGCACCAGGGCAAATCAAGAGGGTACAGAGACACCACCATCCCTGCTGCAATGGGGCTGTGGGTGCCAGGCACCAAAGTGGTCCAGAGCTGTGGTCCCATCTCCAGTCCCTCAAAGCATCCATGGGGCAGCAGTGACACTGAGCCTCTGTCTTGTATTTCTGCCCCAGCCTGGCTGAAGAGCAGCGAAATTCATCTTTAAAAACCAAAATTCTTCTATTGCACCTCACTTTACTAGAGAAGAGCTCATGGGTATCTGCACCAGCAGTTATTGTCTCTCCGTTCTAGCCTCTCCCTACCCCTCCATATAAAGACTGATTCTGACATTTCCCCAGCCTTAGTGTGAGGAAGAAATATATATATATATATATATTAGAATACCTTTATTACATCAGTAAAACCTGTGTAGCATCCAGAAATAGAGTGTCCTTGGGCAGCTGGCTGCTGGCAACACAGGAATTAAACAGCCAAAATACCCAGATAAAAAACAGATTTTAAAAGCAACACATGCTGCAAAACTTGGCAAGCTGCACGCTCCTGCAGGGAGGTTGGGCACTGGTTTAGTACCAAGGCCAGGGAGCTGAGCCCTGTGTTCCCCAGTCAGGCACCGCTGGCTGCAGATGCCCAAGCACACTGCATCCATGCAGGGAAGCTCCATGGCCAGCAGCAGTGTCCCTGCCCTGGAAGCTCCATGGCCAGCAGCAGTGTCCCTGCCCTGGAAGCTCCATGGCCAGCAGCAGTGTCCCTGCCCTGGAAGCTCCATGGCCAGCAGCAGTGTCCCTGCCCTGGGCCCACTGCCCCTGAGGTCTCTTTTGCAGGTTTACATTGTCCCCCTTCCCTGCAGCCCCACCCCCAGCCCTGTTACTTCTTGAAGAACTTCTTGTTGAGGAGGAAAATGAGCAGGTTGACGTTGACCTTGGCCTTGTTGAACATCTTCATGACTGCCACGCCCTCGTACTGCAGCTGCAGCAGGTCCTGTGGGACAGGGGACAGTCACCACCACCAGCGCCCTGGAGCCCGGGGAGCCCAGCCACAGGGATCAGCACAGAGCTGGGTGTGCAGGGGGAGATGCACAGTGAGGCTGTCCCCAGCAGCTCAGGGCAGGGCTCCACATGGGCTCTGAGTCCCCACAGGAGCTGCAGGCGTGGGGACACCACCCAGCCCCCACAGACCCTGGCTGCCATCATCTCTCTGGCCCCCAGCAGCTGCAGGACAGGCTCCACACCTGGTAGTGCAGCTGGAAGCACTCCATGTCAATCCCCATGAATTTGGCTTTCACCTGGAACCTGCCAGATTCCTCACAGGGAATGATGTCAAAGATCACGTTCCTGAACCTGAGAAGACAGAGCCACTGGCTACCAAAAGGGGCTTCACAGCTTTAACACAACCAAGGAGCCCACCCAGTGCACCCCCTCAGCACAGCAGCCAGACCCACAGCCCAAACCCCACTGCAAATCCCAACTTTCCTGCATTCTCCTACACAAAACTTGCCCCATCCATGGCAGGACAACAGTGGCCCTTGTGCATCCTCCTCTGTTATTTTCATCTACCTGCCCAAGTTTTCATCGAATCGCGAAATATCCTGAGTCAGAAGGGACCCACAAGGATCATGGAGTCCATTGAGTCCAACTCCTGGCCCTGCACTGAATAACCCCAAGGAAGAGCTCCTCCCCGGGGAGCAGGGTTACGCACTGGCTGGGCGGCAGGTCCTGGATTTCCAGCAGCACCCCCTTCTCCCACAGCTGGGCTGCTGTGTAGTGCAGCGATGGCAGCTTCTTGCTCTTCCCACTGACCCTGGAAGAGAAGAGACCACATGCTGAGAGCTCATCTCCGGCCATCCATGACCCCTCAGCTTCCCAACATCTCCAGGACTCACAATAACCAGAGAGCAATGAAAACAAATAATGGGATTTTTAAAAATTACTGAATTTTGGTAAGGAACCGCACTTGTTGCTGGCTGACAGGTTGTCAAGGCAGGTCTTGATGTACTGGTTGTAATAATCAATTTGCTCCTCATAAAACAGGGTCTTGGCATCAAGGCCCTCCAGGGTCTGCCTCAGCTTCAGGAGCTCCCTGCGGCGCTGCTGCCGGTGACGCCGCTGGTTCCGGATGTCCTGCAGGAAGCAAAGCAGTGTCAGAAAGCCAAAATTTGCCATTATGAGCTTTACCAGAGTGGCACCTCAGGGGGGGGTCAGGAGTGATCCCAACTCAGTGTCCCCCAGCACACCTTAGCCAGCTCATCAACGAGCTCCTGGTACTGGCTGGCAGAGTGCACCAGCCCCAGGCTCTCCAAGCGCCGCAGGTTGCGGATGACCTTGCGCTTCTTCTCCTCCATGGAGAGCTGGCCGTTGGCAGCCAGGGAGCGATGGCGCTTCAGCTGGGCAGAGGCCTGGGCATCCCGCAGCGCTCGCCGGCGCACGAGGTGCTCGTGGGCAGCTTCCTAGGGATGAGAAGGGGCGAGCCTGGAACACAGCTGGAATGGGACTCAGAGATGGAACACCCGAACTCCTTCACCCGCGCTTTGATGTGGGTCTCTCCTGGCCCAAGAACATGTGATGTTTCTGAAAACCAGAGTCCACTCACTGCCGGATCACGGGAGCAGTGGCCAAACCTCCAAGAGGAGCAGGGCAGCTTTTTGCTGAGAACTTTTTTGCCATTTGCCCACAAAGTTTTTCAGTTCATCCCCAGCAGCAGCCTCACACATCCTACCTCGTGCTCTGAGGCTGGTGTCCACAGGATTTCCGGGAGGGAATCTCCTGGCTGTGACTGGATCAAATCCACCAGCATCTGCTTGGTGCTAGAGACAGAGGGAGATGTCAGGCATCCGCTCCAGACCATCACCCTCCACATAATATTCAGTTGCCTCCCAAGGGTTTCTTGAATGCCTTGAGCATCCCAACCCCCAGTACCCTTCCAGCACCTCCAGTACCTTCCTGATGCCCACAGAGCCCATCCTCACCTCAGCAGCAGGCTCCTTGTGTCACTCTCCTCGCTGCTGGCCGCTGGCACCAGCTTGTTGGTGAGGGTGAGGGAGATCTCTGTTCTGCTGAGCTGGGAGAGCACCTGCTCAGCACCACTGTCTCCCAGGCTGGGAACACCCTCCCCTGCAAGGGCAGAGAATCCTGCTAGCAGTGTTGGGCTCTAGAGGGCTGGCTTCCCATGCCCAAAGCAATCCAGCTCAAGCTTTGTGCAAGGAAAGTGTGCCTGTGTCCTCCCATTCAGGGTACATGGTGGGTCCCAGAGGTCAACCTACCAACCAGGGACTGGACTGTAGGGAGCTCATGAAGATCCTCCAGGAGCTCGTGCAGGGGGTCACTGTGGTGTGGTGCAATGGAGTCCTGGTGCTCGAGCAGGAGCTGGACAGGGCAAGGGATGAGTCAGTGGCAAAGAGGGATGCAAAGGGAGAGTGAGGGAGGGCCAGCCAGGAGAAACACAACACCCTTTGCACCCGAGAAAGGATGAACAAGATATGAGGTTTGCAAAAGGACAAACCTGCAGAATCTAGATTATTTCCTTGCTTAGAAGAGAAAAAAAGGGTCAGGAAGAGGGAAGCTGTGCCAGGGCTAGGATACAGAGGAACATGAGGAAATGCAGCAGAAACCCCAGGAAGTGGGAGCAGAGGAAACAGAGCTTGCCCTGCGCTTTATGCCCTGACCTTGTGCGTGTTGATGAGCTCCCCCACAGTGATGTAGATGACTGGTTTGGCCACTGCCACCATCTCTGAGTACTCATCCATGTTAAATCTCTCTTCAGGCTCAGGGACACAGCAGGCAGCAGAGATGAACCTCCTGCAGGGAGGAACCCCTTTGGTCAGCCCCAGACCCTGCCACCAGCTCCTAGCCGCCCCTCCCACCCCATCACCACCCTGGGGCCCACCTGAACTTGCTGTGGGTGTCCTCCAGGTAGCGGTTGACCCCGCAGAGATGGGCGCTCTCCCCCTCGAAGGCCTTGCCGGCGGCGGCGTGCTGCAGCACGTTGGCGATGGAGCCCAGGCTGCGGCGCTGCTCGGGGTGCAGGGCGGCCCCGGCTGACATGTCCACGATGTCAAAGCCATCGGGGGCCACCACCGCCGGGTTCATGAAGCGGTAGTAGAGCAGGTTCCCCACGATCTAGGACACGAGACAGGCTGGGGGTTGGGGAGCAGGTGGGTTGGGGCCCAAGGAGGCGATAGCTCAGCAGGGAGGGATGTTTCATCCCTGTGCTGCCTGGTAGAGACGGCAGTGCAGGGAAAAGCCCACCCTTGGCATATTCTTAGTGGCTCAAGGAAAATATTGTTTGGAATATTGGCAAACTTGGACATGTTTTTAAGAGAAGAGGACCTGACCTTCTGTGGAGGGACATTGGCCCTTCACTTACAGGCACGACTGAACCCCACCAAGCTGTGCAGATGCCCCAGCCCCAGGGTACCTTATCGACCTCCTCTGCCGGGGCCTTGGGGAATTTCTCAACCAAGGACATCCTCAGGATTTTGGCCATGTAGCGCATCCCATAGCTGAGGAGAGGTAGGGAGAAGACCATCAGCATGTGGGTCCATCCTGACCCAGTCCTGCTACCCATCATCCAAGAAGCACCAAGCCCCCAGCCCTGGGGTGATGGAGAAGCCCACATGTGGGATTGGCAGCAACAGCACCCCTCTGCTCCCTCCACCACCCTGCTGCCAGCCCAGGCAGCTCTGGAGGAAGCCTTCATCCTCTGAGATAATCACATAGCTCAGATTCTTCCTGGCAGACATCTCAATGTCTGCAGTAAACTGCCAAGAAACGGAGCAGTAAAACAAGCCAGCCCATGAGGTGCTGCTGATATTTGGGGCTCCTCTTGCTGACAGTGCAGCAACTCTGTCCTGCAGCAGCAAAGGGGCTAGGGAGCCCCCCGTAACCCAAGCTCCTTTCTAAGGCCTTGCTGGAGCCACCTTAGAGCCAACAGCACTGCCTTAGAGCCAACAGGGTGTGCACAGAAACCATCAGGATACTTACGGGATCTTGTCAACAGAAGAAGTGATGGCAGAGACAAACTTGTCTGTTATTGCCAGGAGATTGCGGATAGAAATATCCAGGCGCCTTTGGACCTCGGGATGGCTGAGAGCCTGCTCAGGGCTGACCTCATATGGGAGCTTGCTGTGAAGGGAAGACAAGTTCCCCATCACCATCCCAATGCCTGTCACCCTGTGGCCGAGCCAAGCCTTATTACTTGGGGTCTGACCTCCTATGCCCAGTCTGCGACTCAGTCTGGTTGATCCACGCTTTGTAGATGTCCACAGGGTCCGTGCGGATGCTGAGGGTCTTGTCCTGCAGGACCCCCTGCACCGGGCCAGCCAGGATGTGTCGCAGGGCCTTCTGCCCACGCATATTGCGGTAGAAGCTGACCACCAGCCGGATCACTGTGGCATTCCCCGTCAGGATGTCATGAACGTGGTCCACCTTGGACCTGGGGACAGAGACGGGGCAGATGGCATGAGGGGATGGACCAGTATGTGTGTTCTCCAAGCAGGAAGCAGCAGAGAGAGGAGATAACAGCATCCAAGCTGATGCAGTTTAGCCTTTCCCTGGGCCTGATCCCAAACCAGGGCACCCACGGACACCCACTTGATCTCCTCCTGCAGCGCCGCTTTGAAGAGCTGGAGCAGCAGATAAGCCTCCCGTGGGTTGGACGCATAGTTGTAAAGGGTAAAGATCACCGACTCCATGAATTTGGTGGATTTGTTCTGGGGCATCTGGAAGATCAGCCTGGCCAAGTACACTGGCTGTGTCTGCAGGGAGGAGGGACACCAAGCTAACCCAAATGTCGTAGGGTGGCTGGGGCCCAGGTCCCTGCAGTGCCCCCTGAACTGGGGGAGACACAGCAGAGCCCCCCAGCCCCACCTGCAGCAGGTAGAAGAGGTGCTGATAGGCCTCCAGCTTCTGCCGCTTCTCCTTGCTGAGCGACTTGAGCCCCTTCTGCTTGTCCATGGACATCATCTCTGAGAGCTGCTCCTTGTTCTTCTTGGTCAGCTTCTTGCAGTGGGAGACCACCTCCTGCAGCCACACAGGCAGGGAGAGAAGCACGGGGGTCTGCCTAAGGCTCTGGCATTCTGACCAGTTTCTGGGAGAGCCAGAGGCACCCCAGTGCTCCCCAACACCTCCCCGACCTCTCCCAACTGCTTAAAAAGTGAAGCAGAGACAAGTCCAAGCTGCGATGCCATGGAAGGCAGGACCACATGAGGCAACCGAGTCCTCCCCCGCTCTCCCAACCTGCAGTGTGATCCTGTTCTTGACCAGCAGCCCAATCTTGATGTCCATGAGGTCCAGGTCACTCTCCAGCTGCCGGCTGGCACGGATCCTCTTCACCACCTCCTCCTGCAGCCGCAGCACCTCCGACTCCTCCCAGAAATCATGCTGGCTCTGCTCCAGCAGGTGGATGAAGCGCCGGACGATGCCCAGGGGAGGACTCTTGGTGTGGACTGTGGCAATGCACAGCAATGCCGTGAATATTTGCAGGAGGATGGAGTGGCCACCCCTACTGCAGACTCCCAGACCCCCAGCATTCACCCAGACACCCAATCCTCCTCCCCAGAAAGCATCTTCTTGCAGCACCAGGACACAGGACAGCACCTGGCCACATCTCCAGTGCAACAGCCTCCAGGAAGATTTTGGGGGCAGAAGGGCAGCCCCAGGGCTGATAACCAAGGGCCACCAAAGCTCTGTCACTCCTGTCCTTGCCAAGGGGCCAGCAGTGGCCTGACTGCCACAGCTTCCCCACTGTGCAGGGCCAGCAAGGGAAGAGGCAGAGTCCCCTTCCCAATTTAGCCATTGCACTTCAGAGCAGCAACGAGCAGGCACTCACCCAGCATCCTGTAATCCCCACGGGCCTTGTTCGCTCGCACAAAAGCCTGGATTTTAATTACAGCTTTTATCTGCCAAGACAAACAAGGAGGTGGGAGATGTTTTTCCATAGTGTCCCTAACACACACAGGGAGTGAAGGAGAGCTGGACAAGCACATCGCTGCCTGGTCCCACTGCCAGGAATGTTATCGAGGCCTGGGATGAGGGCCTCCACAACCCAGGAGAGATTTTGGGATTCTACCCATCTCAGTGGCCATTCCCCTCCACTCACTGTATTTTGGAAGCTGCAGCAACTCCAGTTAGTGCAACTTCACTTCCTGCAGCTGACACTCCCCCTTTTCCCCAAAAAATTTCCTTCCCCTCTTAACAGGCATCTCAAAGTCATTATTTTTTGATGGAACTGGAGTGGTTTTCTCTCCTCGCACTTTACAAAACCTGAGAGTTTGGCTTTCAGACCCACCAGGCACCTATTCCTTCCCATCTGCCCCCCTGCCAGGATGAACCAGTTCTCCTTCCAGCAGCATTGCGAGCACTCGGGGACAGGGATCCAACTGCATGCTCTGGATCATCCCCCTACAGCCCCAACACAGTCCCAGGAGCTGTTTCACTCCCATCCCATCACTCACATTCTGCCTGAAGTAGCGCAGCCTCTCCTGGTACTTCCTCTGTGCCTGCCACCTCCTCACAGCCGCCTGGATCTGGGACAGATGTTCAAACATTTGGATTCTGGAAGTACTTGCTAGGCCATAGGGAATGGGTGGAGGGGAAAAGCCACAAGGACTTCTAGGGGAGGTTAAGGTTGGATATTAAGGAAAATTTCTTCACGGAAGGGGTGGTCAGGCATTGGCACATGCTGCCCAGCAAAGTGGTGGGTTCACCATCCTGGGAGGGATTTAACACTCATAGGGATGTGGCACTTTGGGGACATGGTTAGTGGTGGCCTTGGCAGTGCTGGGGGAACAGCTGGACTCAGTGATCTTCAAGGGCTTTTCCAGCCTCAACGAGCCCATGGTAATAATTCTATTCTATGATCTTTTTCTCCCCTGTCCACTCACACACCGCCCTGGCCCAGCTGCCACAATCCCCTCTGGCTCCTCTGCACTGGGGATAGATGCCACACTCCCAAGCTGAACAAGCAGGAGAAAATTCCCAACATGGGAACAAAGTCTGAAGAAAAAAATCATCCAAACCTTGATTGCAGCATCTGTGTTGGCTTTCAGGTAGTGCAGCCTCTCCAGGTACGCTCTGCGCTGCCTGTACCCCCTCCAGCAAGCCTGGGCACAAGAAGACACCAAGTAGAGAGACCTGCGTGAGGTCACCGTGACTCCATTGGTTTTTCAGGGAGCACACGAGGAAAGCAGATAATGCAGCATAGGGGAAGAGGAAACCAGCACCCAAAACAGCTACTGTGAGAGAAACAAGCCCCACACTACTCTCTGCAGCGCCTCAGGGGTCCTGGCAGTAAAACTACAGAGCAGCATGCGCCGGCACTCCCTGGAGCCGCCGGAAGATGCTGCAAGCGGCTGCCCATGCTTTGTGTCACAGTGCTCAGAGGAGGGACAGACTGTGGCTGTGTCACCTGGATCCGAACGGCAGCAGGCCTCTGCTCCCGCAGGACGCGCCGCCGTGCCATGAACTCCTGGCGAACGAGGAAGCCCCGGAGCCGCGCCTGCAGCCTCACCACCAAGGCGACGTTGGACGCCCAGAGGTGCTGCCGGCCGTGCGCCGCCGTCACTCGGGCAATGACCGACTGCAAGGACACGAGGCCAGTGTCACATCACCAGTGATGCCACCGGTGCCCACCCAGCCCCCCCCTGCCCATACCTGGATCTCCTCCCGGCTCAGATGTGTGGTGTTGAAGCTGCCGCTGCACGGGCACTGCCAGCTGCCCTCCAAGGTCTGCAGGTTCAGGTAGTACTCGGCCCCGTCCAGCAGCCTGTGCCGGATCCAGGACGGCTTCACGCTCCCTGCGTACCAGGATGGGTGGGAGCTGCTGGAGAGTGCTGCTCCCCCTGAATACCCCAGCCAGGGGTGCACCCCAGGCTCCCAGGGTGGGGGAGGTTTTGCAGCCCCCGGGGTTTTACCCGCTGGTCTCTTGGTGGCCATCAGAGCCGCCAGCTCCTCCTGGTAGGCATCAGCACAGGCGTTCACCACCCCACACAAGGCCACGTCAGGGTTGCACAGCACCCTCAGCGTCTGCGATGCCTTCCCTTCCTTGATGGCCTGGTTGATGGCAGCTATGCCCAGAGCCACTATGGGAGCAGAGGGGCTCACGTCAGCCCCTTCTTGTCCCCCGACCTCCAGAGCAGCACCCACACAGGGAGAGCACTCACTGCTCCTGGCTGCCACTGTGTCCTGGTTGGCCTGGCAGACTCCTTCCTGGATCTCTTCCCACCAAAGCACAGCTCCATTGTCCTGCGTGGCCTGTGAGATGGGGGAGATGGGGTCTAGTGAGCTGGGCAGCCCCCTCTGAGCACCTCCTGCTGTGCAGATGCTGCACAGCTGGAGTGGGGGAGTTACTTGACAGTCTTGTGACCGAGGTGGCATCCAGGGGGGACACCATGCTGCCATGGAGGTTCTCCACAAATGATCACCCCCACCCCCACCTGGACTTTCTGCCTCCGTGCCCTGGACAGGATGCTGTGGTAGCGTAGGGCGGTTGGAAGGACGATGCCAGGCAGGGTGGGCGCCAGCAGCAGCAACGCCGCCAGCGTCTTCTCAGGGTCCGCCTGCAGCAGTGCCTCGTTGACCAGCCGGACGGCGTGGACTCCTGTGTGGGAGGGAAGGGATACACAGTTCAGCCCCTCCAGTGCACCCAAGGGAGTCACAGCCCAAGGTGGCGTGAGATTCTCTGGTGTCTCGCTGCAGCTGGAATCCCAGGGCTACCTCCCTCCCAGGATATCTGCAGACCCCCTGCACGCCCAAACCTTGTGTGGGCAGGACTCACGGTCGTTTTCATCCTGCACTGATGAATTTGTGCTGTTGACGCTGTCCTGAATGTCATTCCAGCTCAGGAACTCAGCTCCTGCTTTCCTCAATTGGCCTTTCAGCTGCAATAAGTCATCAAAGTACCTGCAGGAGAGACACAGGGCAGTGACTTGGTGCATTCCAAGCATGGCTCAGTGCATTCTGAGCAGGAGGCCACCTGCCAGAGCCAGCTGCTCAGCTCTTCAGAGGGGAGAGGTATGGCACAGGACAGGCAGGAACAAACCCACAAAAAGCCCAGGCCCCCCGACCAGCCCCTCCCACAGGATTTCTTCACACCAACACAGAGCCCAACTCACCGCTGTGTGTTTGCATCCTCAACTCCTGAGAGGCCCAGGGCAGGGCTGACCAGGCTGCTCCAGAGCCTGTTGGGGTCCCTGGCATCCAGGGCTTGGTTAACCAGTGCCACAGCCGAGAGCATCTCCACAGCCACAAACAGCTCCTCCTGTGCCAACTCACCCTGCACAGGGCAGGCAGGGACACTGAACCCCCATGACCTCATCCTCCAGTCCTAGCTGCCCTGCGCAAGCAGCAGCAGACGAAGCAGCGCAGTCCCAGCAGAGGCACCAACCCACCCACCATCAAGGGGACCCATCACCCATCCCTGGGGGTCTCTCACCCGTGGGTGCTGGCACTGCAGCAGGGCCAGCTGTTGCTGGTACAGGGGGGCAGCAGGGGCATGCACATCAGGCAGCTGCGCTGCAGGGTCCATCAGTGCCTCCAGGGTTTCTGCTGGCATCCCTCGGTGGATGGCAGCGTTGATCCGGCTGACAGCCTGCAGCACTGAGGGGCAGACAGGGAGCTGGCACAGGGAGGCTGCAGGTGGTGGCTGTGCCCTGTCTCAGGGCCAGGCTGCCAGCAGGCCCACCAGCTCCTGGGGATGCACCGGGCAGCAGAACCTGCAACAAGTGTTCACCCAGGCACTCACTGGCTCTCTCCTTCTCGTCCCTCCGGTTCGCTGTGAGGATCCCTGCCTGCACCTCCTCCTGCTCCAGCAGCTCCAGGTAGCCCAGCTCCTGCAACAGGCAGAGAGGGGTGTCAGGCCTCACAGCTCATCGTGCTTGTGCTGACAGAGCAGCCATGCTCAGACCCCTGGCAGAAAGCTGCCAACTCCGAACCCAGGGGACCCCCCTCTCTTCCTGGGGACCATAAGGTGCCCCCCAGCACCAGTACCCCACACCACAGGCTCCTGCCAGCCCCTACCAGCATCTTCTCCTCCCGGTCCGTGCTGAGCTGCTCCAAGTAGAGCTCGAGGTTGTTGCGCTGGAGGCAGCGCAGGGCCAGGGCAGGGTCCTGCAGTGCGCGGTGCAGCGCCAGCACATCCTGTCTCTCCAGGGCACTGTCCACCTCTTCCAGAGCCCCACGCACTACAAGAGGCCAGTTCACCCCAGAGGTGACCAGGTAAATCATCCCACAGCTCCAGGGAGCACAGGCAGCTATGGCTGAAGCCTGCATACCCATCATTTTAATTTCTCCTTGGAAATGCACACCCAGCCCTTCTTCCCACTAGGACTGAGAGTGGCCTGAACAGATTCCTTTCTGCTATGCCCACCTCCCTCCCCATGCCCTGGGCTACCATGGTCCCACCATAAGCCCTGGAGAACCCCCAGAGGGAAGCCCCAGCTTTGCTCACCATTCACTTTGTTGATGTTCCTTTGGATTTCAGCCTGGGTCAGACACCAGTCATAGACGTCCTCTCCTTCGGGGATCACCTGCAGGTACTGGAGAGGGACTCCCTAGCCTGAGCTTTCTGCCCAAGCACACCCCACCATGTGCAGTGGGGTCCCCTGAAGATGCCTGGGCTCATCTCCCAGCCCCAAGCCCTGGGTGAACCAGCCCCCAAAGAGGAATCATCTCCCCCACCTTCTGCTCACCACAAGGGCTCCCAGGCCCTGTTTCAGCCAGCAAGCACCGTATGGCCTCTGGCCAAGAGACCCCTCCAGCTGGCAGCACCCCCCAGCCCATCAGCAAAGGGGCTGCTCCTCTCCCAGCCACCCCAGAGCACCCTGTGCCCTCCTCACCCTGTTTCTGGCATTGCTGCCCTTCTCCAGCTTGGCCTGGTGCAGCACCTCCTGGTAGGCGCCTGCCAGCTCCTCACGCAGCCCCGTTAGCATCGCGTGGGGGTTGTGCAGGGTCTCCATCGTCTGGGCCACCACCCCCTGATCCACCGCCTCATTGATGGCCAGCACCGCGGCGTGGACTGCAGGTGAGGGGGGGAGGAGGTGGGTGAGATGGGACAAGGCAAGATGGACCACCCACATTATCCCTGCATGCAGTGGGACAAGACATTCCACGGGTGACGGTGGGAACCTGCCCGGTTCTAAAGGCAAGCTGCAGTCTCCAGCACCTGGGAAGTCTGTCTCACAGCAAGCCCGGGGAATGCAGAACCCCAAGTGCTGCTGCCTAGGAAAGGGCTGTACCAGCACCTGCAGCCTTGTGCCAGGCTGAAAGAGAACAACCAGGTGCCTCCCACCGCATCCTGGAGCGCCATCACATCCCAGAGCACCCCCTCCCAGTTTGCTGGCCCTAGATTTGGTGTTCAGGGGCTGAGCCAAGATCCTGCTCCAGGCTGACAGCCAGCCCCGCTCCCCTCCAGGCACCCATCACCTGCTGCTTCATCCACTGAGAGCTCGTTGGCCAAAATGCCACCAATCTTGCTGAAAGCAGGCAGCTGCAGCCCATACTTCTCCAGCTCCCGCTTCATGTTGTTGATCTCCTCCTCTGGAACAGAGCACAGAGGCAGCATTGCTCAGCACCAGCCCCATGGCCCGGTACTGGAGCAGGGGAAGCCAGCAGAGCCCCCACTCCCCTGCCAGACCCAGAGGGGTGCAGAAAACCCCCACAGTGGGGTGAGCATCCCTGAGGCAGCTTGGGCAAAACCCATCCAAAACTTTTGCTCCCCACATCCCTCCCGCCATGGGACCCCAGAGCATTGGTGGCAAATGGCACCCAGCCCAGGTCTCCCTGCAGGGCACCATACCTGTGAAGTTCACTTTCCCATACAAGTCCTGGATGGGAGGAGCCAGCCCCAGCTTGAAGAGGTACAAGCTGAAATACAAACCCACACCATGACATCACCTGCTTCTCCCTCCCAACGCTTCTGTGTCACCTGAGGCTGACAGGTGACACCAACAAAGAGCTCATGAGCACAAACACATCCCATGACCGCCAGGCCAGGGCACCCACCTGAGTGCATGGATGCAGTAGACCACCCGGGGCATGTTCTTCTTGTCATAGATGTCAGTGGTCTCTGGATGGAAGATCTGCCAGCAACACAAGACACACCTCAGGTGGCAATGGCATTGAGACAGTCCCAGGTGGGCTGGTGGCAAAGAGACGAAGCCCCCTGCCATACCAGCACCCCCTAGTCCTGCCACAAGGCAAAGGCTAGTGTGTCCCTTGGCTGGGGAAAGCAGAGGAGATGTTACCGAGGGCAGCCCCACGTGGCTCATGGCATCGCGCCAGTAGTTGATGTTATCTGTGTGTCGAAAGTGAAGCCCAGCTGCCTGGAAGAGAGGAGCTGAGGTCAGGCTGAACCCCACTTTCTCTCATCCCTGGGGTCCCCCTTACCCCCAGACCAACCCAGCCAGAGCAGGAGGTTAAAGACACAGGCAACACCTGCGACCCCAGGGGCAGCACAGCTCAGGGACCCCATTGCAGCCACCTGCTACAGAATAGTCCCTGAGTGACTGCCGTCAGCGAGTCCCTCCTCACTCTGCACTCACTCAGCAATGGAAAGGTTTGGGGGTACACCCTAAGGGGTACTACACCTTCCCTCTGGTGCCACAGCCTTACCTTGTACCGTGTCTGTTCAGGGTCATAGATCTTCTTCAGCGGGATGACGGCGGGGGCAAAGCAGTGGCCCAGCTTGGCCAGGAGGACCCCATTGCGCAGGGTCTCCTCCAGCTCTGTGGGCGGGGGCAGCCCCTCGCCCAGACAGGCCTCCATCCAGCTGGCAGGGCAGAGACAGGGCACATCATGGACCCCCAGCACCCCACCCAGCAGAAAAGCACCCAAAGGACATCCCCCCCAACCCCATTCCAATAAATCCTCCCTGGCAGGGGAGCTCAGCCCTCAGGCTTTTGCTGCTGCGTGGTTTTCAGTTTGGGTGTAGGGCTGAGTGTCCTGCACAAGAAAACAACCCCCCAACCACCTTTAAAGAGCCACAAAGCCCCAGGATCCAGGTAGCATTCCACAGCATTCTAGCCACTTCCCACCCATTCCCCCTGTCTCTCCCCTTAACACCTCTTTTGCCCCCAAATCTGAGCTTGAGGATCTCCCCAAGTGCAGCCCCACCGCTTGGCTTCCTCCAGGTGACAGAGGTACTGGTAGGCAACATTCTTCCTCCTCTGCTCGTCCATCTCATCTGCAGTCAGGCGCTCACCTGGGCAGAAAGGGTGGCCTCCCATCAGAGACCCCTGCTCAGGGGGGCTTTTTGAAGCCCCCATAGGCACTGAAAATAAGATTTGGGGAAGGAAGCCAGGCTTTGAGTGCAGTAGCCTCCCACAGCGCTCGTGGGAGTGGCACCGGCATCACAGTGCCACCAGCCAGGCCCTTCTGGCAGTGGGAGGAAAGTTTCCAGTTTCCCTTTTTCCCAAATAACGACCACCAGAGCTGGCGCTGGAGCGGGGGAGGGCCCAGAGCCAGCACCCGGGGAGGAGGTGGGGAACACAGCTGCAGGTCTGGGGTCCTTTGACACTGCTGGTGCTAGAGGCACCCACGATTTCTGGGGGGCACCCGGCTGCCCCCCCAACAAACCATTCCTTGAAATCTGTCCCCTCCAGTTTGTTCCCAGACGCCTGGCACCTTGCCACCGCCGCCCTCTACCCACATCCAGACCTGCCTGTCCCCCTCAACCCCCCGCACCCCTAGACCTGACTGCTCCTCCCATCCCTCTGCACACCCCGATGTCCCTGTCCCCCCCGTACCCCACACCTGCCTGCCCCCCTCAGACTTACCTGTCCCCTCACATTCCCCTGTACCCCAGCCCTGCCTGTTCTCCCCTTCCCCTGCACCCCCAGACTTATCTGTCCTGCCCCAGCTCGCTGCACCCCAGGCTCGCCCCCCTCTCGTCCCCTCGCACAGTGGATGTGCCTGCTCCCTTCATCCCCCCCGGCACCCCCAGCACCGCGGCCCCGCCCGGTAACTCCCCCGGTGCCGGTCACTCACAGCGCCCCGGGCCC
>VZTN01034371.1:154994-171591 GCA_013400515.1 Erpornis zantholeuca | reverse complement strand
TGGAGGTGGGGACGGGGACACGGAGGTAGGGACGGGGGCGTGCACGGACACGGCGACATGAGACACATGAACACAGAGACGGGAGGGAGGCACGGACACGGGGATACACAGACATGGGGACACAGGCACAGGCGTGCACGCGTGTGCGCATACCCGCATCTGCAGCCGTGCTCACACACGCACGTGCACACGCGTGTACATGCTGGCACACGCGAACGTGTGCACACAGACCTGGGCACGTGCACACGCGTGGGTGCGCACGGACACACCCGTGTGTGTGAACATGACACGCGTACACGCAGCCTGCCTCACCTGCTAAGCGATACACACACCCCTGCTGGGTGTGCCCTGCACACGCTCACACCCACACACTCACACATACACCCTCAGAGAGCTGACTGTGCCCTGCACACTCACAGACATACACCCTCGCAGAGCTGACAGTGCTCTGTACACACTCACACATACACCCTTGCAGAGCTGACAGTGCTCTGTACACACTCACACACTGACACACTCACGCTCACTCTCACATACACCCTCGCAGAGCTGACAGTGCCCTGTACACACACTCTCACACACACGTGCACGCTCACACAGAGCTGACAGTGCCCTGTACACACACACACTCACACATTCTCACGCACACATGCGCACACATTCTCACTCACTCATACACTCACACTCAAACACGTGCAGACACACGACACACACAGTCACACACTCAGTCACACACTCAGTCATGCACACACATCACACACATCACACACATCACACACATCACACACATCACACACACATCACACACACACACATACAGTCACACACATCACACACACACCCACACACGTGCGTGCACTTGACTCTCGCAGTTTCAGTGCCTCTCCTGTTCCTGCTCCCCGCATGGCACATGCTCACCTGCCTCTCCTGTGTGTCACGCACGTGTGCCCACTGCTGCCACCTGCTTTGCACATGCTGCTGCTGCTATGGGCCGGGGGTGGGGAGTCCTGCAGCCCCCGAGGGGGTGTGTGTGTGTGTGTGTGCACACGTATGTGCACAGCCGCGTGTGTGCTTGTGCCCAGCCAGGAGTCTGGTGCTTGCCCCAGCAGAGCCTTGGCCTTGTCTCTCACAGCCTGTCCCTGCAGCTGCTGCTCAGGGCTGTCCCCAAGGCCAACCTGCTGTCCCAAGGGCCACTTCCCTGCCCAGCTGCTGTCCCTGCCAGCACCCTGAGCTCTGTGCCCACAGAGCAGGGGACACGCACGCCTACCCCTCACCCACTGTCCAGGAGTTTGGCCTGGGTGATGCTGCACAGGTGGGGATACACCCCTGTGTCACATTCCCTGGATCTGCCTTTGCTTTGGCAGCAGGAGCAGAACAGAGTGCAGAGGGGGAGGCAGCACTTGGGAGTCCCCATGCCAATGCCTCAGACTGCCCTGCACCGAGCTCTAGCAGGAGAGCCCAGAGCTGGCATTGACCCCTGCATGTCACTGCTCCACTGACACTGACAGAGACAAATGGATGGGCAACATCCCCCGGGTGACCAGAGTGCCAGGAGGGGTGCAAAGTGTGCAGGGGGATCTCCAGGGTATAGCTGGCAGGGCACACACAGGGCACACATGTGCCAGGTGTGCAGCGGGGAGTGCAGGGTGTGCTGACAGGGTGTGTGCAGGGTGTGGGGTGTGCCAGGTATGCAGTGGGGGCGTGTGGGCTGTGAGCTGTGCTGGGGGGTGTGTGACACATACAGCAAAGGCACCGTACTCTGCTCTGCTGCAGCCCTCACCTACAACAGCTGTGGGATCGAGGAACGTCTCCTCCCCTGCTCCAGCCCTGCCAGCATCACTCCTGCATGCCCTCATGCTTTGTTTCTCCACTTCTCCTTCCACTCCCCTTGATAAGTGGGGCTTTATCCCCAGGGTAGCACAAGCTGGGAGCCTGCAGCAGCCCTGCCCCTGGGGAGCAGCAGCCTTGGCTCTCTGTCTGCTGGGTTAAATAAGCAGCGATGACCTTTGTGGAGGAGCCATCTCCTGGCTGCACCCCAGATATGTCTCACAGGGCAGGGAAACTGAGCCAAGGATGGGGATGTTCCCACCAGGGTTTCCAGGAAAACATGAGCAGAGCAGGATAGAAGATTCCAGTGCCACAAAATCTGCCAAACACTGAGCCTCTTCCCAGGGTGGTGTGGGAAGCCAGGGGGCTTCTCCTCTGTCCCCTGCCAGGGCCAGGCTGGAGCTGCCCGCTGGCTCCCAGACAAGAGATAAGAGCCAAGCTGGGGCTCAGCCCCATTGCTGCTGCTGGGAGGACACTGGGGACGACCACCAGCCTTGTGTCACCACTGTCAGCAGCAACCAAGGGTGGCAAAGCCCCTCAGGAGCCCTGAACCCTCTCTTGGTGCACATTAGAAACTCATGGGTCTTCGTGGGTGACACAGCCCCTGGTGCAACTGTGGGTGCCAGCTGAGGGGCACAGCCAGACCCAACCCTGCATGGAGCCACACAGATGCCCAGCAGACTGGGAGGGAAAGGCAGGTGCCCAAATGCCTCCCCTCTCCCTTCTTCTCTCAGAGGGCAACTCCAGCAAGGGGCTCTGGACCACCCTTCATCTGTCAGCTCTGGGGTAGCCTGGAAGACTTGTGATTTTGCTGTTTCCAAAGTCAAAGTGAGCAAACAACAAATCCCAGTCTCTGTCCCTGCGTACTGACTCCATGCTGGTGGACAGTGTTGGCTCTGATATGGCCAACCCTACAAGCTGGGAACACCCACAGCAAACTATGGTGAACATGACCAGCACCAGCCAGGCAGCAACAGGAAACCAGATGACAACTTGCTGGTGGAATTAAAAATAAATCATGTCAGAGAAACATGAATAATGGCCCTAAATGTGCCACGGTTGGGTCCTGTAGCAGGGAGCTGTCAGGGCTGGCTGTGGTGCAACCATGCCCTAAATCATGGTTTTCTGCCTTTAAATGCAGCAGAATTGAGCAGAGAGGCTGAGGACCATCATTCATCCCTTCCTCATGGCTCCTGTGGCTAAGCAAAGGTGCTGCAGCAGTTCCACATTCACACACACACACACACACACACACACACACACACACACACACACACACACATTTTCCAAGCTATCCTACTCCATGACCCCAGGATATTTCCCTACTGACCCTCTCTTGAGTCCCTTTGAACTTGCCCCTTCATAGTCAGGGCTGTGGCCACGGGAAACTCCCATACCATGCATCCTGGTAACCAAAAAGATGTTTTCTTGAAAGCGATGTAGGTGTTGGTTTCCTGCCATCTTTCTCTCCTCCACATTTTAGAGGTTTGATTTCAAAGTTGGAAGTGTTACACTGGGATATTGGGGGAAGAGGCTGTGGATCCCCTCCAGGGAAACAGGGAGGAATTAAGTGAAAATATATCCTTGACAGCAGAAATCTCTTCCAATCAATCTGCTGGATTTGCCACTACCTGCTGCAGAAAATGCTTCTTTCTTTATGTTTTAAGATAATTAATTCTATTTATCAGAGTAAAATGAGAGGAAACAGTCAGTGAGAACACCTTTGGGTAATTCCTTGGGGAAAGAGAGATATGGGAGCAAGAGAGTGCAGTCATTCCTTTGGAAGAGGGCCTTTGAACAACACATTACCAGGGATTAGGGAAAGCTCTGGAGGGGATTAAGGTTTCACTAAAAGGCTCCTTCTCACCAGCCTTCAAAGTGCCTTTTTCTCCGGACCCTGGGAAGACCAGATCTGCATCCCCTGTGGGTACCAAAGACCAGACCCAGCTGCCTCCACCTCCAAGCTCTCTCCCGGTGTTCCCAGCCTCACTGTGTCCCACCACTGAGGAAGCTACAGGCCTCACCCTCCCAACTCTCCTTCACAGCACATGAGCAGTACAGCAAAGCCCCCGGGAGCAGTGTGGAACGGGGCAGCTTTGGCAGACTGCTGGGGGAGGCTGGACAGGTGGGAGGTGGCATCAGATGGACACAAGAGGCTGCAGGCTGCCCTGTGTCTCTATTTGAGCATCTTGGCTGGTGGGCTGGCAGCAGGGGAGGAATGATCCCAAAGTGGCACAAGAGCAGGTGCTACAATGTGGAGAAACAGGAGAAATGTGTTTTCCCACGTGAAGAAGCAAGACACAGCAAGGACTGGATGGCCTGTGAGGGCTTATCGTGGCCTTTCCAGAGTTAAAGGGAACTTGTGAAAATGTCTTTTTATATGAACAGATAATAATGACTCAAGGGGAAATGGTTTTAAACCAGAAGAGGAGAGACTTAATGCTGGATATCAGGAAGAAATTCTTCCCTGTGAGGGTGGGGAGGCCCTGGCACAGGGCGCCCAGAGAACCTGAGGCTTCTCCATTCCTGGACATGTTCAAGGCCAGGTTGGACAGGGCTTGCAGCAACCTGGGATAGTGGAAGGTGCCCCTGCCCATGGCAGGGGTGTGGAATGAGATGAGCTATGAGGTCTCTTCCCACCCAGATCATTCTGGGATTCTCAGACTCCTGTGGACTCTCCTCAGTGGTTCACAGCCATCTGCACACACTGCAGCAGGATTCCTCCACCACGGGGATTTATTTCTGCTCAGCTTTGGAGTCACCAA
Organism: Erpornis zantholeuca; assembly: GCA_013400515.1. NCBI lineage: Eukaryota > Metazoa > Chordata > Aves > Passeriformes > Timaliidae > Erpornis > Erpornis zantholeuca. The sequence continues at coordinate 166,999 of VZTN01034371.1, read as the reverse complement.
ACTGCTCCATCCCTCCGAGTCCCTGTTCCACACACACAGAGATGCCCTTGCACACACAGATCCCTTGCACTGTGGTGACTGACACCACCATGTCACACCTTGCTGACACACTGCGGGGATGGAAGGGCTACTTCTGCCTGGCCAGAAACAACATGGCTGGGACTAATTTTGCTCCTCAGAGGTTCAAAGTCATCATGGGGGTACATCCCCATTCCCTGTGACCCTGCACACCCCCTCTGCTCCCTCCCTTCCCTGCTTGCACCATCCATCCTCCCACGAGCACATTCCTTGCAAGAGCTGGCTCGTGCAGGGACGCATACCTTAGTGCTGCCAAGGGACGCTGAAGAGATCCCAAGGCCTTTTCAGGAGCCTGTTTTGAGCTGCAAAGGGGCCAATCAGTAACATTGATCATCAGTAACTCTGACCCTGCCAGTGCCATCGGGACCTCCAGTCCCATCCCTACACAGCTCTGTGCAAACTTCCCATGTCTGAGAGGTTGCACAAAACAATCCACATGTTTGTGCACAGCTTCCAGAAGAGGTTAAGTCTGCTTTCTAAATCCTCCTCCAAAGGATTGCAGTCACATTAGGATGCCCACACAGAGGCAGGAACCTTTCCAGCCTGGTGTTTTCTCCACCACCACCACCACCTACACTCTCAGCAACATGAACACCCATCGATCCCAGTTCCAGCTACGGAGCCAGCAGGTTTTACAGGTATGCAGCGAGCCTCCTGTTCCCTCTCTGCCCAATCTCCTCACACTGAAAGAAACTTAAAACTATCAAATAACGCTAGCTCCCAGCTCTCAGCAGTTCCAAGAGTTGCTAATTGCCAACTCTAATTCAAAGGAAGCTTCCAAACCGGCACTTTAGGATTGGTATTTGGGAAGCTTCAGCAGCATTCCCGAAGTGTCAAAGGTTCCCTGGCCACGAGGGAAGGCAGTGGGGCCAGGTGGGGAGGGAGTGTGACACCCCCAGGCCTGAGTTGAGCACGGGGGACAGGACAGGACAGATTAATCCCAAGTAAATGGGAACTGGCCCAGCTGAGCCGAGGCAGGCAAGGATGAGACAGGGATGCAGGGAGACAGATGGTTGTGCGCATTTATTTTCCTTTGATAAAAATGGTGTATGCAAATTACACAGCCATGGAGGCTCCTGGGAAATACCACCCTGCTGGTCCTGGGGAGTCTCTTGGAGAGTGGGAACATTCAAATACACCGGAATGGAAGGGGGGTGGAGGATGGATCTAAACTGGGAAGAACATGAACTTCAACATTTTCCAGTGAAGCGAAAAGACTGTTAGCTTATTTTTCCATTTCCTTTTTAGTTTTCACACTTGTAGAAATGAGCCCGCTGAGCACAGGAGTCAATGCCCCTGACACCTCCAAACAGGAACCACATGGCTTGGGCAGAAACACACCTTCCAAACACCTTCCTCTGCACAGCACCTTCAACTCAAACTCAACAACAGCACACCTGGTCGCTGCAGACCCCTGGTCTCCGTTACACCACCCCCCGAGTGTAAAGAGGCCACACTTCAAATGCAGTTTTCGCACCCATTAACCCTCTACCAGGAGATAGGAGGCACCTGTGAGTGAGGGACATGGGCTTGGTTCATCCCAGGAAACATTAAGACAAATGACATCAGAAATTCTCAGGTAATTTCAATTTTTCTTTTGATCCATTCCCAATAAGATGCTGAGAGAAATAACCAATCCCCAAACTTGGCTCAATTTTTTAAATATTTGCCTGAAAGGAGGGCTAGGGAAGGGAATCATGTACAGTTAAAATCAAGCTACTCAAAACACAATCATTCAGGTAAGTAACTAGAAGTATCGCCTCTACCATCTAGAGAAAGAGAGAAGAGTGTCTGAGACAGGGCATATTTAGGAAAAAATACACATCTGAAGTCTCTGTGGCCACGATGAGAACTGGAATCCACATACAAGCCAGTTAAAGAGCATTTCAACATGAAATCTTAACTTAGTAGGAAGGTCAGGGGTTAAGCTGTATCTTTTTGTTTTAAATACATGGACAGCTGTCAGATATGAAAATGATGGCGGGCTTTCCGGAAAGATCCCCTGTGCATGTGTATGGATGCATGTGCTGACGTCTGTGGGGCAGCAGGACAGAGTTTAGGAAGGCTGGGAGCCCAGCAGTCTCTCAATAGCTGCGTTGATGTCCCCACCAGTGGCGATGAGCGCCTGGAGATTGGCCTCACGGTTGATGAAGCCCATGGCATTCAGCTGCTCCAGCTGCTGTTGGAATCGCACTTCGGGACTCTGCACCTGTGAGGGGAAGAACAGAGACCCTGGAGTCAGAGAGCAGAGACAGCATGGGCAGTGCCAGCAGCCATGGCTGTGCAGGAACCCCGAGCTCAGCTTCAGGCTCGTGTGGAGAAGGTCTCCACATTTCCCTGGGTTGTGGCACAGCAGCCACACCAGAGTCAGCCCTGGGTCGGTACTGACAGTGGCAGCAGCGCAGGGAGAAGGATCCACAGCACCTGAGCTAAAATCTCTCAAAGGGTTCAACACGCCAAAGAGCCAGGCAGGCCCCAACACCAAACCTGGCCTAGAGCACCACAGCCACAAGAGACTATTGGGGACCACGGGGACCCCCCTGGAGACATCCCTGCCCGTGCCAGCACCCGCTGGGCGTTACATACTTGAGAGCTTCCTCCGGCCAGCAGCTGGATCATCTGCTGCATGAGCTGCTGTTGAGGGTTACCACCCCCAGCTGGAGAGGCACTGGCCGGCGTCGAAGCGGAGGGAACGGGGTTCTCCGGGATTGTGCTTCCTCCTGTGGAGGACGGGGGCATCCGGGGCATGCCGAAGGAGCCGAGGCTGCAGAGGAAGGTAGGCCATGCTCAGGGTGACATTGGCATCCTGGACACCCCTGCAGAGTGGGGCAGGAGGCACCAGCAGGCTCGACTGGGCTAGCTCTCACTGAGGCCCTGCTACAGGGCAGCTCTGAAAAGTGAACTGGCTGGGTCCACATTCTGGTCACATACGGCACTGGGAGTGAGCGGAGCTAACAGAAACCTGCAGAGAACTGCTGTGATGGAGCATGACCCATGGTGACAGTGAGCAGAGAGTAGCCAGTACATCAGCCTGCCCCAGCACACCCACCCAGCCTTGTGTCTGTCCGTCTCACACTGCTCTCCAGAGATAACGTTCTTGAGTTCAGTCCACACTGAATGCAGCAAACAAAGGATGGGGGAGGGACCAAGTGCATTCCAAACCTTTTCTCCGAAAAGAAAGGGTCAAGGACTTCCCAGTGAAGCACGAGCAAGCAGCAAGTGCTAATTAGCTTGCTCAGAGAGACCTGGAGGCGCACACCCGCACAAGTCCCCATGACAGAGCGCCCTAAGCAGGTCTCCTGGATGAATCCACAGCCAGTTCTGCCTGCTGCTCCTGGGCATGGCAGCTCTGCCTGCAGGGGCCCACTCTGGAGCACTCCGTACCTTGGCACTAGTCCGGGGGCCTCCGTCTGCAGCGTCTGGAGTCCCTGCTGGATCTGGAGCAGGGCCTGCATGGCGCGGGGGTTGGTGAGGATGGACAGGGAGTCCGGGTTCTGCATCTGGGGACCAAGGCAGAGAGACACCATGGTACCAACCAGCGAGAGCTCAGGCAGACAGAGCTCCACCACTCTCACACCCGAGCCAGCGCCGAGCTGTGCCTCTTGCCTGCGGCCAGCGCTGGCCTTCGTGTCTGGATCCTCCTCCGAGGCTCCAGACTGCAGGGCTCACCTGCAAGGGCACTCACAGAGCTCACATTAGATTTCCTAAATGAACTGGGTGAATCAGATTAGAACTGGGGGCACATGTCTTTGGACTCTGATTTACCTGAGAACCAGCTGCTCTAGCAAAATTAGCTGTGTGATTTTTGTAAACTCAACACAGTGAGAGACTGTCTATGGAGGGGTTCCAAGTATCTTAACAAGACTAATCTGGAGTCCATTTTTCAGTAATTCAGATGGGTTAATTCAGACTACCTTGTCTAACCAAGTTCTTCCTCTTTGTCTCCCCTGTGCAACCCCCTTCCTTCCTCAGCCCAGCCCCCCCAAGCCCACATGCTTCCTAGTGCACTTGACCAAGCAGCTGAGATCCTGCCTGTCCAACAGTGAGGGGAGAAGCTCTGGAGCCAGGGGCTGAGGGCAGCACAGGGCCAGCCAGAGGCCTTTACCTGCTGCAAGAAGACAGGGAGCTGAAGGCGGAGCTGTTCTTGAAGCTGTGGATTCCCAGCAAAGAGGGGGACATTTACCATGATCTAGCAAGAGACAGCACATGTAGGTAGGATCAGAGGGTTGCTGCCACTTGCTGTTAAACCCTATGCAACTAAGCCATGTAGAGCAGGTCAGCCATGCCCCTGACTCCCTCCCTGGGCTTTCAATATGCTCCCCTGCTAAGGTGGATCAAAACAGGACAGCTCAATTCCTGACAGCAGTGTTGAACAGGGGCCACTTGGCCATGGGCTAACAGAAGGGCCATTCCCATGTCCCTCTGAGAGCCACATCTTGTGTTAGGGGCTCTGCAAACACACAGGGAGAGCTGGGGCTGCCTTCAGGCTATTGAGAAGTACAACCAAACTGTGTATTCACTCTGCTCCAGTGTCTGCAGGAGGAACCAGTCTGACCCCAGCAGCAGACTGACCTCACACTGGGTTCATGGCCTGCCTGGCAACAGCAGACAATGGCAACTTTTACCTGTGCTGCAAAGTCCGGGTTCTGGGCAAGAGTTTGCATCATGCTCCGCATGTAGGGGGCAGAGATCATATTCTGCATCAGCTGAGGGTTTTCCGAAATCTGCTGCAGGAGTCCTTGCATCTCTGGGCTATTGAACATACCTGCAAGGGGAAGACAAAGGAAAACCCCTGATGAGCCTGAGCACCATGACATTGCCTGAAATACAATGTGACAGGTGACAGCACTGCCTGTACTCCATCCCCTGGCCAGCAGCAAACACTACTGTGGACAGCCATGGCAGTGCTCTGCTGGCCACTCTCCTGCTCTTGAGAGCTGCAGGGACAGCAGAGTTCCCAAAGGAACCGTCCAGCAAGCGCATCAGAATAATTCATTTGTGCCTGCAAGTAGGCTAGAACCATTCCTCTGGAAAACAGCCATAGTCAGGGCTCAAATGGCAGAGGGACCAGCCCTCCAAGGAAGCCTGGGTGACCTGCTCAGCCAGCAGCACCCGCAGGCTCCTCCCTACGTACCAGCGCCGATGCTGGCAGCATTTAGCCCGAAGGGGTTCGATACAGTTGGGGTGCCCTGGGTGGTTGCCGAGCCCGTGCTCCCTTCACTGCTGGGTGCCTGACTCTGGGAAGCAGGGGGTGTGGGGCTCCAGGGGTTTGGCAATGGCTCTCTGTTCTCCGTCCGCAAAGGCTGAGAGCTCGAGCTGTCAGAATTCCCCGTCAAGGAAGAGAAAGGATTGTTGCCAAACTAGGGAGAAAAACAAAAAGAAACAGATGGAATCAGTTAGTCCCAGCAGACCAACCCCAGCACTGAGCGAGCCAGGGAACAGCCGATCATATTCAGCCAAGTCCAGAATTTGCTAAACACGTGCCATGATCCGCCTCCTGAGAGAAATCTGCAATCCACAACACACCTCACTCAGAAAAAGACCAGGCTCAGGAGTGGCCACAGCCCCAGATTCAGCTCCCAAATGCAGGGCCTCAAAACACCCTTCAAAGCACCCAGACATACCAGTAGGTAATGCTGGAGTACGTCTGCACAGCCCTCTGCAGCCAGACCTGTGCTCCCTCCTCCTGCACTAACAACCAACTGGATCTGAGCCAGCTCCGTTCTGAAGGCGTCAGGCTCCAGCTAATCCAGGGAGCAGAGGGCTGTGCTAACGGTGACAGGGCCTGCCTATCGGTCAGGGCTGGCATCCAGCCTGCTGGGGGCCTGGAGGAGCCAGAGCAGGTCTCTCCTCCAACACCTCAATCCATGTCACAAGAGGTGCTGCACCATGTTCTCCAGCCAGTGCCTGGAGTGGAGCAATGAAGAGCCACGCTCTAGGATTACTGCCCCACCAGCACAGGGGACACTGCCCTTTCCCACACCAGACCCCACTCACAGGAACGCAGCCAGTACCTGCTCCCTGGCCGCACTAAACATGGGCTCCTGGATGTCTGTGTACATCCGGCGCAGGGCATTGTATCCTCCTGGAATGCTCTCGAGGTTACTCAAAGCACGGTCCTGGTTCCGCATCATCTCCTGCATCATGGCAGGGTTACGAGCCAATTCCATCGTCTGGGAGAAGAAGGAAAAGGTGGAAAGCTCAGGCCCACATGCACCATGAAAGGCCAGAGTGGATCAAGAGCCTGGTCAGCAGCCATGCCCTGAAAGAGTTAAATCTCAGCTCCCAGGAGAAAGAGGATAATTAAACTCTATTCACAGAGCAGAGAGATCATTTATCCAAGCAAAGAGCCAGGGATCCAGGCTCCTCCCCAGCCTTGCTCAGCTCTCCTCCTTCTCAGCTTCAGTTCAGCTCGATGAGACTGTTCTGTTCCTAAGCAGTATCAGGACATCCAAACATCCAACACCCATATGTTCCCACTCAGACTGGATGGACTACATACAACAACCAGGAAGGTGGATCCTTCCACCCCCTCCAAATCTTTGATGGGTCTCCCCTGCATGAAGAATATCCAGGTCTCATTTGAGGAACTGCTTAAGTACAGATTATTCACAATTTAGTCCTGCAGCTCTAGAATTTCACCACCACCAACACAATTGAAAGCAGAATAACAGAGAAGTGCATGGAAACTAGGCCCATTCAGCACAGCCCTCCTGACAAGCCTTCCCAGGAAACAGCAGAGTCCTGTCAATGGCTATTAACACCCAGACTCTCCCAGATCCTTTAGGCTTCCCTTCTGATGAACCTTTGTCTTCCCGACAGCCAGTCCTCTTGGACATGGGTCCTCTCTCTTCTGGGAAAAATGAGAGCCCTCTGGGATCCCAGCCTACACTAGTGCTCCCCACTGATACAGGTAGTGAAACACTCACTGTACAGCTCTGGAGTCTATGTAATCTATCAAGAGAACTAGAGAGAAACAAAGAGCTTTTGCAGTAGCTTCACTTCTCCACCACTGCTTTTGCTCCCATTGCTGAAGCAAAATACAGTAGCCTTGTAGGCAGCATGCTAGGAAAATCCCAGCATCCTTTTTTTCCCCAACATACCATGGATTTAATAGCTCTGAAAGGGAGATAAGAGTTGCAAGGATGTGGGTTGAGTAATCAGTATTCACATAACTCAAGACCACCATCTGTTTGTGGGGAGCTCACAGCAGGAAAGAAGAGATCTCCAAAACCACTGCTCTGGCATTCCCACCACTCCTCTGCAGTGCACACACTGATGTTGGTCCACAATGACTTTCCTCAACACTCTTTACTGAGCCCTGGTGTGACTCACCTGCCTCATAAGCTCTGGGTTATTGAGCATGTGGCTTATCTCCGGATTTCGCTCCATGAGCTGCTGCATCTGGGGATTGGCCATGATCATCTGCCTCATGAGGTCAGGGTTAGACATCATGTTCTGCACCAAGGGGTTCTCCATGATCTGGGAAAGCATCTCTGGGTTGGACATCAGCTGCCGCTGCATCTGCTGCTGGAGCTCCATGAAGTTGGCAGAGCCCATCCCAAGGTTGCCCAGCCCAGTGATGCCACCGAAGCCAGCTGGAGAGGGAACAACACATGGGAAGAGAGGCATGAGTCAGTAACTGTTGGCAACTGCAAAATGAGAACAGGCACAGCAGCTGAACTGCATCCCCACAAATCCAGGGGTGTCCTGTATTCCTATGGCAGCCAGCTCTGAGGAAGGACATCTCTACACACACACTTCACTAAAGCCTGTGGCATTACCTTGAGCAGGGACACAGAGGTGTGCCATGGGAGTGACTCATGCAAAGCCCACGGCAAGCAGAGACAACAACAGGGGTCAAGAACCCCAACTCCTTGGTCTAATCCCAGAAAATTCTTCCTTCTCACAGCTCCCACTTACACAGGATGGATGCAGCACTGTTGGGGCTTCCATCTCCAGGACCTCCCATGGTCCCCGACCCGCTGCTCCGTCTGCTGCCACTCCCTGCGTCCGGACCAGCACTGCTGGATGTAGAGGGCTGAGATGGGGCAGCAGGAGAAGAAGGAGCTGCAGTAGGGGCAGAAGCAGCATTGGGGGCAGAAGCAGCAGATGCTGAATCTTGGACCCTGCAAAGGATCAAAAGTGTTAAACTCCTGGTACCGGGGAAGGACAAGGGGAATCCTCTGCAGAGACACAGGATGTGCACCCCACGCTGACCGGGCTCCCAGCACATCAGTCATCCCCACAGCAGCCAGCCCCAGCTTCCATCCCATCTCTGCCTGCACTGATCCACAGCTGTGCTCCCAGATGCCTTCCATCTGCTGGAATCTGCCTCCAAACAGGAAAATCCTTCTGCTGCTCCCACAGAAACAACAGGAGGTTACAGCAGGGCTAGTGCATGGGGTAAACAAGAATATGCACTTCGGAATATTCTTATCAGTGCTTCTGGGGCAAAAAGAAGCATCAGCAGTACTGTACAAAGAGAGAAACTGAGGCACAAGACAGCCAGCACCTGTCTCACAAAGCAATGGAACGTTTCTGGCCAGCATGGCTCCAAATTCCCAGCTCTGCCACTGGCCGTACCTTGATGCAAGGCTCCTGCTCCAACACAAGTTGTCTGGAGTTACAAGTTACTCACACAGACACTGTGCTGTAAGCCACCCCACAGCAGGTGCTCGACATCAGCTTTGCTGAATACACCAACCCAGGTTAGTACCTTCTCGTCACAGTTACTCCTCAAGAGTGTTCCAGGAATTTGAAAGAGAACATTTAAAGATTTTCTGAAGCCTCTGCAGTCATGACAGTGAGTCCTGGACGACTGTTGAAGAGCTTTCATTAAATTAGACCACAAAATTCACTTTACTCACCTCAGATAATGCTATTATACCTCTGGCAATAAGAACAATGATTTCCTGATATTTTTTTCCCAAACCAAGAATTATTCCTTTTCTCTATCTCCCTTTCCTTCTTCACTCTTCTAGAACTTGAAAAATCAACCCTGAAGGTCCCTGTCCACTGTCTACACTAACCCAACTACTGCTGAAAACCAGTGGCCACTGAGAGAGGCGAAGAGTGGAGAAGCTAAACAAAAAAGGAAGAAGGAAGCTAGAGAAAGGGCACTTGGTTTCTCTCAGCTTCTTCTCACAGGAAGAGGCTGTAATGTCTTCAGTAAGCACTTATCTAGGACTATTAGCAGGAGAAAAATGAGCAGCCCAGGACCTCTCAGATTCACCCTTTGAAATGGTTCACCAATACCACATTTATAGTGGAGACAGCAGAAACAACATCAGGCTCTCAGGCTACCTGGAGAGGCAGAATCTAAGGAGAAGCTCCTGCAGAACCTGACAGTACACTTCCTTGTGTTTGTAAAAAAACAGGTAGGAAAAAAAAAAAAAAAAAAAAAAAAGTGGGTAAAACCCATCTTGATTAATGCAGCTCTCCCAGGGGACAGCAGAACTGCACAGAGACACAGCCCTGGAGCTCCCTGGGAGCTGGGGCACACTGCAGATGGAGCCCAAGGCACAGATGAGAAGGGCCTTCCAAGATCAATGAAATGTGGCTGCAACTAAAGCACAGCAGCTGTTCCCAAAATCCTTTCATGCCCACCACCCCTCTGGAAAGTGCTAAACCCGCAGGAGCCTGCGGTCAGCCCTGTGTCCCATTCTCAGGCCAAGGTCTGTGGTGCACATGAGCCACATCCCCTCTGGGAACTGCCACAGGGTGCACCTGCAGCACCACATGAGTGAACCCCCACGTTGCCCTGTGTCCGTGCTTGCACAGCCCAAGCCTCTGCACACTCCTGACGTGGAGCATCCACTGCACTGGCCTGTGCAGCTGTGCCTCCAGAGGCCACACAGGTGTCCCACAGGGCTCTCTGCGTGCCATGTGCCTCCTGTGGGACCTTGGAGAGCCTGAGCACAAGCTCAGAGCTGAGTATGTAGCAGGAGGCGACAGGTATTGCTTCTACAGCAACACAAACTCATTGGGAAAGTAATTTCTTTTATCAGCAACTTTTGCTAGAACTTTTTCTGGTTTGCTACAACCAGTATCCATTTCTGATGGGTTCTTCCAAGACATACACACGAGTCATGTTAAAGGACCATCCCCTCCAGGTACCTGCCATACACCAGGTAAGTGACAAACCCCATTGCTGCATGGCACAGCCAGGGCAGGGAAAGCTTATCAAATGGTTATTCCAACCCCCATTTGACCCTAGCCCCCCTGAGACCAAACTCTTACTTCTGCGGAGTCTTAATGACCAAGTGCACAGTGAGCCCATCTTTGATCCCATGTTGATTCAACGTGTCTCCATCCTTCAGGATCTTCCCAGCAAAGATCAGAACCAGCTGATCCTGTTTGGCTTTAAACCGTCTAGAAATCTCTTCTTTGAACTGAAAAACAAACAGCATTTTTCAGGCAAAGGATTGATACCAGTAACGTAAAGCTCCAGGGATAACATCCATTCTGTGAACAGCACAAGGAACTGACAAGCCCTCAGAGCCCAAGCAGGTACCATACAGTCTCCAGTTGCTGATGATGTCTGAGGTGTTAATGATAACCAAAACAAAGGAAAGCTAAGTTCTGAAATCACAAACTATGGAGTAAATCTCAGAAAGAACAGAGCCATTCCCTCAGAAGAGCTGAAAGCTTCCAAAGCCAGACCAGTTGTGCTTTGGGCCTAACCCAAACACACCGTTTATCCTGAATGACTGAACTGGTTTCGTCTGCTCATTTGAGTTTTCTTCCTAAGGAAAGCCAGACTCTGATTTAATACAGGACAGAGCTCTATGGAAAAGGGAACAATCCTTTATCAGCCAATGGAAATAAACTAGGTCTTCTCTAATTCCTATTTCTGCAACTGAATTCCCTATGAGCGTGCCACAGAGCATGGACCCCTCTTCCTTACTGTGTGGTGTGCTGAGATTTACACCTGCAAACAAGACTTACTGCTGGCCCTGCCGGGTCATTCCCAAAATGATTTTGAGGAAATAAAGCCTTGCACTTAGAAAACACAAACTATAGGGAATTCAGAGGAGAATGCCAGGATGGACAGTGAAACACATGCCTGTTCCAGAGCTCTCAGCCTTTGCACCAGAATTCTAAAAACAAGGCTGGGAACAGCACAGCCCTGGCCCCAGATCACCCTATCCCCACACAGCTCCATGTCCCTCCCCACGCAGCTCCGTGTCCCTCCCTGCCCAGCTCCACATCCCCCCCGCACAGCTCTATGCCCTCCCTGCACAAAGCCCTCACTCCACACCCCCTGTACCAATGGGCTTCCCGAAGCAGACCGGAAAAGAGCAGGAGAGCCACACGTGCACAGCCCCTGCCCACACCGTGAACTGCTGCCCAGAGATCCCTGCCAGGGCCTTCACACGCCGACCTCGTGCCCTGCGCCCGACCAAAGCGCGCAGCCAGCCCGGCGCAGAGCCCATGACGCCGCGTCCCAGTGGGCATCGCCACTTCCACAGCGCCAGGACCAGCCCTAGAGCCAGTCCTTGCCAACCCCCGCCTTTCCTAATCCCACCCTTAAGAGTCAGCTCTTGCCAATCCCAGCCCTCTCCCGCTCCCTAGCAAGTGCAGAGCCCCCCCAGCCCACCCGTGGAAGGGCTGATCTTTCCTTTCCTCTACCTCATTCAACGCTGGCCCCAAATATCTGCCCAGCTCCTCTCCCCTCGCCCAGGGAATCTGCCTCCAGACCTACGTCAGGACCGCATATGCCCCGCAAGCAGCCCCGCACGCACCCATGTGCGTGCTGCACACAATCCCAACACCTTTCCCACACTTCCGTTCAAGGAACGCTCTCCTTCCCACGCAGCCCAGCCCACGGGCCAAGCCCCCAGACCCCACCCCGATCCTTCACACCCCTCCCACTGCCACCACCCCCAAAGCTGCTCTCCGAGTCCCTCAATTATTGGGGTTTC
>VZTN01034371.1:132111-154216 GCA_013400515.1 Erpornis zantholeuca | reverse complement strand
ACCCCCGCCCCGCGGTGCCGGCGGCGGCCATGCTGCGGCCCAAGGCCCTGACGCAGGTGCTCAGCCAGGCCAACACCGGCGGCGTCCAGAGCACCCTGTGAGTGCGGGGGGTCGGGCGGGGGGCGGCTTTCCCCGGGCAGGGTTGGCGGGCACTGGGCGGTCCCGGTGGGCACCCGGCGGTCCCTGATGGGGGGTGACGGCACTGCGGGGAGATGCTTTCCCTGACCGGTGATGTTTCCCTTGTACTTACCCCGGCAGATGCTGCCCCTGTCCCTGTCCCAGGGGTGCTGCCCCTGCCCGGAGATGCTGCCTACCGTTCCCCCGTCCCTGCCCTTGCTCCTGCCCACGTCCCTGCTCCTTCCCCGGGAATGCTGCCCCTGCCCAAGGATGGTGCCTGCCTTTCCGCTGCCCCTGCCTGAGGATGCTCCCTGCCCTTGCTCCTGCTCCTGCCCAGGGATGCTCCCCGTCCCTGCCTGGGGAAGCTGAGGGGTCGTACCGAGGGCAGGCAGGGGACTGAGGCAATACACCCTGTGCCGGGCTACAGACGGTGCTGGGGCTGGGCACAGTGTGTGGGGCTGTGGCCTGGCGCCGTTCCTGGTGCCCAGTGCTGGGATGCCTCGTGCACAGTGCCAGGGCCATGCACAGAGCTGGGACCATGCACAGTGTAGTGTTTGTCCCCAAGGCTCATGCCCAGCCTGTGGCAGGTCCCACTTCTTGAACAGACACAGCCACCACAGCCCTGCACTGCCCTGCTCGGGCCTGGTGCCACTGCAGACCCTTCTTGCTTTGAAGCCCCCCCACCCCCTGCCAAAACACCTGCAAAGTAGGGGTGTCTTGGGAGCAGTGCTCGGGACTGGGTGGGAGGGTTTGCTCTTCTCCTGGTACTGAAAGGGGGTCTGGTGTTAGAGGCACTAATTTGCCCTACCATGTCCTTCCCAGGCTGCTGAACAACGAGGGGTCCTTGCTTGCCTACTCGGGCTACGGGGACACTGATGCCAGGGTCACCGCAGCCATCGCCAGCAACATCTGGGTGGCCTATGACAAGAATGGGCACCAGGCATTCAATGAGGACAACCTTAAATTTATCCTCATGGACTGTATGGTATGTGGGGCTGGGGCCTGCCCTGCCCTCCCTGGGGACCTGACTGTGGTGCTGGGGGTCCCCCCAGGACCATGTTGGGAGTCCAGGTCAAGTTGGGGTGCAAGAGTTGCTGTTTCTCTCTGGACAGGAGGGGCGAGTGGCCATCACACGGGTGGCAAACCTGCTGCTCTGCATGTACGCCAAGGAGACAGTCGGATTTGGGATGCTGAAGGCCAAGGTAATGCTGGTGGGGAGGTGGCTGGGGGGGCTGCAGGGCTGCATCCCTGGTTTGGTGTGGGAAAGAGCTATGGAAGAGGATTGGGATGGAAGGACTGGAGGAAGCTGCTGTGCCTGGGACACTCCTTGCACCTTGCAGAGACTCCTCTGTCCCCTGTGCCTGCCCAGGTGCCCCATCACACCTTTTTAAGGATCTAAACTACAATAAGCAAGTGGGCAATGGGCACACAGGTTGCAAAACCTGAGCATGGCTCATGTTCGCAGGCACAGGCGCTGGTCCAGTACCTGGAGGAGCCGCTCACGCAGGTGGCTGCATCATGAGCAGGCAGTGGAGGGTTCCAGTGTGCCTCTGGGCTGCGACACCGCCACCGTCACCGCCGCGGGTTGGGTGTGAGTGGCCCCAGGGGCATCCCGGAGCTCTAGTGTGGTCTTAAAAATAAGGTGGGGGGAATACAAAAGCTGGGGGCAATAAAAGTGTGTTTGATGCTTGTGTCCATTGCGTTTGTTGTTGGGGGAGCAGAGGGGTAACACAACCCAGCTGGGCTGGGAGTGCCTGGGCAGTGTTTTGGAGGTGCCCATTGCCTCGGGGAAAGACAAGAAGCTGCAAGGGGCTGCTGTCAAAGGAGGGGGGGTTACAACAGAGCTGAGCCCCTGCACAGCCCTGCTGTCCGCACTGGGATAGCTGGGGGTGCTGGGGGCTCCTTCCCGTCCCAGTTTCCCTGGCTTTCACACGATGGCAGCAGAGGCGAGGGAACGTTCACCGCCGGCGGGAGCCAGGCTGAGCGGGGGTTCGCTCCTGGCACTGCTGCCCTCGCTGCCATTCACACCCCACAGTGCCTTCCTCTGCCCTTGCTGCCCCGTCTGCCTTTGCCGCCATTGCACCACACGCTGCCCGTTCTGCCCATGCTGCCCCGATGTGCCCTCGCTGCCCTGCGCTCCCCGCGCTGCCCTCCCCGCCCGTGCCACCCTCACAGCTCTGTCTGCGCTGCCCCTGCCCTCACGCCCCACGGTGCCCTCGCAGCCCTCTCTGCCCACGCTGTCCGCCTTGCCCGTACTGTTCCCGCTGTCCTCGCTGCCCCAGCCTGCCCCGCACTCAGGATCAGGCCCTGGCTCCTCCTCCAGCCACCCCGTGACGGTCCCAGGGGTGACACTACCTGCCCAACCTGCTGCCAGTCCCACCCCTTGAGTCAACCGGCCGCGCTGTCGCCAACCCAGCCTCTGTCGCCGCCGCTGCCCCAGACCCTCCGCGCTGCCCTGGACCCCCCTGGCTCCCGCTCGCCCCCGACAGAGAGGAACCTTTGACCGCTCCGTCTCCTCCCTCGGCGCCTCCGGGAGCCCGGCCCGCCCCGCGTCTGCTCGAGGCTTGGCAGCGGGAAGGAGGAAAAAGGAAAACCCAGGGCGGCCCTGCGAGGGCAGGCGGCAGCCGGGGCGACATGGGCAGCGCCGAGGAGGATTATAACTTTGTCTTCAAGGGTGAGTCCTGCGCTCGATGCGACCCCCTCTTCCCCAAAAGAGGTGGAGCACAAAGCCAGGAGCTGCGGGGAGGGAACCAGGGTGCCCTTTCCCCAGAGCTGCTGTGTCTCGAGCTGGGACGTTGTTGACTGTCCCTGCAGCTGTGATGGGTACCGGGAACTACACAGGGCCAGGGGACTGGGGAGCAGGCACTGACCACTGACAGCAGTGAGGCCAGGGCTGGTGAGCGGCACCAGGGTCCACAGAGGCCCGGGGAGATCCACAATCAGCGCAAGGCTGCAGGTGTAGAGCACCAGGCAGACTGCTGGTGCGGGATGGGGCTGTGAAAGCTGGGGCTGAGTGTGTGAGATGTAAATGCCATGAGAGCCTGTAACCCCCGAGAGCAGTGGGCATTGAAAAGTCATTTGCTGCGGTGACCTGGGTGGTGGCACATGCAGAGAACATGGGGGTCAAACCTGAGCTGGAGAAATGGGGGCACAGCCTCATACCTCCCATTCTGAGCTCCTTGGGTCCATCTGGTCTCTGCCAGGTGCTACTGGCTGGACTCTGCTGGAGCTCAGTATTCCCTTTGGGCAAGTGGAGACAGACGGGCTCTGGTGTGCCACCCGTTCTGGCTGCCTGCTGCAGCAGGGTGACCCAGGGCTCACCAACATCTTCGCCCTGCTCCTGCTGCCCAGAGCCCAGTATCCATGGCCCCCCTGAACAGCTCTGGTGCTGCACCAGCACTAGGGAGCACAGTTGGGCTGCCAAGGGGACCCCCTTTCGCTGAAGGAGTGACCACACCAGGGGTGAAACCCACACAGCTGCCCAGCCTCTGCGACCTGTCTGGGGTCATCAGACAGCAAGTGATGCCCATGCAACCAGTGCTGGTAGCTGGGACAGTCCAGTAGGATTTCTCCTTCCTTCCACAGTCGTCCTGATCGGGGAGTCTGGGGTGGGAAAAACAAACCTGCTTTCTCGTTTTACCCGCAACGAGTTCAACCACGACAGCCGCACCACCATCGGCGTGGAGTTCTCCACCCGCACGATCCTGGTGGGAGACGCCGTGGTGAAGGCTCAGATCTGGGACACTGCCGGCCTGGAGCGGTACCGCGCCATCACCTCAGCGTAAGGATGGGAGGCCTGAAATCCGTGCTTCTCCCGGGCCTTGGAGGGGAATGCTCTCATGGTTCAGCCCCATGGGTGAGGATGCTGGGGGTGGATCTAGAGCATGGAATGATGATGGGGTTCTGTCACAGGTATTACCGGGGGGCTGTGGGTGCACTGGTCGTGTTTGACATCACCAAGCACCAGACATACGATGTGGTAGACCGCTGGCTGAAGGAGCTGTACGACCATGCCGAGGCCAGCATCATTGTCATGCTGGTGGGGAACAAGACTGACCTCGCACAGGCTCGGGAGGTGCCCATGGAGGAGGCGAAAATGTTTGCAGGTACAGGCTGGCACCCAACCACAGGGCTGGGGGCTTGAGAACCTCCCCAACAGCATGGACCTGCACCAGTGCAGGCACCTGAACATCTCTAAAGGTGCTCCAGATTGGAGCCATGTCCTCACTGGGGTCTGCATCATCTCAGGGACTCCTCTCCTTGCAGACAACAACGGGCTGCTGTTCGTCGAGACCTCGGCGCTGGACTCCACCAATGTTGAGGAAGCATTTGTGACCATTCTGAAGGGTACAGGCACTGGCACATTGGTGCAGCGGGGTCCCAGGGCATCACAGGGTCCCTTCCCAGGGATGCAGGGCTGTGCAGACAATGTGCAGCGCTTCTCTTCCTGCTCCACTTGAGCTATTTGGGGCTAGTTTCGTGAGATGTTTGGGGCTGGTTTTGGTGTCGTCTTTCTGGCTGGTTTGGTTTTCAGCTTTTGGTGCTGGGCGTTTTGCTCCCTACACCCGCAGCTTTGTTCTCACGGCCCCTGGGCATCTCTGAAGCCCCAGGGGCTGCTTCTCCCCCGTAATCTGCAGTCTCCTTCCTGTTGTCCTGGGCTCATGACTTGATGTCTCCAGCATCCTGCCAAACCGGCCATGGGGACCTGGGGGACAGGGATTGAGTCCAAGATCAGCTCTCCAGGAATGGCAGCCAGCAGCGTCCGGGCAGTGGGGTGTGCCATGCCATGCTGAGCCATGCCAAGCCACGCAGTGCTATACCATGCCATGCTGTGCCGTGCAGTGCTGTGCTGAACCAGCCTGGGCCAGTGAGCTGCCAGGCCAGTAGAGGGTGAAGCACTAATCCCAGGTTGGGCAAGAGGAAATTGCCCAAGCCAGGGTGTTCCCCAGGCATGTCTCGGGGATGCACCCTGTGGGAGCTGCTCCCTTGTCACCCCTCTTGCATAGAGGGGAAGGAGAGCCACTGGCATGCCGAGCTGTGGGCAAGCGGTGAGGGCTGCAGGCTTGAAGCTGTCCCTGCATCCCTAGGGGGCCTTGGCTGACACACAGACCTCCCGGCACTTCTTTTGCAGAAATCTTCTACAAAGTGCAGAAGCAGAAGCAGAGGAGCAGCCAAAGCAACACGGTGTCACTTGCCAGCGACAGTCCCGCCAGCACGGCCCCGGCACAGGCAGAGAGGCGCCCATGCTGCGTGGCCCTCTGAGCCCGCTGGGCACCCCGGGAAGCCCCCAGGGACCCCCACAGCCCCGGGACACACCAGTGGCCACCAGCACAGGCTGGTGTCACCCTGCCTGCAGTGCCACCCCTGTCCTGGTGCAGTGGGGACCAACAGCCTGGACAGGGGCCAAATTCTGCCATAAACAGTGAGAAGCACCAGTTCCAGGAGCTTTTCTCTCTCTGTTTCATTTTTGCTGGGCCTTGATTAGCATGACCACTGTCACGCACTGTATCAGCCCTTCTGGACCTGCAGGGCAAAGGACCAGGACACCCCCGAGGCACCTCTGGGGAAGAAGCCAGGGGGTTCTGAGCAGGATCATGCCAGCAACGGGAACCTCTCTGATTGCCTCTGGCCCTGGGGTTGCTCCTGTAGGGTCACCCTGTGCCATGCACTTAGGATGTGGCTGACCAACAGGTGTCTGTCCCACCAGGGACTGCTCTGGAGTTGAGCCAAGCCCTAAGGAGTGAAGTGGCAGCACTCAGCCCTTGGCTGTCTCATCCCTAGACATCTGTCCCATCCCTAGACAAGGGGCAAGTGTGACAGCTGCAAAGGTGCCTGCTGTCTGCATGGTGGGACAGGGCTCAGTGTGGGGCTGGTGCCATGGGCCGGGAGCAGCTCTGTGTCCAGCATGGGCGTGACACAATCATTAAAGGACTTGTGAAATGCAGGTTTACTGAGCCGGAATTCCTGCGTGTTTGTGGTCGACGCCCTGGGTCCCCACCTTCATCATGTGCTGAAGATCGTGGCCTCCAAAGCAGCCCATCTGGATGGCATGGCTCCTCTCCTACCCCGATGCCATGGCCCCCCTGCACTCCCTCCCTCCCTGAAGCTAGGCTCATCCTGCACCCTCTCCCACCCCGATGCCATGTTCCCTCTGTGCCCACTCCCACCCTAAAGCTATGCTCCCCTTGTGCCCCCTCCCCACGCAGCTTTTCCCAGTTTACATCCCCTGTTTGAACTTTATCCGTTCAAACGGCAACGCAACCTCCGCCAGTTATCTGAAACTCCTCGGAAACGGGAGAATTCCTGCTGGATTCTCCGTGTTTTCACTCGCTTTCCCTTTGCACCACGCCAGACGTGCCAGCCCAGCACACCCGCGGTTCTGCGTGGAGCAGAAGAACTGCGTGGAGCGTCACTGTCGCCATCAGGAGCACACACAGGTGGTGGGCCGTCCCTGCCCCCCTTACCTGGCCCAGGTGAGCACACCTGAGTGCTGACGGGCAGCCCCGGCCACCAATGGGTGTGGAGCAGGAAAGGCTGTGGCCACCAATGGGTGTCGGGGGACAGCCCCAGCCAGGGCTGGGTAAGGCCCGGAAATCCCAGCTGGCCCAGAGGGAGTGGGGCTGTGGTGCTGGGCGACATGCGGGGCAAGGATGACGAGTACGATTATCTCTTCAAAGGTGGGTCTGCTGCCCGGCCTGCGCTGGCCATGCCTGCAGCGAGCTGTGCCCGTTCTCAGCCCGCTGCCGTCAGGGCTGGCTCCACGCAGCATCCTCGGCATGGGGCTGGAAGCTGGGGCTGGAAGCTGGGGCTTGTTCTGGGATATAACACTCAGTTCCCAGCTCGGGGCGGGGGGCGGCGGGAGTGGGGGTGTTTTGTTGTGGTGTTCCACTGTGCTGGGAAGGAGGGGGGATACTGGTGGGGCTGGGGTTGAAATGCTGCTCTGGTCGAAGGATTTGCTAGAGCTGCTCTGATGGTTTGAGGTCCCGATGCTCATTACAGCAGCTCTCTCCTGCTGCGGGAGGAGGCTGGAGCCTGAGCGCACAGCGTCCTGCGAGGGGTGGCTGTGGCCATGGGAGTGGTGGGGATGGCTGGTCCGTGGGGCTCTGTGGGTGCCGTGTCGGCCCCTGAGCACCCGTGGGTGCTCTGTTCTGCGGCACTGGGTGAGGGGAGCCCATCTGGAAGCTGAGGAATCAACCCCAGGAGAGAAAGCCGTGCTGCTGCCCGGCTGCAGTGGAGGGGAAGGATCCAGGGATCCGGGCAGGTCCTTCCTGGTGCTGGTCATGCTGTGACCTCACTGCTGTGCACGGGGCGGGTGGGGGACAGGGACAGGCCCTCGAAGACCCAACGCTGGCGTTTCTGGCTGTGGGAGCCCAGCATCCCATGAAGCACCCCCATCCCTGTGCATGCCAGGCTTCCTGCTGTGGCCAAAGCAGGTGCTGGGGAAGCAAAGGGACATCTTGGCAGTGCCACAACCTCCTGAGCTATAAAATCCAGGGTGTGAGCTCACTAGTGGGAGGCTGTGAGTCAGCCTGCCCACGCAGGCCTGCCCGCAAGGCCCCAAGTAATTCTAGCCACCGACACGATGTAATTCCAGCCAGCAGCATGCTAGTAGCCCCTGGCTCCTTCCTCATCTCCCCTGGCTGCTGCCCAGGAAAATCCTCCTCCCTGGAGTTAGTATGGGACCTGGTGTGGGGGAAACTCTGATGCTGAGCGGTGCCTCGAGTACAATGCCCAGGCAGGAGCTCTCCCAGCCGCTTTTTCTTGCGCTTCCTGCCTGGTGTTGTGCCAGCAGCGTGGCTCTGAGGGGGCTTCAGCACATGGTCCTCCTCTGTCTATCCATCCCACCATCCAGGAGCCAGGGCTGGGAGCAGCTCACCATAGGCTCTTCATTCCCCTCCTGGGTCTCATTGTGGTCTCTGGAGTTCTTAAAAAGTAGGAGAACTCAGTTTTCAATGCAAGGGCAGCTCATCCCTCCCAAAGCAAGAGCAGAGTCGAAGGGGGATGCAGCATCCAGACACATGGAGCTGGGCTAGTGCTCTCAGGTCCAACAGCTCTGTGAGCCCAGCCTCTCCCCTGAGAAAAGGGAGATTGTCACAGCTGGAAGCAGCATTATCCTGAGCTCCACTGAAACAGGAGCATCAGTTGTTGCAAAGCACAATGCACGTTCCAGCTGTGCAAAGCCCTGATGCTGCTGGAGGGGCTCAGTGTGGTTGAGGAACAGCTCTGGGCATGGCTGCTCCTGGGACCCTTCCTTGGGGCCCTGTGTGGAGCTCCAGGCTGTTTCTCTCCCTGCAGTAAGACATGGTGTGCCGAGGACGTTGAGCAGTGCTCGCAGGATGTGCTCAGAGGCAGCGAGGACAGAGTGTGTCAAATGCTTTTGTGCATGGGGTGGGAGATGCTGCTGCAGCTCCTCAAGCCACTCAAGCTCAGGGATATGGGGCTCATCACCTGTGCAGGCAGCAGGACCCTGCACCAGCCACCCTGCATCCCTGGTGTGGTCCAAAGCCCTCCAGAACCTGCCATGGAGCAGGCACTGCCAGGATGGGCATTGTGGCAGTTGAGCTGGGGAAGCAGCCATTTCCCTTTGTTGGTAAACCACCAAGCTCAGATCAAAACTTCAAGGCTCAGAAAGTGATAACGAACCTGGCTCACCATTGGCTTGCATTCCCTACTGTCTTCCCAGGGTAGTCCAGGCTGTTATGGTCCTCTCAGACCTCTGTGCAGTGGGCAGCAGCTGAGAAGCCTCCCCAGCAGCCAGGAAAAGGGGGGGGATTCTGCCCCTCTGCTCCACTCTGGTGAGACCTCCCTGCAAAGCTGCCTCCAGCCCAGGGGCCCCAAACACAGGAAAGATGTGGAGCTCCTGGAACAAGTCAAGGAGGCCACAGAGATGCTGAGAGCTGGAGCCAGGCTGGGAGAGCTGGGGGTATTCAGCCTGTAGAAGAAAAGGCTCTGAGGAAACCTCAGAGCCCCTTCCAGTGCCCAAAGGGACTCCAACAGAGCCAGAGAGGGACTTTGGACAAGGCCCTGGCGTGACAGAACAAGGGGCAATGGCCTCTCACTGCCAGAGGGCAGGGATAGAAGGGATACTGGGAGGGAATTCTTGGCTGTGAGGGTGGGGAGGCCCTGGCACAGGGTGCCCAGAGAAGCTGTGGCTGTCCCATTCCTGGATGTGTCCAAGGACAGGTTGGATGGGGCTTGGAACACCCTGGGATGGTGGAACAAGATGGGTTTTATGGTCACCTGAACCATTCTGTGACGGTGTGGAGGAGCTGCCCTTCCCTCATTCGCTCCCTGTCCTGACACTGCAATTGCCAGCGATGCTCTGGTGCCTTCCAGCTCCCCTCAGTGATCCCAGGGAGCTGTTCCACATACTGCTGGGCTTCCTGGAGCCAGCCTGTTTGCTGGCTGCCCTGCGCTGAGGGTTTTGCCAGTGGGGTGTCTGCACTGTTGGAGGCTTTGCACCATGCAAGGGAGCCGTGTCTACAGCTGGAGCTGGTGGGAAGGGGTTATCCAGGGCATGGAGCAATATCCTTGCAGGATGGTGGCTGCTGAGCCTTGACTGAGTGTAGCTGTGCCTGCTGTAGCTCCTGCAGTGTGTGGCATCCCAGTGGCCCCTTGCTTGTGCTGCTGTTCCCTTGTCCTCCCCACCGTGGTCACTGGATGGTTGTGACCTCAGCCCTGCTGTTGTCCAGCCCTGGTGAGGAGACATGTCCCTCAGGTGGGCAAAGTGAAGTGTCTGAGTACACCTGGAGAATGAACAGGGTTGGCAGTGAGGGAATTAAAAGCAACTTAAAAAATAAACCCAAAAACCTGTTGAGTCATAAACTCAACAAACTTGACTGGGGAGGTGTGTGATAAAGCTCCCCAGAGCCTGTTTCACCAGGTTTTACAGGAACCAGCCAGATCTGGGACAGGCAGAAAATGTGTTTAGCCCACACCCAGGGACTTCCCAGCTCATGGGCTGGACCAGCAGCAGGGGAAGAGGAGGATGCTTCCTTTCAAACTATGTCTTTAAGTCCTCCTCCTGTGTGCCCTCAGGGTTGGAGGGCACACAGGGTTGGCAAGAGGACCCCAGCTCTGCCTGACCTCTGGCCTGGCTCTCCCACACAGGTCCTGACCCTGGTTTTCTGCCCATTTTGGGTACATCAGTGCATATGGTGCTTTCCCATGCCCAGGGACAGAAACTCCTGCCTACTTCCCAGTGATGGCAGGGAATTTCTCAAGGGGTATTTATAGGCAGCAGTGATGCTGCTGGGAGGAGTGGAGGCAGCTGGTCCTGCTGTGCTGCACCCCTCCCCTGCCAGCCTCTCCTGGGTGAGGGGGGGCAGATGGGGAGACTCCCATCCCTGCCAGGCTGTGGGATGGGCAGCTCTCCTGGGTGGCTGGGGGAGCTGACACTGTACTTGTGTCCCCAGTTGTGCTCATCGGCGACTCCGGGGTGGGGAAGAGCAACCTGCTCTCGCGCTTCACCCGCAATGAGTTCAACCTGGAGAGCAAGAGCACCATCGGGGTGGAGTTTGCCACAAGGAGCATCCAGGTGGACAACAAGACGGTGAAGGCTCAGATCTGGGACACGGCCGGGCAGGAGCGGTACCGCGCCATCACCTCAGCGTGAGTTTCCTCGCTCCCAACCTGCGGCCCTTGCCTGGGGCCCTGCTGTGACCCTGTGCCCTCCCCGTCCCCCAGGTACTACCGGGGGGCAGTGGGAGCCCTGCTGGTCTACGACATCGCCAAGTACCTGACGTACGAGAATGCAGAGCGCTGGCTGAAGGAACTGCAGGACCACGCTGACGCCAACATCGTGATCATGCTGGTGGGCAACAAGAGCGACCTGCGGCACCTGCGGGCAGTGCCCACCGATGAGGCCAGGAGCTTTGCAGGTATCTTCCCCCATCCTGTCCAGCCCCATCCCATCTGGCTGGAGTTCGTGGCACCCACCTGAGCTCACACTCTTCTTGCAGAGAAGAACGGGCTGTCCTTCCTTGAGACGTCTGCTCTGGACTCCACCAATGTGGAGACGGCTTTCTACAACATCCTCTCAGGTAAGGGACAACCAGGAAAGGGAGGGACAGGAATAGAGATGGCTTTGGACATTGTGTTCTCCCAGGACCGCCCTGGGGGTCCTGGCTGTACTGGGTGGGATCTGGGTTGGAATCCTGCTCCCCTGGATGGGGAGAGGTGGGCATCGGCACCCCTGGAGCTGTGTGTTTGTGGAGGGAGCAGATCCCCCACTGAAATACCTACCTAAAGAATTGATTTTTCACTTCTCTCTCCTGGCAGAGATCTATCGCATCGTGTCCCAGAGGCAGATCACTGGGCAGCCGGAGTCAGAGTTTGGACCCTCCACCACCATCGAGCCCATCCGGGTGCTGCCCACGCAGCAGGAGAGCCGGCAAGCGCCCTGCTGCCAGAACATCTGAGCCCCTGGGGCGGCCCCACCTTGACCCCCCACCACCCAGCACATGGTGGCATCATATGTCTCACCCTCTACCTCTGCCTGCCGCAGCTCCCTGAGCAGCACAGGCTGGTGGCTGCTTTTGTGTGTACTGCCTGTATGCTGCTCCAGCTGCGTTTATGTAGGACCAGCAAAAATGGGGAGGAGGCAAAGCATCAGCATGTCTCCCCTCTCTCCCCAAGGTTGGGGGGGACACCATCCCCTGTGTCCCTGCTCCCTTTAGCCCTGCAGGCATAGTCACTGGGTGGCACTGAACAAGCCCGAACATGGTGAGTCCCTGCTTGGTGACGCCCTGTGTGCAGCCGCGTGGGGTGGGTGGGGAGGGGGACACTGGGTGCAGCCTTCTCCTGCCTGGTGAAACCAGCAGGGGTGCAGCTGGTTGTGCCCAGCCCTGTCCCTGCGGCACTGAGAGCCAGGAGTGCCCCTGGGTGCTGCTGGGGCCATCCAGGGTGGGGGTGGGCTTGACACTGGTTTTGTGTTGTGACTCCCCCAACAGCATGACCGCAGCAAATGGAAAAGCTGTGACTCTTCCATGGAAAGAGATGGGAGCAGGGGCTGGGGGGCCTTGGCCTTTGGGAAGCCCTGAGGAGGGGAAAAAGGGGGAACAGGGATTTGGAGGGCTGAGGGTGAGGGCAGGGACGAGGTGCTGAGGGTGGGCACATGGTCCCTCTGCACAGCTTCCCGTGGGGGAGCTGGTGTCAGCACTGGGGACCCCTCAGCTCCAGCTGTGAGGACCCCCAGGAATGGCTCAGCCCTTCCCTGCTCAAGTGTTTGGCCACCGTGGCTGGTGGCTGCATGGCCCAGCCTGGGGACACACTGCATCGGCAGGATGACAATGGCCTTGTCCTCTGCCTGGGGGACAGTGGTCACCCCCCAGGGTGAGCATCACCCAAGACGCTGGGACAGACAGTGCTGAGCCCAATGCTGATTGGCAGGGGTGATTGGCAGGTGTCAGTCAAGAGGGGTGCAGGTGGGAAAGACTGCCTCATTGACCCAGGAGCGTGGCCCCTGTCGCAGTGTGGGGTTTTGGGGGATCTCTTTCTCTCCCCAGCTGCCCCCAGTCACTGCATCTCGCTTGGCTCTGCCAGTAGGATCTGGGCCAGGGTCTCCCCTTGGGCACGATTTGTTGATGAAATAGAAATTGAGGCAAAATCCCCAAATAAAGCTGCTGCTGAGGCTTTTTCTCTCTCTGCCAGGTCTTTCCTTGAGGCAGGAGCAATGCCCACATTGGGCATCTGGGCAGCATCCACAGGCAATGAAGGGTGAGGAGGAGGAGGGTTGGGAGGAAGATATGAATGTAGCCTGGGCAAGGGGATGCCCTACTGGGAGGCCAGAGGGGAGAGTTTGAGGATTAGAAGAACAGGTTGGATCCTGCTGCCGGCCCAGCTGGACACACACAAAGAGGGAGCAGAAGTGGCTGCACCATATGGGTGTCCCTTCTTATCCACACACTGTGCAGCCACCCCAGCCCTAGCAGCACCTTAACCTTGGCTCCAGCCCCCAGCACTGTGTCCCTACACCACGGCACTGCCCCCTCCAGAGGCAGCCTCGTCCCTGAACTGACCAGGCCCATCCTCTGTCATACCCTGGGGCCTGTCTCCAGGTGAGTGCTGGCCATTTCCCCATGGGCTGCGCTCTTCCCCACGCCCACCTCAGCTGGCAAAGCCCTGGCAGTGTGCAGACCAGCTGGAGCTGCCAAGCACCACCTCCTCCCACACCATCTGCCCGCAGCAAAACACGGTGCCAAGAGGTGATGTCAGCCCCACCGGCCGGAGAGGTGGGCGGGAGGGGTACAGATGCTGCTCCAAAGGGCTCCACAAAGGGACAGGGGCTGAGCCAAGTACCCCTTGGGGCTCACTGCCATCAGACATGCCATCAGCCAGGCACTGGCATGGACACACGGGATGATGAGTTCATTTAGACTCATGGAGACACTTTTGGGCTGGGCAACTCAGTTTTCTTCCAGGTTTTCCGGTTTTTAGATGTTTTCTGCTGGGATGAAGAAGTGGGAAGGGTGAAATGTGGCACAGTGTGGCTCATGGATGTGGGACTGGGAGAAGCAGCTGCCTCAGGAGGCTCACCATCTCACAAGTGCTTTAATGAACCCCAAGAAGTGCTGCCAAAAGTCTGGGAGTGGTGGGAGAGCCAAGAGGGGTGGCAGAGGGAGGTCTAGCCCCACCACCCTGGAACTCAGCCCAGCAGGGCCTTGTTCCCAACCACTGCTCCTGGCCCTTCCTAAAGTGTGAACAGACACAAACCAAGAGCAGATACCAAGTTTCTTAAGTAATAATACTTTAATAAAATTAAGTTCTTAATGTAATTTAGCACATTTAATACATTAACCCTTTCCCTTCTTTGTTTTCTACAAGTTGTGCAACATCATTATTTTAATTTTCTTTTATTTTAATTTTTTTTTTCCTTCTCCCATTATACTATATGCCTCAAAACTCAGACAACAAGCCTAACTCTACTTCTATGTTCGGTTATATCTCTCTCTCAGGCCTTTATTTTTGCGTAATGCCAGAGAGATGAAAATACCTGGATGGAACATGTGATCGGTTTCCAATAGTAACAATCCCGACTACAGGTTTCCTATGACGTTAAAAAAAAAAGAGGGAAAAAAAAAAAAGCAAACACAAGATAATAGGGAATGGACTTTCAACAGAAGGGCCACACAGTCAGCATGGCTGGCAGTGGCCAGGTGACTCGGTGGCCAGCTGGCTCAGCACGAGGTGGGAGTACCATGGAGCAGGACCGTGCGACAGCGCCCAGATCCAAGGGAGAGCACGAACTTGTGCATCAGTGTGAAGCGAGGATGAGAGGAAGCCACCGTGGTGCTGTGCAAGCAAAGCCATGAAGGCGTGGGGAGGCTGTGCTCCCTGGGTATCGGTGAGATCAGCTGCTGCGGGGACCCCGTGGCTTGGGTTTCATTTCAGCACATCTCATGTGGGAAATCCCACTGGAGCTGCTCCGCCAGAGTCCCAACGGCAGCGAGCTGGAGCCTGGATCTCTTTGATACCAAGGCAGAGCCGAAGGAAATCCTCTGCAGCCCACAGGCTCCTGACTGTGCAGTCGGATGCCCGGGGGCTGCTCTAGGCATCCCTGGGGATTTCCTTGGCTTGCCTGGGGCTGGGATCAGAGCCAGCTCTGCAGTGGCTGTGGCTCGATCAGACCTGCCAGTCTGAGATCCGCCAGCCCTCGTGCCCATTGCCTTTCATGTTTGCTTAACACTGCTTTCTAACTTAGGAGCAAATCCCATACTGCAAAATAGGATTCAACCCCTGGTCTTTCCCCCCCCCCTTCCTTTTTTTATGATTATCTTGAACAGAATTCATAAAGAAAAAGGAAAAAAGATTGCTGATGGTTTCACAGATAAGCAAAACAGCCTGTGACCGTGTCGTGTGCCAGCTCCCAGGGGCCAAGAGCAGATCTCCACGGCCACACCACACTGCTACATCTCACCGCTCCCTTTCTCTGCAAGTTGTTTCAAAAGCATCATCGTAAGCCCAAAAAGCACATCCTGCTGTCAGCAACCCGGTGCCACCATTGGAGGGGGACTTCATTTTCGCACAGACAGTAGTGGAACTACTCCAGATTTTACATTAGTGTCACTTTACTGGGGGTGACTTTCAATTTGCTCCATTAGCAGCCCTGAAGCGATGCTGGAGCAGATCCAGCGGGGATGCTGCAGCCTGCCAGGGCTGCAGTGACTCCAGATTCCAGTAGAGTAACCCATTGGAACAGTGGAGTCACACGGGAGGGAGGCAGGAGCTGCCCAACCTCTGCTGCCTCCCACTAGAATGGCACAGGCAAACCAAAGTCTGCCTAGCACAATTCCAGCTGAATTTTTCACTGGGTCAACTGACAGCAGAACATGACTTCAAGTTTCTACAGGATGTGAAAACCCACACTAAAACACAGAGATTGCTCCCTAACATCCTAGAAAGGGTTTTGGAAGAACCAGCCCACGCTGGCTCTGCTGCCACTAAGGACATCTTGCTGGGGCTCGGCAGAGGTGGGACAGGACCCACTGTCCGTACACAAGTGACGATAAAGTGCATCCACTCTCCAGTCCAGGGCAGCACTGCACAATGTCCATCACTGACGCTTCTTCAAGTATCAAATAAAAAAAATGAGGTAAAATAAAACTGAAAGAGCAAACAGGCCGCCTCGCCACCCCGGCAGGGAAGGACCAGGCGCTTGATTCCACCGAGCACGAACCCCCCTGGAAGCGCAGGAGACATCGTGCCCTGCTTCCCGAAACGCCCCAGCATGCCAGGAGGGTCCCGGGGAGGGATCTCAGATTCACAGTGCTATTTGTACGCAGAAACCGAATGAGAACTGTCTTCATTCCTGTCCTGACCTATTGCATGGCTTTGCTGAGTGATGAATGCTGGTAAAGGCTACCCCAGCCCCCCGAAGCAGGCACCATCAGGGAGCAAGGGGCAACCACCGTGCTTCTCAAAGGCATCTGTGTGGATGCTCCCAAGCTGCAGGAGATCCATGGGTTTGCTACGGCTGAGCCACAACACAGAGGAGAGGAGCAAAGGCTAAACCCAGAGGGAACCAACTTCCAAGGGTGTTTTCTTTGCGGCACTCGGCTTTGCTAACAATGACGTTGCCTCTCAGATGTTTCTTTCTGATTGCCCTCCTTTAAGTAGAGATTTTGGTGCAGTGAAAAGCAGCACCAGTACTCCAGAGAAAAGTGCTGGCCTGTCTCTGGAACTAATTGAGTAGCTGGCAGGGGCATGGGGCACGTCCTGCCCCAGCACTGGTGCCAAGGCTGTTTTGCCCTCCCCTGCAGTGCCCAGAGCCGGTCTGCCATCGCAGCACCCACTGCGTGCTGCCAGCTCAAGGAGCCCTTGCTCCCGCTCTCAGCACTGCAGGGACTCAGGATCTGTCCAGAACGCAACACATTATGCTGGCTAAGAACGGCCTTCAGCCTTCTCTGTGCTCCTGCAGCCAAAAACCAGGCATGTGCCATGAGTGTCACCCTCCCGTGAGCAGGACAGTGTTGGGGCAGCTGTCAGGAAGCAAAGCTGTGGGATCAGGGATGTCATGGCCCAGCACGGCTGCAAGGAGGCCTTCTCGAGCCAGCAGAGACTTCTCCACACATCTCACCCGCAGCTCCAACGCTCAAAACTGATGGTCGGAGGCCAAGCAGAGAAACACCCAACAAACCAAATCCCCTGGAAGATGCCACATGCTAAGCAAGTGAGCTCATCCTGAGGCGCACGGCATCTCCCGGTGCAACGCAACCGGGGCGAGAGAGAACCAAGAAGAAGAAAGAAAACAAACAAAGAGGGAACAAACCAACCCTAATGCCCTGCCACTGCCCAGGGCGAGGGCAGAGCCTCTGCCCGGCACCTCGCTGCCTTCGAGCTCTGTCTGTCACCTTACAGAGGGGAGATCACCCAATCTTCCTTTCCTTCGCCTTCCTACCCGGGATGGTCCCACCTGCCCATCCCAGGATCTTCCCACACCTTTGGTGCTTGGAGAAGTTCAAAAACTAAGAACAGCCCAAGGAAAGTAACAGCAACTTTGAACATTTTTCTGCAATTTCCTGCTCCAAGCCCAAGGCTGGAAGTCAGAATAAGGCAAAAATTAATGGCCTAAAACTTCCTTATTTTGTTCCATGACTAGCCAAATCTGTCTATTTTTATTAAAAAAGCAACATAAACCCCCAAACGTATCTTTTTAAAAAAATACATATTATTAGATCCCTTTTTTTTTGTCTTTTTTCCCCTCTATAAAAATAACTTCAGGACTTTGATTGACAGAAGGTACCAGTTGGTGGCCATTATTTTGTCAGGCTTTCGGTCATTTATTTGTTTGCTTCAGAAAAATAGTACCAAAAAAAGATGGAATTCCTGGGGAAGCTAACAATGATCGTGTTCACAAGTTTATTTTACATTCTGCTCTGTCTGGGATCACTTGGATCTACTATAGATTAAACAATATGGATAGCATCTACTATTTGAACTAGTTAATTTTTTTTTAATCTTTACTCTAGGATTATATGAAATAAATTTGAGTGTTTATTATTATTAACATTTTTTTAATACCCATCAACACAAACCTTTTTTTCTTCTCATTTTTGGTTAAAAACAAACAAACAAACAAACAAAAAAAAAATCTTATTTTAAAATGCTTCTTTGAAAGGCAACAGAGCAGAAGCATCGCCCCCACCTTCCTGCTGCTTTGGGAGGGGCAGCAGGACATGGGCTGGATTTGGGGTGTGAGGGGGACAGACTGCCCCCCACTCCCCAGCCCACAGGGAGGTCGTGGCTGCTCAGCACATCCCTAAAGCCGCCCCTGGGACAAGATCCTGTGAAACACTCCAGGAGGTTCTGGAGCCAAGTGCATGCTGAAGTGCATTCCTGGATTAAAGGAAGCTCGGAACCCCACCGGGGGCACTCCCATTGCTCTGGCTGCCCCTGCAGTTGGTGTCCTGCAGGAGCTGTGCCCACACTGGCTTGGGGGTGACATGTTCCCATCTAGGATGGGCTGGAGCTGGCCAGGAGCTCTGTGTAAGCTCAACCCCTGGCTGGTCAAAGCACCACGACAAGCCAATGGCTCTGGTCTGGCACAAGCTCCAAAGGAATGACCACGGATGTTCTCAAGATCATGCCTGAACACTGGGAGCAAATCCTCCTGTCCCTGCAACCTGTCCAGCGTGGGAAGAGACGGAGCCAAGGCCTAAAGGGAGGCAACAGACAGTGACCACCCTGCAGACGCTGACCACCCTGCAACAGACAGTGACCACCCTGCAGGTCTCCAGAGCCCCCCACGAGCAGTGGCTCTCAGTCCCTCCCAGCAAGGCTGGGGCCATAAATCCTCACATTACACTGGGCTCTCTGGAGCCAGATCGAGGACAAAACTCCTCTGGCTCCCTGGGATGGGATCAGGCTGGAGGTGCTGGCAACAAGGAGGAGGAGGGCAGGGAGGTGGGTAGTGCCAGCTTTTCCTTCCGAGCACGCAGCTCTGCACAAGCCCTTGTCCCAGGGAACCAGAGCAGGAGCAAACTCTGTTCCCCAGCACCCACCTAGGTGGGGAATCGGCTCGGGTTGGAGCCTGGGATGCCCAGGGTGCCCAGGAAGTGCCACAGCAGGGCCAGGCCTCGCCAGGGCCAGCGTGGGGTGATGCCACCCAAAGACTGCCCCAGAGCCAGCCTGGAGCTGAAGCCCACCCGGACCTCGACCCTTTCCAAGAGGATTCCCAGATGGAGCAGCCACAGGATGGGGGCACAGGCTTGGGTTTATAGTGGTTTTTCTCTTCTACTTCTCTGCTTTTAAGTACCTTTTTTTTCTCCTTTTATTTTTTGTTTAAATACATCCAACTGTGTTAATTTCTTATTTGTGGAAAGGGCTATCTGCACCATAACTATCACCTTTACATACACACACACGCACACGAAAAAGGAAACATATATTAAAAACACTTTTTAAGCAATACTCTGGATACAAATGTATTTTTTAACCTACATATATTCTAAACCTTCTAAACTTTTAAGGATCACTTTATCATAAAATAAAATATCCTTTTTTCTTATAATAAATTACCTAATAAAAAGCATTTTTATTAGCCCAGTTCCTTGCTACATTTACATGTAATAAATGCATTTATTAAAATAGAATATTAAATTATAAAGAAATGTTCTAATTTTAAAATCTTAATCTTTTTTTCCCTCCTCTCTCTCTCTTTAAAAAACACCAGGAAATGCATCAAAATAAACCCTTCAAACACCAAACAAAACAGGTTGGAGTATTTTGATTTCAGAGGTTAACAATATTAACAGTCTGAGCCTTTGTATGTATGAAGATTATTTTTTTAAGAAAGAAAGAAAAGAGAAAAAAATAATAGATATCCCTCCAGCTGAAAAATACTTTTGCAAATGGGAGCTAGGACAAGATATTTTTATAGTATCTCCTCATTAAATATAAATCCAATTTTGGTTCTTTTTTCTTTCGTTATGTATTATAATACACACTATTTTCTATATAATTTATGTCGATGAGGATGACATCACAGCATGATATTCCTTTATCCCTCCGTTTCCCTTTGTTATGTTTTGTCACCCGCTCCCCCGCACCGTTCCTTGTCCAGGAGTCTCTGTCCCTGTCCCGGCAGCTCAGGAGCACAGCCCGAAGATGCAGTTTTTGGCCCCGGTCACACCTCCCTGCCCTGCCGGGACCGGGGAGCCCTCGCTCCCACAGCCCTGGCACGGCTCGGCTCTGCCCGGGAGCTCACGTCCACAAGGAAAGGCGGCAGGATGGGTCCCAAATCCAGCACAGCCCCCGCTCCTCGCTTGCAGCGAGTGCCGGAGCCGCCCGGGGCTGACCCTGCCCGGACCCGGACCCCTCCTGCCCGCAGCTCAGCGCTCCCAGCGCGGCTCTGCTCTCTCTGCTCCCAGCCCCGGGTTTGGGGCACCTGCCCTCGGTGCCACTGCTTGTGCCCTCCTGTCGCTGCCTCGCTAAAGACCATCACCGGCATTGGCACGGCACGGCACGGCACGGCACGGCACGGCACGGCACGGGTCACCCTGGCCCNGTTCACACTGCAAGGGGGCACCGAGGGCATCCTCGTGGTGGGAGGGAAGGGAGAAATGCAAGGACCTGGCTCCTGTGGGCGCTGCAGAAAAGGGACGGGTGCAGGAGGAGGGGGCTGTCTTTAGTTATCGTTATTGCTGGTGAATTAGACCAACAAGCCATTTTTAGTCACCTATCAAGGAAGATACAAGTCAGAGCAAATACTTAAGGTCATGGGCATTTTTCTTGTTTTTTGTTTTTATTTTTTTTGTTTTTTTAAGATTTTTATATATATACATATATTTAAAAAGAGAGAAAAAAAATTACGCAAATTTGTTGTTTAAGCCCCGCAACCGGGCTCCCCATGGATGCCAACAGGCAGGGCCCGGGCTGCCTCTCTCCAGGTGCCCCACGGGGCCAGNGGCACGGCACGGCACGGCACGGGTCACCCTGGCCCCACCCTGGCTCCACCGGCCCCGGGGGCTGATGCAAAGCCCAGGGAACACCCCACTCCCCGGCCGGGCCCAGGGGAAAGCAGCGGCTCCCCTCGGGGGGTGCCCCGTGTCCCGTCACCGCTCCCAGGAGCCCAGCCCGCTTTGGCAGGACGTGATTTCGCAGGACGGAGGTCTCCCGGACCAGGCTTCCCACGAGGGTTTACTGCTCCTAACGCAGAGGGAGGAAGGCCCGGCTTGGTGTGTCGGGTCCCAGCCCCACCTGCCTCCCTCCAGCCCAGGCGCAAGTGAGGTGTCCCCATCGCTTAACCCGAGGGGGTTATCCCAAAAGCCTGGGGAGGATCGTGGGGGCAGCTGAAGCCAGCGAGGTTGGGTCCAGCTGGTTCACACTGCAAGGGGGCACCGAGGGCATCCTCGTGGTGGGAGGGAAGGGAGAAATGCAAGGACCTGGCTCCTGTGGGCGCTGCAGAAAAGGGACGGGTGCAGGAGGAGGGGGCTGTCTTTAGTTATCGTTATTGCTGGTGAATTAGACCAACAAGCCATTTTTAGTCACCTATCAAGGAAGATACAAGTCAGAGCAAATACTTAAGGTCATGGGCATTTTTCTTGTTTTTTGTTTTTATTTTTTTTGTTTTTTTAAGATTTTTATATATATACATATATTTAAAAAGAGAGAAAANTCTTTCTTCCAAAGTTGCTACATCAAAATATGGAGTCGGTGGGGGGTACAGCGGGAAGCAGAGGACGGGGAAAAATCAAAATAAAACAGGGCCGAAATACTTCTATTCATTTTAAACTAGAACTGCTACATCAAGCTTTTTTTTAATATATATGTATATGTATATATATATGTGTATATATATATATAGATATAAAGGTTATTGGAACTGAAGATTTTATTAAAGGCCAACTTGGAGACTTGAGTAGGAACCTCATTTGCAGAGAGGGGCAGCCCCCCAGGACAGCCCCACTCCGGTTCCCATCAGCAAGCATTGGACGTTTGTTTGGGTCATGATTCTTTTTTTTTTTCCCTTCTTTTTTTTTTTTTTTTTTTTTTTTTTTTTTAAAAGGGTTTTTTTTTTTTTTTTTTTTTTTTTTTTAGAATACACAATACACACCCTGGTAACTCCTAATATTATTTTTTTTTTTTAAAGTCTACTGTCTCTAGTAAATCCTTAGGAAGTCACACAGGTTATTTGTATTATACTTACAGTTAAACGTTTTTCAACCCATGGATGATCTGTAAATATACTTTTTTTTTTTCTTACTAGAAGAGGATTTAATAAATANGGCCCGAGCCCCCCGAGTTCCCTGCAGCCCCCGCTCGAGGCAGAGGTAGCTCTCGGTGCATTTACAGCGCCTGTTTTTTCTTTCTTCCAAAGTTGCTACATCAAAATATGGAGTCGGTGGGGGGTACAGCGGGAAGCAGAGGACGGGGAAAAATCAAAATAAAACAGGGCCGAAATACTTCTATTCATTTTAAACTAGAACTGCTACATCAAGCTTTTTTTTAATATATATGTATATGTATATATATATGTGTATATATATAT
>VZTN01034371.1:121437-131928 GCA_013400515.1 Erpornis zantholeuca | reverse complement strand
TTTTTTCCTTTTTTTTTTTTTTTTTTTTTTTTTTTTTTTAAAGAAAGGGGTTTTGTTTTTTTCTCTAACATTTTTCAGCATGCAGGAGGC
The DNA here is from genome assembly GCA_013400515.1 of Erpornis zantholeuca. Taxonomy (NCBI): domain Eukaryota; kingdom Metazoa; phylum Chordata; class Aves; order Passeriformes; family Timaliidae; genus Erpornis; species Erpornis zantholeuca. Next base: position 131,838 of record VZTN01034371.1, on the reverse strand, counting down.
TTTTACATCGTTTCGCTTGTTAAGGTGAGGGGGGAGGTACAAGGAGCAGAGGTGAGCCCCCTGTACCTTCCCCACTCCCCACTCCCTACAGTCAGTGCTAGAACAGGTTCCCCCCACCCCAGGTCCCCGACACAGGGGTCTCCTTCCCCCCTCCCCACTCCCACCCACCTCTTCACAACCTGGCATCAAATAAAGACATTGATCAAGAACTTGCTCACATTACCACGAACAGACTCCACTCAGCCAAGAACGACTACTCACTCACTAACACAGCGGCGCGGGGCTGCGGCCACCGCCGCCTCCAGCTCAGCCCCTCCAGCACCAACACGAACACTTCTGAACGCCCCTCCGAAGGGTGGTTGATCCCCCCGCCCATCCCCGCCCCCCAGCTCGTGCTCCAGCCACTCTCTCTACGTCAGCGGGAGAATTTTGGGCAATGAACAGATAAAATATAACGCTGGGGTGGGGGGGGCAGAATATGATGGAGAAGGTGGCACTGGGGAGGGGAGAGGTTCCCAGAGAACAGGAATGTCCCCCTCTCCCTTCCTTTCCCTTCCCTTCCCTTATTTGGGAGCAAACTTCTGAATGAAAACTGGGTCAGTTTTAGGAAGGATGTGGCCAGCGCTGGCCGGGGCTCCGAAGCCTTTGCTGAGGCCACGCTGCCGCGGGGAGGGACAGCTGCCTCAGGACAATGCTGGGGCACGGGAGCTCCGGGAGCTCATCCAGAGCACCCCAGCCCTCCGTCACCCCCAGCCCCCACACCGGCGGGTCCAAAACGCGGCGCCTTCTCCCAGGAAGCGTTGGCATCCCGACCCGGTCCCGGTGTGAACGGCCGCAGGGCCAGGAACACCGCACGGCCAGGCATTGCTTAGAGCTTTGGGGAGGAGCCGAGTACCAATTCTGCCTGACAGTGTCCCGTTAGCACGGCATTGTTACTTTTATCTTTGCTTTTTCCAAAACATCAGCATCTACTACAGCCTGGGAACATTGCCCACCCCTCCAGTCTGCCTCTTGCCCCCACGAAATATATTACTGTTGATGCAAAACAGTGGAGACATCCGATCATCCCACCATCATTTCACACCCTCCAACTGGCATCTGAAGATCGAAAGTGGATCTTTATCAGCACAGAGCACCAGCACCACCTGCCCCAGCACAGTGAGCTCAGCCCCTTCAGAGACCACGGCTGGCCTGAGCCCACCGTGCCAGGGCACAGACAGCGACTGGGAGCAAGCGGCAGCAAACTGAGCAGAAGAGAGGATGTTCCCAGGAACATTATTACGATGAAAATAAAGTCTCCTGTAACTGAAGGGAATAAAAAAATCTCAGGCGATTTTTCTGGTTGGTTTTTTTTCTTTTTTTGTTTTTTTTTTTTTTTTCTGTTAGAACTGTCTCTGCCAAGTTGTGAAACTTGTTGGTTCAGTTCTAAATCAGGGTCCAGGATCTGTGAGCAGAAGTCGAGGGGTAGGAAATGGGGAAGTGGTGGTAGTGGGAGAAAAATTATATATATGGGTTTATATACACACATATATATATATATAGGTGCTTGGTTAATTAAGTGCCTATATATATATATACACACATATATTTATAGCTGGGTGAACTGGTACTCGATAGGTCAATCCAACACATTTTTACCATCACAGCATTTTGGCATCCACAGACCAGCTGAACAAACCTGATGGAGTGAAGATGCTGGCCTGCACCTTGCATGCATTGGCACGGGAGCCAGATCTGAAGCCCATCCTCTCCCACTTCCCAATGGTTTTAAAGTATCTCATTTAACAAAACCAGGAGTCTTGAAATGATTAAAGGATGTTCAACAAGGCAATTTTTTTTCTGTTTTGTTTCGTTCTGAAAAAAATATAATATATAAAAGTGGCCAACCTCAGGAAGATCCAGGAAAAGGACAGCTGAAGAGGTTTTGGTCCATAAAGAAATACTTTTTCTTCTTTTTTGTTTTTTTTTTTTCCCCCACTTTGTTTGGGTAACAAAAGTTTTGGTCCAGTTTAAAAACGACAACAACAAAATTATCTCTATAAACTTGGGGTTTTTTTTGCTTTCTGTTGGGATGCATGTTGGTTTCATATGGGCTCATTGCCTGTATTGCATGATCGTCTCTCTTAGGTTTTGGTGCAATAGGTATATTTTTTAAGAAAAGAAAAGCACAATGTTGTGTGTGTTTGTGTGTGTGTGTGTGTGTGTGTGTGTGTGTGTGTGTGTGTGTAGCTGCAGCTGGCATCACTTGAAGAAAAGAATGAAGAGTGACCTACAGAAACGTGGAAGTCGATGCACTCCCCCCATGGATGGGAACTCGGGACTGCTTTGGAAATACCCTGTTAGTGACTCCTGATTGGGCTGATGAACAAATCCCTGCTTGGATAAGGAAAAAAGAACAAAGTTCCAGACTCCACGGTGGCTCAGAATAACAAAATAAAGGCTCGTCGCCTGGTGTGATCCCAATAGGTTCTTCCAAACCTTCTTCAGTTTCACTGGCGTCATTTTTATTTCTTCACCTTCTTTTTTTGATTTTCTTTTTTTGTGTTTTTTGTTTGGTTTTTTTTTTTAGAAAAAAAGGAAAACAATAAAAGTCCTTTAGCTGTGAATTTTTTGTTTAAATCTTTGAGGTAATACAGTTGTGCCCTCGTTCTAACAGGATCCCAGAGGTTGATGGTTTCTTCCTTGTTCTTCTAAATCCCTGTCGTCCGTTTTCCTTTCTTTCTATTGTGTCTTTCTGAGCTCCCAGTTGGGCCAACAACCCTGGGGGGAGGAGAGTGGGGGCTTCAGGCCAAGACAAAAGTTGAACATGGCTGGAGAAAGGCTGGCAGGGCCCTCCCTGCATCCCTGCTCCCTCCTGGTTGATCCAGGTGGCCTGGCTTGGTCATCGCCAAGAAGTCCCAATCTCACCACCAAAAAAAACTGAACTAAACTGCTTTGCTTGCGAGATCCGAGTGTGCGTTCTGAGTACTTGGTTTACAAAAGACATTGCAGGCTGGAGCATTGTTCGCCCTTCAAAATTTCTGGCTTTGCTATTCATTTTAATTTTATTATTCACTTATTTTTTTTTAAAAAATAACATACATTGCTTGTAAAATAATTTCTTTTCTTTTCTTCTTCTTCTTTTTCTTCTTTAAATTAATTTATTCTTTTGTTCATTTTTTGTTCTTCAGATGTCATTATTATTATTATCATCATTATTATTATTATTATCATCATCATCATTTTTCTTTCATGGACCCCCCCCATTCTCCCTTCTTACCCCCACCCCCCCCAATGCCCTGCTCTGTCTCTTTAGGAAAATATTCTAATGGCCTGAGTGGCTGCAGCGTGGCAAACTGGGCACTCGGGATCAGTCCTCTCGCAGATCCTCACGGCACACTCCATGCAGAAGAGGTTGTGGCCGCAGGGCACCAGCGCGGCCGTGACCTCGCTTTCGAAGCACACCATGCACTCGCGGCTGCTGGCGACCGACGTCCGGGCAGCGGCCGGCGTTCCCAGCTTGGAGAAGCCCTGGAGCGGCTCCCCCTGCGACCGCCTGGGCAGCCCAGAGAGGCTGGGCTCCGGGATGGAGGAGGACGGGGAGCGATGGGAGTTGGGATGGATGGTGCCGGTGCTGCTGGAGCGCTGCTGCTTCGAGAAGAGCACCGAGACAGGGTTGGTGTTCTCCTGCCCAGCCCACATCGGGGCCCCCGACTCCGGCACCCCGTAGTACAGATCCTGCTTGTTCACACCGTAGTTGGGGAAGAGGTAACCGTAATTGAAGTCGTTTTGGTCGTTCAGCCGGGGGGTCTCGTAGACGGGGTCGACAGAGCAGTCGCCGATGCAGCCCAGGCTGTTCTGCCGGAAGGTGGAGAGGGGCTTGCAGCCCGGCGCCGGCGTGTGGACCCGCCAAGCCTCTGAGTAGCGGTTCTCCATGCCGGAGTCAGGGCTGCTGGAGAGGAAGTCATTCTCGTTGTTGTACTCCAGGATCTTGCCTGTCCTTACCGCAATGTGTGTCTCAATCTCTTCCCGGGCACGCTCCACGTTGCCCGGCGCCCCGGTGATCTCAAAGACGGGGTCCCGGTCTCGGCTTGGCGTGATGATGTAGGTGTTGGTCTGCTGCTGGATCCGCTTGATGGTGGCTCCCTTGGGGCCCACCACCAGCCCCACCACGCGGTAGGGCACGCGCACCCGGATGGTGACCTGCCCCGGCAGGGTGGGCGCGCTGCCAAAGGTGGTGCCCGCCTTGTTGCGGGAGGCCCTGATCATGGAGAAGTGCTCGGCCGCCGAGATGATCTCCCGCCGGGCCATGGCCACGTCCTCCCGCCGCCCCGTCACCATGAAGACCGGCTCCTCACCCCGCACCGGGGTCTTGATGTAGGTGTTGGTCTTTGCCCGCAGGGCTTTGATCTTGCAGCCTTGGGAAGAGAGAGAAGGCATGGCAGTTAACGAGGCTGTCCCACCGCTTGCCCTGCTCTGCAGGACACTGGGCTTAGTGGCCATAATCTCCTGTGCCACACGGCAGCCACTGGAACAAGGCAAAGGCCCCAGCCCCCTGCTCCCGAGGGGAAATGCCAGAGGGAGGTCTACCCTCACCATTCCCAGAGATTCCCTCCCTCAGGAGTGCCATGCTCCCTCGTCCCCCCAAACGGAGATCACCATTTTGTGTGCTGTACCCCTGCACACCATCCCCCCTGACAGCCTTCCCTCAGCAATCACCCCTAAGATCTCCCTTCCACACACCCCTGCACCACAGAGCAATGGGGGATCCAAGCCACCCCCAGAGGTCAGCGGTCTCTTTGAGGAGGCCTGCCCCCAGAGCCCCAGGGTGGCCCTGAGAGACAATGGTCATCCTCGGGCTCTGGGGCAGGACTGATGCATGGGACAGCCTGGAGGTGACACGAGAACAGGGGGTGCTGGTCCCACAGCCTGGCTGGCCAGTGTGGAACTCCTTGGCCACCCTGTGCCTGCTCCCAAGAGGAGTTGCCTGCCATGACTCCAGAGAACCAGAGCCCTCCATGAGGACTTTGGTACTGCTGAGGAGGTTTGGGGGTGAATGCGGTGAACTTCAGGGGCCCAAATTTGGAGGGGAGAGAGATGCAGCAGTTTGGGCCTCCCCACTGCAGAGATGGCAGGACTCCAAATGCCAGCAGAGCTAGATGGCTGGGGGTAGCAGAAGGCCAGGATTTGCTTTTTTGGCTGAAACAGCAAGAAATGGGGCAGGGCTGCCCTCCTGTGTGCCCCACAGCAGGCTGTGCAAAGACTCCTACTCCAGGTGCTCAGATCCTCTCCCAGGATCACTGGCCACGTGGTGCTTTCATGTACCAGTATCCACGTACCAGAGCCCACTGAGCCCATTCCCTGGCTCAGAATCCACCAAGCCCATTCCCCAGCTCCTGACAGCTCAGAAAAGAGCCTTCTGCTCTCCCAAAAAGGGCAAAAGATTTTCCATGGTGTTTTGGCTCCCAAATGATATTTTGGAGGGTCTTCATCCAGCTCTGTGATTCCAGGTTCCCAGATGACAACAAGATGCCATCAAGCAACTAAGTGTTTTTACAGATGTGGCACAGTTCTCTAAAGCACTCTTGGACCCCTCCTTGCTGCTGTCCTGCCCCTCAGGCCCCTCTCTCAAAAAGCTTTACTTGGTGCCCCAAGGCATTTCTGAAGCCTGGCACCGAGTTCCCACACAGGCTGGGGGTTCCTCTGCAGGAGGTATGCTCTGAGCTCAGATCTCCACGAAAAATCAAAACCTGTGATTCTCCAGCGCAGATGAAGCAAGGTGAGCACTTTGCCATGGTTTCCCGAGGATTTGGGTATCCGACTCAGGGCTCACAGAACCACAGGATGAGGACACCACAGTGGGACCTCTGAGAGATCCCCCAGCACCTCCTACCTCATCTTCCCTCCCCAGAAAAGAGCATCTCCTGTACTCCCCTCCAACTATCTGACACCAGCAGGTTTTCCTCCACACACTCCGCTGACATCACAGTTCAACACACAAGGACCTGCGAACGATGCCTTTGCAACTACAAACTGCAGATTCCTCAGCTCCTGGGCGGTAACATTATCATTTATACAGATCCTAACAAATAACAGCATCTCCCAGGCTGGCAGCTCAGGGCTGCCACTCATCCAACAGCTCCTCTCGTGAGACACAGGCTGGTGACCTCGGGGTGTTCACCGGAACGCAGCGATGCCACCACCCCGTGTCATCAGCAAGAACTGAAGCCCGCACCTGTGGCGATGGGAACAGCCTCGTGCCACTGGAGCCGGCAGGAGCTCGCTGGCTCGCGGGCGCCGCAGCAGCCGCAGCACCCAGCAGTGCCCGGCACGGAGCTCGCTCAGCCCGGCTGGTCGTGCTCACGGCGCCGGCACCGCACGGGCACGGCCAAGCGCAGGCTCTGCGCAGCCCCCTGGCACAGCTGGGAACCCCCCCCGCCCCTCTGAGGGTCTTGGCAGCAGCGTGGGGCACCGCCCGTAAATCAGAACTTCGCTGTCGACTCCCAAGTGTGACTTTTTAATTCCTCAGAGCTACTTCAGCTCCCGGAGCCTCCTTTCCCATTTCTGGAGCAGGAATAGCTGTCTCCTGCCTTGTGCTCCTGCAAAACTTTCTCTTTACACTCCACATCACAGTGCTGCTGCACTAAATCCATTTCTGAGACAGGAATTCCATGTTCCTAGGGAATGGAAATGCCAGATCTGACACAAAGAAGGATCCGGGCAAATCCCCAAATCCAAACCAAATCCACCCCCTGCCAAATCCAGTGTAGCTCACGAATTACTCCCCACAGTTAGCACCATGAGGTACGTTTGTGATGCTTTGCTGAGTAAAGTTTACAAACAGCCCATGTGGATCAGTGGTCATCCAGTGGTGTGCTATTAGTTCCCAGGAAACCCAAAGGACAGGACTTCACGTCCCCCCGCACAACTCAGCTGGATATCCTCAGTAGGATAAACCCATGCAGGCAAAATCCATAATAAAAGTTCATCCCAAGGAGAGCTGGATAAAACCGTGAGAGGTCACCTATGCCCTCTGGCACCCTTGGGCAGGGTGGGCTGCCAGCAGCTGCCAGGCTGACCCACCCCTGGCAGACATTTCCCTCCCCCACTCCTGTGTGCCACTCACTCCAAAGATGGAGATTCCATCTTAGGAAGATTAACCAAGATGCCACCATTTCCCCAGGGATATCACTGGAGCATCACATGGAAAGAACAGGGGTGTTCACGGCAAGCACCAAGCTGAAAATGCCTCCGGGTGCATCACCCCAGGCTGAAGGAGCTCCATGGAATTCCGCAGTGACCCGCGCTCTGCCTCTGGAGCGCAAGGCTCACTCTCCTGTGCAGAACGACCTCAGGCAGGCGTGTGGCACAGCTGGGATTGGGCTCTGCGTTGTTCTGAGCCACGGGACAATGACGGCGTGTGGGGGAGAGGGATCTGAGCCCGGCATGACAGGAAACAATCACGGAGGCGACAGGGAGGGTCAGGCAGGCAGAGCCGTGACAAAGGACGGGGGCTCCATGCTGGGGACAGATGGAAGGGAGCAGCGGCAAGGAATACACACGAATGAGGGCAAATGTAAGCACATTTCACGAGCTGGAGGAGTGGGAGGGAGTTAGGGATGGAGCAAAGGTGATGGAAATTGAAGGAGAGGCACACCCTGATCCCTCCAAGGGAGGAGAAGAATGAGGGATGTGGAGGCACAGCAGAGACACCCCAAAAGGGCAAAAGGAAGATGGGCAATGAGAGAGCACGGCGAGAGGGAGGGGAAGGAGGATCTGGAACGGACAAAAGGACGCGTGGTGCAGTCGGTGGTGTGAGAAGGGGGGAGGGAGGGTCTCTGTGCAGGCCTGCAGACGGGAAAGCCAGCTTTGTGGAGACAGACAGATGGGGATCCTGTGCTTAAAAACAGGAGAAAATCACCTCGTAGGAAACTAGACCAACCCCAGCAAGCCCAGCAGCCCAGTGGGCTCAGCGGCTCTGACCTCCAGCAGCTCTAAACTGGCACAGACAATGGCCAAACCATCAGCAGCCCAAATCCAGAGAAGTCCATGACTTCCAGGAGCACTGCGCTGGTTTACATCAGCTAAAACTAGGCTGGGCTTAAACGTTATTTACTCACTTAGTGCCAAGGCTCCCAGCCCATCTCAGCCCCATCCCTGACTCTGCTTTGCACACTAAAAAGGGGCTGAGCCTCCTTTGAGATCACCCTGTTTCTGATGGAGCGCAGCTGGATCAGGATGTGCCCTGTGACATCCCAGCCAGACAGGCAGCACACCCCGATGTGCTTATTCCAAACAGAATTTGTCTTCCATGGGGTGTTTTTTTGACACTTTCTTCGTGCATAACTGAAATTTGAAAACGCCATGTAACAAAGCATTTTACTGAGGGGATTATCCAAAGGGGAGGGAGGTGGAAGGGAGGGAATTGCGTAACAGGTGGTGTAAAAATGAAGCTAAGGGGAGAAAAGAACCTGTCAGAGATGTACTAATACATAACTTGGTGTATGTTCTCCTCGTTATGGCAGCGCACACACATCAGTGTGTTGATCCCTGGCACATCCCTGCCACTTAGGTTTTTATATTAAACAGAGAATTAAGCCCTTTCTCATTGTGTTTCCACAGCCTACCTTCTATTATCCTGGTTTTCATCAATAATGCCAATCCCAAAGCATTTCATGAAGGAGGTTGTAAGCTCAGTTCCTCCCCGTACCCTTTTTTCTCTTTAATTTCACTGATTACCAATTGACTCAAAGTAAATGTGTTTGCAAATTACCTGAGTACATCACAAACATTCCCACATAGGACCAAACCCTGGAGGAATGGAGAGCCTCTGGTGCCCAGACCAGTCAGCTAACTGGAATTAATCCGCAGAGCAGCCATCTCTGGCTGAAAACACATAAATAAATTGAGTCTAGACATTGCCAAGATGGGTGGTGGGGATCAGGGGGAGATCTGGACACACAGCCACCTTCTCCTCTCTGCTTACCCCTGCATCAGGGTAACAAAGCCATCAATGGAGAAGGCTTTAGGAGCTTGGTCCACCTCTCCAGCAAAGACAGCTGCTCACAATGGACACAAGGGTGCTGGATGAATCTGATCTAACTGTCATTTCCTTGGCATGAACCCATCCCAAATGTTCTCACTCTGAGCAGCCCCAAACTGATGTATTTTCACAGGACCTCAGCAGGGTTTACACCAAGGCTCCCAGGTGCTGCCCCATCAGTAGAAAAAAACCAGAGCAGTGCCTGGAATGGATGTGCCCAGCACACCACCACGGTGTCAGTGCCATCAGGGCAGTGCAATGGTGTATGCAGCCGTGCCTACAGAGCCATGCCATCAAACAATTTCACTTTGGTGTAAATTCAGAGTTAAACCCTCTGATGACCTTCTCCTCGGTGCTGCCACAAGGCCAGATCCTGCACAGGTGCTACTGCCACTGATGCAGCCTAGAGACTCTCGCCTGGCACCAAGTGGCACCTCCAGCCCAGGAGCATGACCCTGGAAGCACCAGAGGAGCTGTACCAGCCACAGCAAACAGCTCTGGAGCCAACCCCGAGGTGGGTCTTTTTGTTTCATTGACTGTGGTGTGGTTTTTTTTGGAAAACACACCCTGCAAATCACTCCAGGTCCTGATATTTTTTTGTTTTCATCAAATACGAAATAATCTCTACAGACAAAAGCTTTTTAGCCCTCTTCTCATTTATCCCAAGGCAGCGTTACACTGCACAGATACAAATTACACCTGTAAATACCCCATGCAGTCCATTCTGACAGCGCTGGTGGGGTGCAAGAGGGTCTAAGGGCAAATTAGAACTTGGTCCTTTTTTCTGTTGTAGTGATAAAATTGAAGACGATCATAAAATAAACAACCCTTAGCTGCCTCGGGTAAGGTGGGGCATTCTTTTCCCCGTTAACATGAAAGCCTTGTTAAAAGACAAGCACACAAAGAACCTCACAAATAAACCCTCCTGACGGCCTGTGGGGTAAGGTTTTGCTGCATTGAAAACCTGATGAAAGTGGTGTCAAAAAGCACAAATGCACACAAAAGGACCACAACCAACCAACTAAATCTCTTTGCACCGAGGGTTTATTGTCCTGATGATGCAAGTTGTGTTTACAAGAAGGGGAAAAACAACACCCAACACACCATGCCAGGAAAATCAGCGACTGCCTTATTCCAGTGCGGCGATTTTACGCTTTTTCACATTGTGATGAAAGTTGTTTATGAAAAAGAAAACCAAAAAAACAAAAAAAAAAAGGGGAAAAAAGCCCTACCAAAACACCGAAAAAGAAACAGGCCCAGTGCCACAGACAATCACCGCCTCGTGCAGAGGAGGAAAGTTGGGAAGCGGGAGCCCCCAGCCCCGGCAGCGATGCGCGGCACGGAGTGGGTGTGCCCGCGCCCCCCGCGCGGCACAATCC
>VZTN01034371.1:94863-116153 GCA_013400515.1 Erpornis zantholeuca | reverse complement strand
GGGCGGCGGGACGGGGGTGGCGAGGAGCGGCGCGGCGCGGGCCGGAGGTCGCGGAGACAGGCGATATGGGGAGGGGGACCTGCTGTGACACGGGGAGGAGGATGTGGGGACCCACGATGACACGAGTGGATGTGGGATGTGGGGAGGGCGGCCGTGACATGGTGAGGGGGCTACAGGGACCCGCCGTGACACGGGTGGACAGGCTGCACGAGCACCCACGGTGACATGGGTGGAGTGTGATGGGGGCACCGCCTGGGACACTGGGGGAGGGGGGATTTGCTGCGGGGAGTGGCGGTGCGTGGAGGGGCTGTAGGGGCACACACTGTGTCACGGGTGGAGGGGCTGCAGGGGGACCACGCGGTGCCACCAGTGTAGGGGGGTGCAATGGGATGCACTGTGTCACCGGTGGAGGTGACGGAGCCCCTCGGCTGTGCAAGGACATGCCATGACATGGGTGAAGGGGATGAGGGTGCATTCTGTGACACGGGTTAGGGAGCTGCGAGGGGACCGGCCCTGAAATGAACTGCCAGAGGGGACCCACTGTGATACGGCTGGAGGATGATGCTAGGGGATCAGCCGTGCCATGGGTGGAAGGGACTGTGGTGGGACCCATTGTGCAATGGGTGGAGGGGGCTGCTGTGGGATTCCCTGTGTCACACGTGGAGGGGGTTCCTTGGGACCCACCACGCAATGGGTGGGTGGAGGGAGCTGCATGGAGACCCGCTGAGACACAGATGTAGGGGCTGCATGGGGACCCTCTCTGGGTTCCATGAGTGACTCACTGTGCACACCCCTGGCATGGAGAGATCTCCAGGAAAGGAGATCCCTCCTATATGAAAAGAGGGGTCTATGTGGCGACCCACCACATGCCCATGGGTGAAGGAGGAGGCCGCGTGGGGACCTGTCAATGCACAGCCCATCAAGGAGGGTTTGTGTGGGGACCTGTTGCTGCCCACCCATGAGGGGTGCTGCAGGGGTGTCCAGGGTTGGGATCCATTCAGACACCCACAGGGATAGCAGGGATTCCTGGGAGGAGTGGTGGCTCAGCAGGGGCACCTCAGGGTGGAACTGCCTGGGCACAGGTGAGCAGGGCAGCAGGGTCAGAGGGGTGAATTGTGGGGCAGTGGGGCAGGAACCCCCCTCCCACGGACAAGGAGCTCACTGCTTCATCCTTGTGAAGGAGGACATGGCTTTCCAAAAGGGTTGCCCACAAACATGAGAACTTCAGACTTGCCGTGTGAAGACCCACAGCCACAGGCATGACCCATGCCACTGCATGTCCACCAGGACTGGGAATTACGGAAAACAAGAAGGGGGAGCCCATCAGCCCCCCAAGGCCTTGTAGTGGCTCCAGACGCAGCAAGGCTTGACGGGGCTGCTGGGGCTCAGCTCCCCACCCTTGGCTCCGTGCCCCAGCAAAGCCCCCTTCTGCAGACTGGGAATGCTGGGGGGCCGTGGGACAGCCCTGCTCCCTGGGCCAGCCTTTCTCATTGAAATGAGGAGGATTCAGCGTGGAGGGAAGCATTGACAATCGCTCCACAGCTCCCAGCCAGCCGGGCTGGGCGGCGAGCGTGTGAGCGCGCAGTTCTCCCCTCTCCCCTTTCTTCCCTTTGAATCAAACCAGATGTCTCCCATGAAATGAGATTGCCGGAGCTCACACTGGAGAAGGACAATGCGGAGGGATGCGAGGCTCCTGCCGAGCCACATCGTGCTGCAGCTCTGGCAAAGGGCTGGGGGGTGGTGGCACTGGTGCCTTGTCACCGGGGCTGGACTTTTCTACCCCCCACTGTATCCTGCATTATTTCCTCTCTCTGGCTCTGGGATCCTTACAGGAAGGTTTTTTCTTTCCCCCCCTCCCCTTTCTGGGTCTACCAGCAGAAGATCTCAGCTGCAGCTAAACTCGGCAGATGGGGCACCCAGCACAAGGAGATGGCTCATCCACTGACTCAGCCGGTAAGGTGCTGCTGGAGCTTTCCCTGTGAGTTTGCCCAGGCACTTCGGGAAGGGAAATTTTTGCTTTCAGTTTGGTTTTTGCATCCAGGTTTCCTGATGTGTAGTACAAACTCAGGGAGATGCTGGGACACCAGCCGGAGGGGCTGCTGCTGGCAGGTCCCCTCCGAGGCAGGACCTGGCGTGGAGCGGCTGTGGGTTAGAGTTTGTGGTGGTTGTGCTGTAAGTGTGCACAAAAAAGAGGGAAAAAAGTAAAGCTAAGGGCAGGAGAACCCACTGCTGTGTTTCATGCGGCTCATTTTGGTCATGGTTGTAGAATGGTGTCCTGAATTAGGCTTTATTTCTTTTTACATCTTTGTGTGGTGATGGGACTGCTGAGATTGGCAGTTCAGGGTGTTTTCCTTCATGACAGTTTGGGATATTCCTTCTTCTAAGAGGTGGCGTCTCTTTGTATTGGGATGGGATGGATGGTGGCTCCATAGGGCGCACACACATCACACAGGTACTGGGCCAAGTGGGCCCCGTTACACCGCCAGAAATGTGCACTTAATGCACATGGATGTTCACACACACCACTGGTTACCTCGCACACACCTGCTGGCTGTGGCTCACTCCACGCTTACAACCAGGTGAAACCCCTGTGTGTGTCTGTGTAAGCACATGGTGCAAACACAGACGATTGTGTACACTGAAATATGTACATAAAGCACACATGTTTGCACACGAGGTGTTTGTACGCACACACATCTCCGTGCAGGGCTGTTCCCAGTGTGGGCGAGGATCGTGTGTGTGCCCATGTGCTGGAACACACGTGGTGGTGCTGGGAGCTATTGTGTTCTGTCCTGTGAAGTATGGAGTTTTCACTTGTCCAAGTTGGATCTCGTGTGTGAGGCTGATAGCAATGCCTGCTCTGGAGGCAGCATGTCATTTTAGGGACATGGTTTTGCTTCCACCTCCATTTTAAGTCCTGTCACGGAGCTCTCAGGAGAAAAAAGTGCCCCTGGAAATCAGATAGTGAAAGGAAAAAAGGGAAAAACGATGGAGCTCCAGCTCTGAGCATTCCAGCAGGACAAGCCAGACCCAGAAATCACCAAACTGACTAAAAAGTTTCTGCAACTCCAAAAAAAAAAATTGAAAATTGAGTTGCTTTTCATTTGCCTTCTCCTGGTGCTGTCAGATTTCACTCTGGTTACATCACCTTGCTTTTCTGCACAGCCACAAGGTCTAGAAACTTACTTTAAAAAACAAAAATTCATACTCGCGCATATTCACATGACTCACAGAGCTGGGAATTTAAGGCAACCAGGAACGCTCGTAGAAAAATCACAGGAATTGGCAACATGGGCAGTGACTAATCCTGATGGGTCCCTGATAGCAGCGTCTCTCAGTTCATACAATATTTTGGGGGCGTAGCTGGGCTACAACCAAGACTTTGATCCTCTTCCCAGTGATAGCAGCTGCTTGGGAATGATCTTACCTCCCGTCTGGCATCACTGCCTCTGGGGAAGCTGGCTTTCAGGAGTAATTCAGGTTAAAGTTAGCTCTGCCAGGTGGCTTGAACCAGCTCGATGAGCTGGAGTGGGTCATAGGGGCTCATGTCACGGGGCTCTTGGGGGCTGGATCATTCCCAACTCCCCGGACAGAGGGGTAAAAGGTTATTTTTTGGGGGCAGGTAGTGCCGGATTGCGAGTGAGGATTTCGCCGTGGGTGTAGTCTCCGCACAGCTACATCCACTCAGCGAACACCCCTGCCGAGGTTTTGGCAGAAACACAGTGTTTCTAGTTAAAAAGCGGGTATTTCCAAATGTTTTAAAATCCACGTCCCCGAATTACTGTCAGAGAAAAAAAAAAAGAGGTATTAATTAAAGCCAGGGACGGCGGCAGAGTGCTCCGAGCGCAGAGGTCGGGATCAGGCGGCGTCACGTGCGCCTCGCCCCTTCCCGAGGCTGCAGAACGATCAAAGAAAAGGCAGAAATTGCAAACTGCAGCTGCTGCCGGTGCCAGGGCTGTCGGGGAGGGGTGGCCGGGCACCACGGCTGGTGACAGAAAGTTCTGTGGGAGGCAGGAATAAAGCTGGCATTGACTGAGGAGGTGCCAGCAGCCTGTCCTTAGGCAAAACAGCGACTTAAGAATCACCATCAAGAGCTAAAGCAGAGAGAAACTTTCTGGATGAATTTGTGTCATCAATGTGAAGCCAAATTTGGCTGCATCCCTCTGCTCCCTGACATGAGCCAGTCTGGGGGAAATGTGGCAGCTGCTAGGAAAGGTTTAATGCTGTGGAAGCACCCCACTTCTCTTAGACTGAGGTGATGAGCTGGTGGTGGGGAGGACAGAGAGAGCAAGCACCTGCTTGCAACCAGAACACCTTTTTTAGGCTTTTCTTCATTTTCATCTTGCATAGAATCATAGAATATCCTGAGTTAGAAAGCTCAGGCCGGGGTACCATCATCACAAGTGCTTTGAGACCTCATATCCCTGTTCCTGGACAGCTCATTTCAAGAACTGCTCAGCCGCATGTGAAACAGGAGTATCCCAAATGCTGGAAAGCTGGAAGGGCTCCCTTCCCCTCGGAGCCCACAGCCCTGTGTGCTGGCTGTTCCGTGAAGCACATGGTACAGGGGTGACTCTATGCCCCATGATGGCAAATCCACTTGGACGCCCCTCCGGCCCCGTCTGTGGCCACCACTGTCCACACAATTCATCTGCTCCCTGTTGACGTTAAACCTCTTTGCTTTGTCTCTGGGACCTGCAGCAAGAGGCAGGCATCTCACTGTCCGTGCAGGGATCCTAAAGTGCTTTGCAAACATTTGTTAATTAAGCTCTTCTATGAGATAAGTAAATTAGCGCAAAGCCTGATCCAAAGCTCCTTGAAGTCCATTGGTTTTGGTGAGCCCAGGTCCATGGGATCAGGCCCAGGAGACCAGATTTTAACTCCCCTCAATTTTGTTAAGAGCTCAGCATATTGGCTGCAGGTGGGTGCTAAACTGCAGGGACAATCTGCTGCTGGGATCGCCGGTGCCGCACCCTTGGCAGACTTGGTTGCGTTCGTAACGTGGAGGGTTTGGACTTCCAGTCACAAGAGGTTTTTTTGAAAAACTGCACTAAGGTTGCTGAAGAAACCTCTGCTGAAATCTGGATAATTTTAGGTCTGGGATCAAAAGGATTCGATTTCAAGGTCACACTCTCCCCTTATTCCTGCTGCTTATACATGTAGTTCATTTTTCAAGGAACACATTTTCCTCCCATTGGAATCCCATCTTCTGCAAGCAGATAATTCCTGATTTCAATTTCCAGAACATCAGAATTACCATGTGTTTCCTTGGGTATGTCCTCTTCTGAATTTTGTCCGGGGGCACGTTGGGGTTTTGCCACTTGCCTGTGTCTGAATCCCCATCAGCCCGGGAATCCCGGCGCAGCCGCGGATCAGCTCCGTGAGCATTGCACCACCTCCACCGTGCTGCCAGTGGGGCTGGTTTCCTCCATGTGCCCCAACCCGTCTGGTGCATCTGCCGTCAGTCAGAGGCTTCCTGGACATGTCAAGCCCCAGGCCCATGTGTTGGCCAGATGGCTCATGTGTGCCCAGCAAATCCAACACGTCCAGGATGTGTTGGATTCGCTGCATGTTCATTGTCAAGCTGTGCAGCGCATGTGCACATATTTCTGTCCAGGAAATCTTGAAGGGGAATACGGCAGCTTCATCCAAGGGACTTACCTGTCTCCTGTTATCCTGACAAATGAGCCCTGTCTGTAAGGGTCTGCCTGAGAGTGGGGGATGGGCCATATTCCAAGGACAAAGGGAAATGGTTTCAAACCAAAAAGAGGGGAGATTTCATTCGATATTAGGAGGAAATTCTTCCCTGTGAGGGGTCTGAGGCCCTGGCACAGGGTGCCCAGAGAAGCTGTGGCTGCCCCCTCCCTGGAAGTGTTTGAGGCGAGGTTGGACAGGGCTTGGAGCAGCCTGGAATGGTGGAAGGTGCCTCTGCCCATGGCAGGGGGGATGGAACTTGATGAGCTTTAAAGTCGTGTCCAACACTAATAATCCCATGATTCTATGATTCTACAATTTCCAGTTTCAAGACAAGGATGTGAGGTGTGGAGTCAAACCAACTTGCACTAGGTCCAACCAGAGTGGCACTGGCATTTCCGTGAGCTACACACAAGCTCCATCAGCACAGTCATGTCTTCCCACTTGGAGGCTCAGTGCACCCACTTTTAATGTTCTTTCCAGTTATGAGTTATTTTAAATGAAAACAGGGCAAGTTTATAGGAGAGGCAATGCCCAATGAAATCCCATTCTTTCAGGAACATGGATGTGGGTGGTGTTGGCTGACCACACTCATATTTTTAGCCAAAGAAGACCAACAAAGAGTTTTGAAGCATGGATTTGGATATCCATGCATGGAGTGAAGGATCAATGTCTCTTCCCCACTGTCTGTGCTGGAGAACAGTGGCACTGATTATTCATACTCATAACACATACAGTTAAATACATGTAAAAGAGAATTTTTACCTTTATATGGGTATTTTCTTATTGTTTATAAATCTCAGGTGGAGTTGGCATGTGTGATACTGAAGTCTTTTGTGTCTTTCTAATCAACTTGATCGAAGTCATGCAGCAGGTCCAGGGTATAGTCCAGCAGAGACAGCATCCTGCTTTTTCTCCTCTGGACAAGTGCTATCACTCCAAGTTTGTGTGGACGCACCTTGCCCTGTCTCACTGCCTCACTTTTCCCCATCATATTCTACAACCATTGTTGCACATTTTGACAGAGATGAGAAAAGTCATTACGTTGCAGGTGATGCCTCCTTTCCAGGGAGGCTCTAATCATCCTGTCGTGCTCCAGAGCTCTTCCTGTCGGTGCTAATTTTAGTCTCAAGGTGGAAGTTGCTGCCGGGTGCTCGGGATGGGATGGAGGCTGAGCCACACAGGTGTGTTGCAATCCTAATGCTGCTCCAGCATCCTGCATGGCCCAGCAGTCTGGATGTCAGACCTTGTTGAGAAGAGTCTAAAGAACATATCTCAGCGCTTTTTTAGCTGTTTCGCACTTGTTTATGCCAGACCAGGGATGGCTGATGCCTCTCCAGAGGCTCAGCAGGAACAGTGGGGACCTGCTTTTCCAAATAGCTCGGTCTCATGCAGGCATTTAAAGCAGGGCCAGGTTTTCCCAGGAGTTCATCTCCTGGCTCTGCCTGTCTTGGCAGGCTCCTGGGGGAACACCGAGCGATTCTGAGTGAGCAGGTCCTTGCTCTGCTATGCCGAGAAGACCTTGTCAGCAAAAGGACTCTGGGCCCAAACAAGCAGGTGACACTGTCAGGTCTTTGAATTATTTTCTCTCTGCAATTCCAGATCCTTTTGGAAGTATCTCCCAGTTTGAAAAGAGGGTGTTTTATCATGGCTATGGGCTCAGCCTTGCACTGCTCTGCTCTGGACACTGCTTTTGGTGGTGTAGGTTGACAGGTGGCACACAAGGAGCCAATGTGTGAGAGACAGAGCAGAGGGACCCAGAGAAGCCGTGGCTGCCTCGTCCCCTTGGCTGCAACTGGTTTAAGTTTAAGGGAACTTAAAGCTCATCCAGTCCCAGCCCCTGCCATGGGCAGGGACACCTCCCACTATCCCAGGTTGCTCCAAGCTCCATCCAACCTTGCAATTGGACACTTCCAGGGATGGGGCAGCCACAGCTTCTCTGGGCACCCTGTGCCAGGGCCTCATCTCCCTCTCGGTGAACAATTCTTTCCCAATATCCCATCTATCCCTGCCCTCTGGAAGTGGGAAGACATTCCCTCTCGTCCTGTCCCTTCAGGCCCTTGTCCCAAGTCCCTCTCCAGCTCTGTTGGAGCCCCTTTAGGCACTGAAAGCAGCTCTAAGTTCTCCTTGGAGCCTTCTCTTCTCCAGGCTGAATTTGAGCACATTAAAAGTTTCTTAAAGTTCTCTTCACCTCTGCCTCCCAGGGGTTAAGGGTCCTGGCAGTACTCTGATTTCTAGGTTTAAAAACTGGGAAGAACAAGGTCTTTGTCCAGCCTGGTGTAGACTCCTGGTCTCAACCCACCTCAGTTTTGCCCAGGCACCCCAGTGTGCTGCTGCACCCAGCACACGCCAAGGCAGAATCAGGCCCTGAGCCAATTTAACCCTTCTTCTTATCAGTCTAGACATCCTCATTATCCAGATAAAAGTCTGATCCCTCACTGAATCCCACTAAGCTCCTGCCTGTACGGTACTGAAGGCAGAGGGCACTCGCCCTCAACTAGGACTCCCCTGCGGGTGGGAGATGCCGCCCCCGGCTCCAGTTCCTGCGCTGGGAGCAGGTCGTGGGGTGAGCGTGTAGTATTCTGAGTGCTTTACCAATTACAAGTCATTACTAATGCTTTTATTACCCTTATTTAATAGATCGTGTTAATTATTATTATTAATTTTCTTTAAAAGCAGTGTTTCCATAGCAACAGGGAGATGTGTGCTGCTTTTCAGGCACATCAAGTGGACACGTTCCCATCTCTTCCCCAACAGGCTGACAGCTCACCGCAGGGCCTGTGATGGAGGGGGCTGTGCTTTGGTCCCTGTGGGGATAGTACCAGCAGGGCCATCCAGGAAAGATGAGAGCACCATCTCTGTCACTGGAGGGTCCCTTGTGCCATTAAAAAGTTCCTGCGGGATGCAGACTTTGTGCCTTAATGTTGCAGATGCCCCAAGAGAGCAGAGCAGGTGCGGTAATGTTTGTGCCTCCGTGCGACCCAGGAGTGAAGGCGCTACTGTTAATTCCCACACTGCTAATTCCCTGGACTCCAGGGCTCCCTCAGAAAGTGTCTCATCTCCTTTTATGTTTTCCCGTCAGCTGCAGAAGGACCAAGGCTTGGAAGTCCAGCAGACCTGGCACTCCCTGGCTGCAGGATGCTGAATCCCAAAGAGGTCTGCAGTGAGCTGGGCGCTGCTGCTGGCATGCAAGGAAGCTCTGAGCCTCAGAGGTGCCACAGTGGTTCCAGGGGTGAAGGACCATCCGGGATGCTCAGGTGCCACTTCCCAGTCTCAGGCTGTCTACAGGCTCCAGTACAGGTATCCCTGTGGCGAGAGAGAAACACAGGGATTGGTGCCAGCTCTTCCGGGGTGTGTTCAAGGCTTTGCCAAGGCTGGGAAGGTAACACGTGCACACTGCTTTGTAGGTGGGTTTAAACCCTGATCCTGGGTTTAAAGTTGGTCTCTGACCCATCTTGCCCCTCTC
This sequence comes from Erpornis zantholeuca, assembly GCA_013400515.1. Taxonomy (NCBI): domain Eukaryota; kingdom Metazoa; phylum Chordata; class Aves; order Passeriformes; family Timaliidae; genus Erpornis; species Erpornis zantholeuca. Next base: position 106,993 of record VZTN01034371.1, on the reverse strand, counting down.
ACACTGTGCCCAGCTGGCCTTCACCTTACACTGCCACGGTCACTCCTCCCAGGAGGGATGTGCCTCACACACAGCTTCTGGGGGGCTGAGGGGCAGGGGGTGTAATTTGTTGGGGACCATGTACCCTGACGGTGGTGGAGGTACCTGCATGTCGGGCAGTGTCCTTGGGAGAGAAGTTTACAGCAGAGGAGATACAACAGGCCAAGGTCAGGGAAAGGTGGGTCAGGGCATGTTCTGACTCCCAGCACTGCTCAGGGAAAGCCCGTACCCAGCAATCGCTCCAAAACAAGCTGGAACACTAATTGCTGGCAGGCAGAACGCAGAGCCCAGCACTGGAGAGCCCACAGGGACCACGACTCCATCTGCCCAACCTAAAGGAGCCCCTGGAGGTCTGGAGCCAGACACACTGTCACCTTATCCCTGCTGGTCCAGGTGGCCCCAAGGGTTGCACCAGGAGCAGACACACATCCCCACACCGGCTGGGTGCCCTGCCTCTGCCTCCTGCTGGCAGGTCATCACCAATTCATATGCCCTCTGCTTTCTGTTGTTGTCAGAGCAGTGGAAATCCATCGCCTTCATGAAGGTTCCAGCCAAAGCCTCGATCCAGCAGTTCCTCAACAGGAGTTTGGAAGCAGCAGCCTTAAGGAACACCAGCAGTGACAGCCAGGCAAGCAGCAGCACTCAGGGCACTTGCTGTAAAGCTAAAAGCACTTGCTCTACAGTAGCACATCCCACATCTTTCCAGTTCACCCTGCTCTCCTGGGTCGGTGGGTTCTCTGGGGCTGGGAGAGGGGATTACCCTGCATGTCCCTTGGGTGGACCAGCTCCCGGCAGCGTTTCGGCTGCTTGGGGTCAAAAATGGGGGTGGCAGGTAGCTGGCACAAAGCCCCATGTCACTGTCACCCCCCGTGCCAGCTGTGGCATTCCCAGGGTTCGGGGGTTCTGGCTGCCCTAGTGTGGGGAGGTGGGGTGCTGGTATGTCTAGATGGGACCCACCGGGAGCGCGGTGGCACCGCGGTCCGGCAGAGACACCCGTGTGGCTCCGCGCTGCACAAAAGCTGCCGAACGCGCCCGTGCCTCCCCCTGCTCCTCGAGAAGTGGAGAAACACAAAAGAGAGAGGCAGGAGGGCTGGGAGCGGTGGGAGAGAGGGAGGGAGAATCCCCCATGCCCGGAGCTAATCCCAGCTCCTCTAGGAGAGGGATCTCGAATAACAACCGTCCGTGGTCGAGGCCAGATGGATTTGATTTAATAACAAAGCAGGGGGGCTTGGGATCATTTCGGAGCCTGCCAAAGGGCTGGATCCTCGGCAAGCAGCAAAGGGCCATCCAAGCGGTGTAAATCCAAGCGTGAGATACAGACTGCTTGCATGCTTCCCAAAATGCCGGGATTGCCTCGGCTGTGGGAACGCCTTCGGCTTCTCGGGAGCTCCCCGAGTGCTGGCCACCCGTGGGGCAGCGCCAAATGCACAGGGGCTCTGCGTTTGTCACGTGGACACAGCCAGGAGGGAAAGGGGAAGGGGATGGGGAGGCAATTCCTGAGGCTTCCACAGCCCCAGCTGTGGTGTCTCACCGCTCAGCACTGCCATGGGCTCAGGCCCATTATGGAGCCCTTTGTCCTACTTTTGCAAATCCAGGAGACCCCCACTGCACCCCACAGTGGCTGAAGCCTTCCACTCCTTAGTTTCAGCATCTAGGAGGCAGGGAGGTGGCTCAGGATAGTGTCACCCTGTCCCTGTGCCATGCCAAAGGAGGAGGCTGTGGGTTAGGAGAGGGGATAGCACCCAGGGCAGCAATGCTGATCCCAGGTTTTACCCTTCTGCTGCCTCGAATTCCACCCTGGATTTGCCTTGGAGAGGGTGGGTGAGGGCAGGGAGGAGCTTCCTGCACACGGCAAGAATTCAGCATTTGGGAAAAGACTCCCCCAGCTGTCTGAGCCCCCTTCTGCTCTTCCAGGACACATCAGGCCTTGTTCCTGACCCCGTTGCCAGGAGATCCAGTGGGCACCTGGGGCTCTGCCTGGCCAGTTCCTTTCCTTGGAGCAGCCACAAAGCCAGTGCCAGCGGGCAAATGCTGGGGACCAGGCTGGCTGAAGCAACACCAAAATCCCCGTATTCATTCCTGTCCCACACGGTCCTTTGGGGTGTTCAAAAGGCGATGGCCCTGTGGCTGGCAGGGTGGCAGCACAGAAGAGCAGCACCGCGCTGCCAGCCCGTTCCCACCGCCCTGCTCGCCACGTCTGCCAGTTGGTGCTTGGGCCAGCAGCCTCCTTGGAGATCTTGTTTCTGGAAACCGGAGCAGCCTTGGCGCTGCCCCGCCAGCTCCCCAAGCAGTGGGAGGTGCTGCCGTCAGCCCAACACCTGCAGCTCAGCCTGCGACTGTTCCCGTCCGGATCGCCTGGCGCTCTGCCGTGGGAGCAATGAGATCCTGGCGCCAGTGATGTGCCGGCAAGAGCGGTGTTTTCTGCTCGGGGGAGGATGCTGGAGCTGTGCAGCTGGGCTGGAAGGGCACCGGGAGGCAGGAAGAACTGCGGGTCCATCCCAGAAGCAGGGAGCCAGGAGCCTGGCTGTGGCTGGCATGTTCTGTGCAGAGAGGCCGGGATGCAGGAGGTATCACTTGCATCCCACGTTTCCAATGGACTGTGTGTCCTGCTCCAATGGTCTCCTGCTCAGGGCACTGCGCTCAGCTCCATCCCTGTCCCACCCGCTCTTCGGTGGCACCACTTTCGCTCGCTGCGTGCGGGAGCTGCCGCTGGTTTCTGATTCCCGCTTCCACCCAGCAGCGCTATTGGCAGCATGTCCCGTCTCCTGGCTGGCTCACCGGGACTATCTGTTGTCCGGGAGCCTTTCCCCCCTCTCTTTGCTGTTGGCAAAAAGCCTGGAGGGAGAACCGGGTCAGGGGTGGGGTGGTTGAGGGAGGCACAGGCTGTGCTCCCTGCTCTTCCACTGCTGGGTCAGGACGTGGGTGTTCCTCCCGACGCCAGCGTCAAGGGGATGCTCCCCCCAACACTGGGTGCTCAGTGCCTCAGGAACGAGTGCTGCCGGCAGTGTAGACCCCGGCGAGGGACACTTTCTCTCCTCATCCTCTTGGGAAGACGCCATCCCGGTATGGGACCTCGGGACCATTTTCTCCCAGGTCTGCTTCCCTAATGAGAAGCAGTCTCTCAGCCTTGGCCCCCTGCCTGTAAAAGTGAATCTGCGCTTGTGCTTTCGGTGCCACGTGCTCTGCGGCCAGAGCAGGGGGTCTGTGGAGAGGGGTGGCACGGGGCAGCGAGGGGTTGGCATCCTGGGCTGCTGGGAGCCTGAGGGCTCTGGATGGCAGCCGGACGATCCCCACGCCACTCGGGGTCTCCAGGCTGGGACTTCGCAGAGCCGAGTGACACCTCTGTCGCAAGTCCCAGCCTCCTTCAGGAGCCACAGGGTGAGGCTGGCCGTGGGCTGTGGCAGCCCCCGAGCCCTCCCGCCGGGACACGGGGCGAGGAGCGGCGGTGGCCGGCGCTGCGCCGGGGCTGGGCTCCCAGCTCTGTACTGCGGGCGTCAGACACGAGATGGAGCTGCCGTTCCCTCCCGTGCCCTGCCGGGACTCCGGCTGTGCTCAGCTGAGCCTTGGCCCCCGGCCGGCCGGGCCACCCAGCCGCAGAGCACAGGAGCAGTGACCGAGGCATCACATCCCGGGGCTGGAGGTGCCCCTTGGCCGCGCGTCTGGGGGTGAGGGCAGGCGGGGCTGGGTCTGGGGATGCGAGTCCGCGCCGTGGGAGAGGCTTTGGTGCTGTGTTTTTTCTGATGCACAGTCCCCTGGGGACTGTGCCTGGGCTGGCCTCTCACTGCCAAGGGGAGGGGAACCAGGATGAGCCCAGCTGTGTGTCACAGCAGAACCACACGACTGGTCAGACCCTAGGGGTTACAGAATCACAGAGTGCTTGGGGCTGGAAGAGACTTTGAAGCCCATCTCCTTCCACCATGCCGCCATGGGCAGGGACACCTTCCCCTATCCCAGGTTACTCCAAGTTGTGTCCAACCTGGCCTTGAACAATTCCAGGGATCCAGGGGCAGCCACAGCTTCTCTGGGCAGCCTGTGTCAGGGCCTGCCCACCCTCCTCCTTTCATCCTTTGACAGAGCAGAGGGTTGTGCAGAGCCTGCAGTGTGAATGATGCTGTATAATCATTAATAATACATGGCTTTATTTGCATTATGGTAATTTCCTGCATCCTCATAGGAGAGCAGGGCTTGGCTTTGCAAGGGGCTATGTATGGAAGTCCTACCAGAGAGGATATGTCACTGGACCACCAACACAAATGATCATCAGCAACATGAGGATTGGAGGCAGCCTGGACTTCAGTGACGATGCACCAGGGGAGTTCGATGCACCAGCCCTGAGGGATGTGGGACAGGCAAAGATTAAAGTTAGGACCCTGAATTTTAGGAAAGCAAACTACAAGCTGTTCAAGGAGTTGGTCTATGGGATCCCCTAAGAAACTACCCTTAGGGACAAGGGGGCAGAACAGAGTTAGACCCAAGAACTCTAAATCCACATGAGTAAGAAATCAGGAGAGGAAGAGACTGGCATGGCTGAATGGAGACCTGCTGGTCAACTGGAAGGGCAAGAAGGAAATGGGACAGTGGGAGCAGGGATCCTGGAAAGCGGACAAATGGCAATGGCTTTAAATTTTTAAAAAGTGGGTTTAGATTAGATACTAGTAAGAAATTCTTCCCTGTGAGGGTGGTGAGGCACCAGCACAGGTTGCCCAGAGAAGCTGTGGTTGCCCCATCCCTGGAAGTGTTCAAGGTTGGACAGGGTTTGGAGCAACCTGGGATAGTGGAAGGTGTCCCTGCCCACGGCAGGGGGGTGGAACAAAATGGGCTTTAAGGTTCCTTCTACTCCAATCTTGTCTGTGACTCTGAGATTCTATATGCTTGAAGAGACCATGTCTATGCAGAGAAACTCCCAGGTGTTAAGACACTAAAAGAAGAATGGAAAAATGGAAGAATGTGCTGAACCTAGCCTGGCAAATGGGGAAGCCAAGGCATGGACCATCACTGACAGATGAGCTTTGAAGACCCCATACCTCATTGGAGGTGATGTTTCAGCACTTGGGCTGATCACTGCAGACCAGGCAGATCTGAGCAGCCAGTGAGTGGGGCCAGGCTTTGCACAGAGAAGGGCAAAAGGTAGAAGTAGAGACAGTGGAAAAAGGAACTCGCCTCCAGCATGGAACAGGAGGGCAGTTTGGTGCTCTCTGTCATTGGAGCCAAGGGTGTTTTCTGAGCATCCATGGTCTGAACTCCAGCCCCTCTTGTACAGTGGTTCTTGGGGCTGGTGTGGGTCACAGCACACTCTGCTTCTGCTGCCACTGGCCCCCACAGCCTCCATCCTACTGCTCTCTGCAGCAATTGGAGTCTCCAGCCAACACAGCCCCCTTTCCTGGTATCACAAGCTCCATCCTGCCCAGTCCAACCCCACCCTGTGGTCTCAGCTCTTCCCTCAGATCACAGCAGGGATCCCCCAGCTTCCCCATCCCAAACCCTCTTGAAAGAGTGGTTGAACCACAGGGCTCACAGATCCCAAACCACAGCCACGGGGCCCTTGGCAACAGGCAAACAAACAGCCCGTGGCTGGCTTCGTCACCACGGCGTGATTCATGGGGAGGCCTGTTTGGCCACTCGGCCTCTCCTGCCTGGGACAAACTGTGATGAAGCACTTTTTCATCACATTTTTCCTTTGATGTTTATCTGCTCATCTCCAGCCTCTACTGCCTTTTACGTCCAAACTCCATTAAGAAAACTCCCACTGCTCCTCCTCCCACTGGCCTGGGGATGCTGCAGGAGCAGCTCCAATGAGCAGGGGCTGCAGGAGCAGCACATATAAGCCTTGGCCCTGGGGCTGCTCTGACTTTGCCCTGTGCTGCCAGCCTTGGATTCCCCCTGCAAACCACAACCTGGGGTTTCCCTGAGGACATTTCGGGGCTCCAGGCCCTTCCCTGAAGCCAATACCCAGAGCTTTCCCCACGAGGCAGATTTGTTCACCCTGCTTTGGGGAAAGACTTCTACCTCCCAGCTTGGACGAGAGCAGCCTCAGGGCTGCTCTAACTGTGCAGGGGTGATAGAGTCCCCACACCCTGCCGCTGCACCATGACTCTGGCTTTGTGCAACGTCCTGCTCTATTTTCTACAACTGAACCCGTTTTTGTTTTCTCCTTTAGTCTGAGGGACTCCCCCAGTGCTTAAGTTTTCTGCTCTTTTGAGTGCAATTTTTTTTTTAATTTGGCTTTTTGTATCACTAAATGTGGTAAAGCCAACCAGCCCTATCATGCTACCCTCCACACCAGTGGGAACATTGAGGGGGCCTGGAGGCAGAAGTGTAGTGAATAGCAGGAAATCTTTCTGTTGCAGAAGGCTCTGTGGAGAGAAATTAATAGAAGTGACTGTGGACACACCTGTCAGGGCTGGCAGAGTTTGCCCCGTGGAGCTTTCCCTGCTGATGGAATATGGGCAGCAATGGTGCATCTCCAGGAAATACGGAGTGTGGAGAGGGGGAGAGGTGCTCAGCAGCCCCCATGGTCCATGCCCTGGGCTGGTGTCCATCAGTGCCTGGCAGTGCAGGTTCCCTCCCCAGAGGCTGAGATCTGGCTGCTCTGAGCAGCTCTTCCACTGTGGAGGAGCCAGAGGATGCTGAGTACATAGGGAGCATCAGCCTTGGGACAGGGAGAGAATTCCCTGAGGGATGGGCCAGAGCTGTGCCAGGGCAGGGTCAGGCTGGATAGCAGGAAAAGGTTCTTCCCCCAGAGGGTGCTGGGCACTGCCCAGGCTCCCCAGGGAATGGGCATGGCCCCGAGGCTGCCAGAGCTCCAGGAGCATTTGGACACTGCTCCCAGGCACAGGGTGGGATTGCTGGGGGGTCTGTGCAGGGGCAGGCGTTGGACTCATGATCCCTGTGGGTCAGTTCCAACTCAGGATATTCCATAATTCTATGTTTTTTCCCATGGAATCCTACTCTCTGAACTTGTTAATATTGCTCAGAGTTGCCTCCGCAGCAGCAAAGGTGGCAGACTTGGAAGGAAAGAATGGAAGAATGGAGACTTCCATGTCCCTGACATTCTGAGCTGAAATAAGCAAAGGCCATATTTTATATGAGAAAATGTCTGAGATGTTTCTGGCAGGATGTGCTGACACTGGGATGCTCATTCCTGTGGGATCCAGGGTGGCCAAAGGACAAACAGGGATAAGATGCTGGGTTTGGAGGAGCAGTGAGTTTATAAAATATCTCTGGCATAAGAAGACCTCAAGATGCTGACACCTGGATTTGCTGGGGCTTGATTTGCTTCTGCCAGTGTGGAATGGTCCATCTGCTCTGCTCCCAGGTGGCCATGGACATCTAGAGACATGGCCCCTTCCCTGAGGAGCTGCCAAGGACAGAGAAGGTGGCACCACCTGAAGAACCGGAACAGCATCGAGACTGCTGGGGAGATGGGATGCTCTTTGGAAACATGGTGTCTGCTCTGTCCCCTCTGCACTAAGGATCCCAGGAGGGACATGCCAAGACCTCTCCCCCTTTCTGCCTTTTAAAGGCAGTGAAAAGGGGTGTGAATATCTGCACAGCCAATGTGGAGCTCCAGGTGTTTGTCCCAGCTCACATGCCTTGTCCCTGTCCCCATCCCTTCCACAGGGCAGCAGGGATGAGGGAGCCAGGCCTGGGGGCTGCTCTCCATTACAGCCCCAGTTGAAGGTGAGCTTTAATCCCTGCAGCTGGAGCAGAGGAGCAGAGCTGGACATTGTGCACATGGGCAAAATGTAGAAGCAGAAGATGTCACTCTAGATATGGGAATAGTTCATCCTGAAGCCATTCCTGGAGATTATTTTTCTTGTGGGATCCTTAAAGCCCCAAGCAGTGGAGGCCCTTGAGCACGTGAATGTTTTACCACAGGAGCAGTAGCAGCCCTGGGCTGTAGTTTCTTACATGAGAAGATGCCCATCCCGGGGCTTCCCCGGGATAGAGTGACAGTGCCGAGAGCCCTGCCAACCCGGGGACTTGGGCCCTCAGGCCAGGTATCCCTGCAGGCTGGCATCCTGGAGGATGCTGGGCAAGTTCAGCAGGGCTGTGGTGAGTGCCGGAGGCAGGATGGCTTTTATCCACCTTCAGCGTGGCACTGGGGAGGGCCAAGCCCTGCCAACAGCCTGGATCCTCTCCAGCTCCATTCTGCACAAACATCCCCTCGGCACCTCCGCTGCCCTGCAAGGAAACCGGTGAGCTGCCGCCCCACTGACAGCCAGGGATTCCTCTGGCCTGGGATGAGGGCAGGCAGATCTGCATCCTGCCCGTGGTGCTGGCTGCCAGACCTGCTGGGGCTTGGCGGCTCCGGTGTTCTGCGTGCCAGGGTGAGCTGGCACAGACTGCAGGAGGAAAACTTCCACTTCCCTGCAAACCACATCCCTGTCCTGGCATCCCTAGTCACGCCACAGCCTGGAGAGGCAATGCCATGGGACTGGCTGGGGAGCTCCAGAGGGGTTCCCAACCCCCACACTGACCAGCTACCTGGGAGTATCCCAAGGGACATCCCAACTCTGCCTGCCAATTTCCTAAGGGACATCCCTGCTTTAGACTTTTTCTAGCACAAACAGGGAGAGTGGGCAGCAATCAATGCAGGCAGCTCTGCTGATTTATTTGTGAAGCTCCTGGTCCCTGCTCTGCCTTGGAGAGCACCCACTGGTGCAGATCCCCAGCTCTCTCCATGCCTGAGAAGACTCTGCTGCTGCAGTGTGGGAAACAAAGACTAATTTCCAGCTGTGCTGAGGTTCCCTTAATTTGCCACAGGTGTCTGGGCAAAGCGCAAAGGGATGTTTAAACTCCTCTGAGTCCCCTCTCAGGATTGATGGGGGTGAGCCAGGGTCCTGCCAGTCACTGCGGGTTTGGGGGCTGTTCCAAGGTGGCATTTAATGGGGCACATCCCAGGCTGGTGTCTGTGTGTGAGCCCCCATCCCTCTACCCATGCTGGCCTGGTCTGGTGCCAGCCCATTGTCTTTTGGCTTTTCCTGCAGGCGCCAAGCTCACTGCTTTGGGAAAACCGGTCATGAGAATGTGAGTGTGACCCCAAGCCCACAGTGTATGGGGCTGTGGGGAGCAGGAAACTGGCTTGTTTGGGATCTTATATTCTGAAACACTTCTTTTAGTGAAATGGGATATTTTGAGCAGATGCTTGTGTGGTCTACTGACTTTATGGAAAATAGGCTGATCCCGCTCAATAGAAGGATCAGCAAAGCTGGAAAAGGGGTAGGAGGGCTCAGCATCTCATCCCTGGTCCCCCCTGTACTTAACCCACGACCTGAGTAACGGACCCACAAGCAACACGGCACCAGAACAGCTTTTCCTTTAAAGCCCTCCCCTTGGAGGGCTCATGGGAAGCCATGAGATGCATTTTCCATTGGGTCACCGCTTGCCACTTGGCAGTCTGACCGCAGCACCCGTGCTTGGGGTTTGGGAGGGTCTGGGAGAGCTTGGAGCAGGCTGCACACCCCAGAGAGCCCTCCCCTCTGCCTGGCACTGTGGGTGGGCTTCTGTCTCTGCTACGGCACTCATGGGTCCCTGTGTCTTCTAAAGAGAGATTCAGACACTGGATTATGGGGATGGTTTTTCTCCTGGAAGTGAAGCATGGGAGTGTGGGGGGACATGGGCGTCTCCACAGTCATTGCTGTGGGCAGACATCTGCCTCAGCACAAGCCAACAGAGCCATCCCCATCTCAGGATCTCCAGCAGAGCAGAGGTTACTTGTTCCAGTGTCCCCAAGGGACATGCCAGGGACCCTGTGAGCCTGAGCCTGCACCTGCAGAGCCTCATCTTCTCATTTGGCCTGTCTGTCTGTCCATCTGCTCTGCTTGGTCATGGGGCAGTTTGCTGGTGCTGGTGGTTCTCAGATTGTCCTGGGTGCAGGGGCAGGATCCATGCCAGAGAGGCTTGGCGGCTACTCTCCTTCCCACTGTTCGATATCAGAGCAAAACCACCAGCACTGCCCTGGGTGCTGCACACTGCCAGTTGCAGCTCCTCAATAAATACAACTGGTAAATCTATTAATTTTACAGCTCTAATTGATGTATTGCTGTAATTACCTTTTATAACAAGGCAATTAAACTCTATTAAAGATTATTAGCTAATTAAAACTCCTCTATGCACACACCCCAACCCCCTTATGTGCACAGATTGTTGGATGTGGGGAACTGAAAGCCCATTGCAGCTGGGTCTTGAGGTCAGCATGATGCACGGCATGATGTGATGGGTCAGGATGCTGGATGGGGAGATCATGGAATCAAAGGCTCGTTTGGATTGAAAGGGACCTTAAAGCTCATCTCATTCCATGGGCAGGGATACCTTCCACTATCCCAGGCTGCTCCAAGCCCTCTCCAGCCTGGCCTTAAACACTTCCAGGGGTCCAGGGGCAGCCACAGCTTCTCTGGGCAACCTGTGCTGATGCCTCACCACACTCACAGGGAAGAATTTCTTCCCGACATCTTATCTAAACCTTCTCTTTTTCAGTTTAAAGCCATTCACCCTTCTCCATGTCCCATTCCTGCCTGTACCACCATCTGTCTCTTCACATTTGGGTGTGTCACTTAGCCAGGGCTGTAAGGGATCAGGACTGCTGCATGCATCCAACCCAGCAATTTTCAGCTCTCTGGGATCAGATGGGAAAAAAATTTGAGGCTGGGATCTTCTCCTCCTGGTAGTGAGGTGGGTGGAAGTGTAGGGCTAAGGATGCTATGTCTTCTTGGCCAGAAGAACGGGTTTAAAAAGGGAAAGCCCTGCTTGGAGATGGAGTGTGTCTGCCCTGGAAAGACACAGTGGCCCCGTGCTGGGAGCAGGATTGAGGGGTGGGGAGAGAGCTTGCAAGGTGTCTGGGGGACTGGGGTGGCTCAGCCCTGGGTTGCTCTGCACCTGTGAAAGTAGGTGCCAAAAGCTGTGCATCTTTTCACCTAGGAAGTGAACCCCAGGTTCCTTGCAAAGAGCCTAAAAGACCCGAAAACAGCATTAGAAAAGCAGCCCACAAAGGTTCCCCCATGGACACTGCCCGACCCCATAGCTCATCCCCTTCCTGCACCTCTCCCTGTGGAGCAGTCAGGGAGTAGGGGTCCCTGGAGTTGAGCTCCTCTTGTCGCTCCCAAATCCAGCTTCCTCACTGCCCACATCATTTGTATCACGATGTTTACAAACCCCGAAACTGGGCTGGTTTTGGAGGCTAAAGAGCTGGAAGTGCCTTGAAATTCCAGGGATTGTGGCTGCTTTCTGCCTTCTGAGTCACGCAAGTAAGATACAGCCTCTGCTGAGAGCCTGTCCTCAAGCCCCAGCCTCCTGTCTGTCCCTTGCCCCTCACTTCTGCAGCATTCTGCACCCCGGGTTCCCTCCGTGCTCACAGAACCTGGAGAACTCCATGTTAAGGGGTTGAAGCACAGAGCCGTGCCTGTGCCAGAGCTGTGGAGCGCCGCCGGTCCTCCAGCTCATCTGGTTTGTGTTAAGCCCTCCTGCCTTGCACAAGTGCCAGTGACCAGCTCGGGGCTGTGCTGGCGGTGGGTTCCCCGTCCCCGTGTTGGGTTGGGATGCTCCTGGCCCTGGGGGCTGGTGGAGAAGCGCAGCTATCCGTCACCAGGAGAAGGGGGTTTGCAGGGGGACAGCGTGGGGCGGCACCGTCCACCCACGGAGGAGCTCTGTGTGGAGCAACTACTGCAAAGGAGCTGAAGTCTGACCCTCCCTGGCGGCTCTTCACTCCAGGCTGCCAACAACCCCTGCGGGCTCCAGAGCAAGCAGGCTCCCCGAGGTCCCAGCACTCGGGAGCCCTCGGGTTTGATGCCCCGGGCAGTGAAACGTGGGACACCGAGCCGGGGTGCCGTCCACAACCGGAGCTTTGTGGGGAGTACGAGGAGCCAGGCGTGCCAGATCAGGGACAGGCTGTGCCGGTGACCCTTAGCTGTGATTTCCAGCTGTTGCCCAAGCTGGTCCGTCCCTGCCTTTACCCTGGATGCCGTTTCCCACGTTAAAACAAGGAAGCTTTAGCCCCGCTGTTCGGGTCCTTGGGAATGCTCTGGTCTGTATCCCCGGGGCTGCTCTGGACCCCGACAGGCACCTCCTGTGAGGGAGCACCCTCAGGCCAAAG
>VZTN01034371.1:74616-94678 GCA_013400515.1 Erpornis zantholeuca | reverse complement strand
GCCCTCCTGCTGCCGCGGGCCTGCGGGGCCATGGCTCTCCCTGGGGCCCGCGCCGCCGGCCCTGGCTGTTCCCTGCCCCATGGCCGGGCCACAGCGGCCTGCGTGCTCTCGCCTGCTTTCGTGTGTGACACGCGTGGGGCTGCGGTGTCCCCCCACCAGGGAGGGGGCTGTGCGCGTGGGAGGACAAAGAAAAGGTGTAGGGAAGGAAAGACAGTTCGGGCAAGGCGAGGAGGCAGGAAAGGAGGAATTTGTGTGGGACTGAACAAGGGAGTGGGGTGAAGGAGCATAGGAGACGCAGGGAGAGCAGTGCTGGGTGGGCGGTGGCACAGTAACCCACTGCCTACAGCACTCATGAGGGCTTCTCACCGCAGAGGCTTCCCCTGCGAGCCAGGGTGGGGAAGGGGATGAGGGGAACCCCAGCCCGTGGGCGCGGCAGTGCCGGGAGGGCTGTGCCCGGCGCTGACACCCCCCTTCCCCTCGCGGCTCTGACGTGGCGCTGGGGCAGATTCCCGGCATGGAACTGTTGATTTTTGAAAATCTGGCCCTGGATTGCTGCCGGGGTCCCTTCCCTACCCCGCTACCGTTCACCGGCAGGCGGGACTGAGCGGCTGCCAGCGGGTTAATCATTGACGGAGAGGGCGCACACACGCGTGTGTCCTGTGTGTGCTCTGCGTGTTTGCGTGTGTTTCTCCGTTGCTGTGTGAGTCATTCTCAGCCTGCCTGGGGCTCTGCTGTGCTCCCTGAGCTGAGAAGCAAATTGAGCTTGGATTGCAGCAGGGACAGGAGGAGCCGGGCTGCCGTGGCTCGGGAGGCGCCTCGGGTTGGCTGTGCCATTGACCTTGGACCCCTCTGTTCTCAGGGAATGGTTGGGGGGGGTTGTGCTTTAGGGTGCTCCGGCTCTCACCAGTGTTCCCAGCTGAGAAGTGCAGCTGCTTTTCCACCTTTCCTTGCCGCCGAGCTCCAACTTTCCGAGCAGGAGCTCACAAGGAGGAAGCTGGAGCCCCCAGGACCATCCCCCCCCACCCCCCGTCATTTCTAGGATGTAAGAAGGTTGCTTTTCCATCCCCAGTGTCATTTTATTCCCGTTTCTCACACACGGAAGGGTTTGGCTCCACAGCACAACGCAGGGAGGGGGATGAAGTCCAAGGAGGGGGCACCCTCTCTGTGGTACCACCGGAGTGCCTGGAAGCGTTTGGCAGATCTGGAAATCACGAGCTGCCCGAGACTTTCCAGCGCTTCGAGGGAGACAGAACACTCCGCGCCCGCTGGGAGGACTGGAAATCACCCCTGCTGGGAGCTGGCGATACTGGAAGGGTGGCTGAGTGGGTCTGGGAGGGGCTGGAAGTGGGAGGCAGGAGAACAGGAAACAGTGCAGGGAATTGGGTGGGGGCTCAACTGGTGCTCAGAATTTGGGGAGTTACAAACTGGCACAGCTGGCACTGAGGAGAGCTGGGAAACGGGGATAACCAGCGCCGAGAGACCTGGGTAAAACCAGGGAAGTAGGTAGGTGGGTGGGGGCATTCTTTGGTGCCCCGGAGCTCTGTGTGTGGGATGCCTCAGAATTCAGGGGAACCTGTGGGTGTTTTAGGTGACCTGGGACTGTATTTGAGTCCCTGGATCCTAGAGTTTCAGGTACCCCAGGGTTCTGTGCAGCCCGTGGCTTCTGCACTCAGGGTGTGCCAGGACCCCCCACACCCTGGGGTGAGATGCTGCCTGTCCTGTCCTGTGGGACAGCGATGTCCTGGAAGTGCTCAGCCCAAGGGTCCTGGGGGTGCCTGGCTGCACCCCCTTACTGCAGCCCCTCTGAGGGTGCACTTTACCTTGGCCAAGCCCCCCCCAGTCTGTAATCCAGCCTCTGTGGGGGGAATCGCCCTAGGAAAGGGTGTGGAAGGGGATTACCCTGGATTGTGCCCCCAGAGACGCCCTTCCAAGGCCCCTTTACCCAGGGATGCTTTCCCAGCCTTTCCTAAGGAAGGGCTGGGACTGATGCGACTTGTCTCCACCCAGGTTTTGGATAACTCCACCCGCCGCCTCCTCGCAGCTCCTCCTCCCAGTGAACAGCCCAGCTGGGATATAAGCAAGTCACTCAGACACCAGGAGCTGCCGCGACAGCTGCGCGGGTGGCGTGGGACATCGCGCCGTGACCTGTGCCGTGTCCTTCGCCTCGACGCCGGACCCCATGGCGACGCCTTCACAGAAAAGGAGCACCCGCAGCGGGGCTTCGGGGACCCCCTTGTCCCCCACACGCATAACCCGCTTGCAGGAGAAGGAGGACCTGCAGGAGCTCAATGACCGCTTGGCCGTCTACATCGACAAGGTGCGCTCACTGGAGCTGGAGAACGCCGGCCTGCGGCTCCGCATCACGGAGTCCGAGGAGGTGGTGAGCCGCGAGGTCTCTGGCATCAAGGCTGCCTACGAGTCGGAGCTGGCGGATGCCCGCAAGACCTTGGATTCAGTGGCCAAGGAGAGAGCCCGGCTGCAGCTAGAGCTCAGTAAAGTCCGGGAGGAGCACAAGGAGCTGAAAGCCCGGTGAGTGCCCTGGGGATGGGGGGGGACAGCGGCGGGACGGGTGCTGTCGTCATGCTTGGCAGGGAGCCGGGAGGGAACAAGGAGCAACGTGGAGGAGGCAGGGAGAGGAAAAATCTGTGGCCTAGCCGGGACAGGAATATTTGTGGTAGAGACCGAGAGAGGAGAGAAGCTCTCTCGTCACTCTCCCTCCAAGCGCCATCTTTGGCCGGGATGCCCTTGGAGAGGGGATTTGGGAGCAGAGCTGGGGACGCTTGGGGCTGGGGCTGAGCAGACATGCCCTGGGCCCCCGGAGGGTCCGTGTTATGCGGGGCGCAAGCGCCAGGCTGGCGGCCCCTCTGCCTTCGTCATGCTGGAGCTATTCCTAAACACGCTCCGGCACAGCCCGGGAAGCGGTGCCAGCCAGCTGGCTCTGTCCTGCCTACAGATTTCCCTTGCTCGTCCTATTTTCCTTTGCTGTCTTTGGCACCGATTAAAGAACCTGCTCCAGGTTTTGTTTGCCTTAACCCTCCCTGTGCCAAGCTGCTCCCACTTTGTGGCTTTGGGGGAAGCAGTGTGCGGGCAGTCCCCCTCCCACAAGCTGTCACTGGATGATGTGACACAACTCCCAGTCCGCACTGAGGCACGAAATCCCTCCAGCCGCTTCCCATCGGGTTCATTTCTTTCCCTCCCTGCCATCAGAAATGCTCCCTCGAGGACCCCTCCCTGCTGCCACTGGGTACCTCTGCCCTCCTCAGGGCTGTCACCGGTTGCCAGCACAGGTCCCCTGAGGACATGGGGCTTCCTGGCCAATGTCACAGCTGGCCAAGGAGGGGCTGGCACTGGGCTTCCCCCAGGCTCTGCCAGCCCGTGCAGTGTCGGAACGTGTCTCTGTAGCACTCAGTTCCCTGAATCCCGCTCCACAGAAGGAGCGAGCGGATCCCTTTCCGTCATCAACTTTGGCTCGCGGCCGGATCCGGGCTGGGCAGTGGCGGGACAACCCCCTCTTCCTCCATTTGATCTTTTGCCTCTTATTCTGGACTCCTTGTTTTGAGCCTGTACCAAATGAGGCTAAAATTAACTTCCTTAGTAGCTGCCATAAATATTCTACCTGGGAGGGAGGGAGGGACTGTACTGCCTGCTACAGCCGTCTCCGAAAGCCATGTGGGGTTATATTTAGCTTTCTATTTCCCGTGCACTGCTGCAGCTCCGTCCTCGGATAAGGCGGTTTGCTGCTCGCCAGATCCCTGCTCCCGGATTCTTGGGATCCGGATGCTGGTGAGAGGAGGAGTTGAGCTGTCTAAAAGCTTTTTCTGCGTTTTGCAAACCCAGAACTATCTTGGCTGCGATCTTTCGAGGGCTGGAAAAAATGCCCGGCCCGCAGCCGTGGCTGGAGGGGAGCTGGATGCACTGTGGAGCCGGCCGTGTGGAAAACGGATGTGGAATTTTTCCCTGCGATGGGCTGAGCTCCGGGAGCTTCTGTGCTTGTTCCCGAGCGCTGACAAATCCCCTAAAAAGGTGCTGTGGCTAGCGGGGGTTCCCAAAGAGCAGCTTGTGGTTCGGAGATGGGTTTCGGTGGGTTTTGGAGAGCAGTTGGTGCGTGAGGCTCTTGGGGGACAGGGCTGTTTCTGTGTTTAGTCATCTCTGAGTCACGGTCGGTGAGATGGAAGAGCGGAGATGCGGGGGAAGCCGGTGCTGTTCATTCCTGCCTCTAGTGTGTCCCCTCTTCCTCGGGCGCGGTGTGAGGGCTGCTCTCCAACCCCCAAAACTCTTGCAAGGAGGCTGCAGCTCATCTTGTGTCCCTGGGGACCTGCTCCGTGTGGCAGGGCTGCTGAGAGAGGAGCACAATCGGCTGCTGAGCTGCGATGCTCCTCCTTGGGCTCAGTTTGCCTGGAGAGTCCCGAATCGTTGGGGCATGAGGGAATGAGGCAGCCACGAGCCCAACCCTGCGGAGGGGTCAGAACTGTTGGCGGGATCAGGAAGGACTTGTTCAGATGTTGTTCTGCTCCCTGCCAGCTCTGGGCTGGGCAGCCAGCTGGGCAGGGATGTGCCTGCTCTGCCGGCTCTCCCCGCCCACCCTGAGCCCTTGGGTCAGCACCTGGTCTGGGGCCACTTCACCGTCCTTGAGACAGTGACACTTCGGCTAATAAGTAACTGGCAGCCCCGTGCGCCCCTCGCTGTGCTCGTCAGCCCTGGGGAAGCGCCGAGTATCTCCTGCAGGGCAGGCGCCCAGGGCCACGTTATCAGCACCCACAGCATTGCCACTGCCCGATGCAGGGGTTGTCTCGCCAGCACAGAGGGAGGGTGGGGGACCAGGATGCCAGGGCATGACGTGTCTGGATGTGACACGGTCCCGGGTGCTGGATGCTCTGTCTGGGGTGGGAAAAGAGGTGCTGACTGGAGGGGGACAGGGTGTGCAAACAGGAGACCAGTCTAACGAGTACCGACGCACGAGTGCAAGAGCTGCATGGGTGGAGGAGGGTCTGAGCAGAGCTGAGCTGCCTGCCCTCTCTCTCCTGCCACTCCTCTGTCCCTGGCCAACTGCTCTTCCCTTTGGGGAAGTTCCCAGTGGGATCTTCCCACTGCCTATTTGGCTGCTTCCAGTGTTGATCCAGGAGGGGTTTCCCAAAGTGCCTTTTTGCACAGGGACCCTCAGCTCTGTGCAGCCTGATACTGGTTGTGCCCCAGGACAAGGGACCCCTCTGGGCAGCCCTGCCTGTCCCTGTACGACGTGCCCCAGCTCTGGATGGCCTCTGGCTATGCCATAGCCATGCTTCAGGCAAAGCAGAGGGTGTGGTGAGGGTGGCTGGTGACTCAGGGATGCTGACAACAGCGGCATTGTCCCCTCCTAGGCCATGGGTAGAGAGAGGAAGAGTCTGAAATGCCCCTGTCCCTGGTGTCCTCAGGCTTCTGTCCCCTTCCTTGGAGTACACCTGGATTCCAGCATGGCACCAGAGGTTGGAGAGATGCTCGGTGCTTGGTTCTGCCCGTGTTCCCCTCTCTTTAAGCTGGCTTCTGACTCACAGGGTGAACAGGAGCCACAGCCCTTTCCTTGCTTCATGAGAATTCATTCCATCCCATAAGCAGGAGACATTTGTCAGTGCAAGCCCCAGTCTGGGGGCGCAGGGGTGTAGAATACAGCCCTCTCTCAGTCCCAGGAGAGGTCCCCTGAGGAATTCAGTGCCCACTCCATGGGTGAGGAGTGGCCATGTGGTGGGCCTGCAGTGGCCAGCTCCCTTCTCCAAGGCAGGAACCAGCCCTTGTTAGTACTGCAGCTGATGAGCGATGCCTTCCTGAATTGCAGCCCCTAACCTGATTAAGCCAGTGCCTTGGCAGCGCTTCTTCCTCCTGGGGCCCAGATCTCATCCCTGGCCCTAATGAGGACAAATCTCTTATTTCCCAAACGTTGCTGTGGAGGGAAGAAGCTCATCCAAAGGCAGAGCAAGGGAGGCAGCTGTGGGGTGCCAGGAGGTGAACCCCACAACCCTTCCACAGCCCAGGGGGGTTTTGCCCCGTGCTTTGTTCAGTGATGACCCTCCAGGCAGGAGCAGGTAAAACGAAACCTGTTTAGTTGAAAAAAAGGGAGGAAGAAGAATTAAGGCTCAGTGCTGCCGGAGGGGCCAGGCCCTTCCTCCAGCAGCGATGAGCTTGTGCTGGAACATTTTGCGTGGGGTGAAACTTCAGGCTCCTGGGCTGCTCCCCCATCTGCCTCATGGAATTCCTGCCAGGGAGGGAATGCTTTGGCTGGGAGGAGGCTTTGCCCTTTCGGAGCAAACAAAGAGCAGCTTGTGCAGCTGGGGATACTTTGAGGGAGTTGGCAACACAGAGCTCGGCTGCTCCAGACCCCTGTGGCCCACTGGGACCCTCTTAAACATGCCACCCTGAATCTCCAGCCCTGCGGACACATTGGTTGTCCCTTGATATCTGCAGCCAGCAGCTCGGGACAGCTGGGCATGCCAGCCCTCCTGGAACGCTGCAAGGCCAGAGGACTCCGTGGCAAAACGTTTCTTCGAGGCGAAGGTTTTCATTAGCTGTTCCCAGTGGAGAGGAATTCTCGCCTGTGCAAACATCCAGCCCCTCTTTTTCCAAGAAAAATTGTGGCAGAGAAACATGCTCCAGCAGTTTTGGTTTGTGACCTCACTCCCATTGCTGTGTTTGCCAGTATCTTCTAGCCACGGCTCATCCCCTCACTTTTCCCAGGAATGAGGGGAGTGAGAGGAAATCCTATTGCCTTGTATATATTTATGATTATAGGATCCACTCTGGTAAATTAAGGACCTTATCCTTGGAGCTGAGGATTAAAGAGAAGTGATTGCAAAGAGAATCAGGGCTGTGTTTGGTGTGGGAAGGGATCCATCCCTAACAGCCTGTCTCAGCCTGCCCCGGTCTCACATGCTGCCACAAGTGTTTTTCAGCCTTGCATGTGTCACTTCACTTGTCTGAATCCTATCAACACTCAAACTCTGGAGCCCAGAGGATGGGGAATTGTTCTCAGTGTGGTGCTCAGGGCTGCAGACAGAGAGGGTGGCACAGTCAGGGTGGGACATGTGGGGCAGCTGCCAGCTCCATGTTCTGTGACTTTGTGCCCTTTGGGAGGTGCAGTTTCATTTCGTGCTGCTGGCAACCAGAAAAAAATTCACCAGAGTTCTCCCTCTGGTCCTGGCCAAAATTAGGGCTGCCATGGAGGATTCCCCAGGAAGTGTTAGTCCAGTGGGTTCAGGATGAGCTGGGAATCACCTTCCACTGTCCCACTACTGGCTGCATTACCTGTTTCGCCGTCCTGCTCTTTGTGAGGCCATTTACTGAGCCTGTTCCTTTGTGACCAGCTCAGCACGTTCCCACACAGCTGAGGCTGGTGCCATGTAAAACCTGTCTGTTGGCAGCTGCCATCAGACAGCATGGTGTTGGGGCCGGGTGCCCACCTGCCTCTGCTCCCTTCCCTGTGTTGAATATTCCCAGTGTGAAGCTGAACAACTGTGGGGGCTGGTGTAGCCCCGCAGGCCCACCTGGTGCAGTGGCAGCTGCAGCCTTGACTGCAGAGACATCTGTGTGACAGCCAGGCTCTCGGCAGCCCAGGAGAAGCCCTATCCTTCCAGGGATAGGGCAGCCACAGCTTCTCTGAGCAAGCTATGCCAGGGCCTTGCCACCCTCACAGGGAAGAGTTTCTTCCTATTACCTTGTCTAAATCTGCCCTCTCACTTTAAAGCCATTCTGTTTTGCCCTGTCGCTTCACGTCCTTGATAAGAGTATAATAAAATGTACACGTTTTCCTTGTTCTGTATGTGAAGGATGTTGCAGTGTGTCCACAAACCATGGTGTGATCCAGGGTTGTGGGTGTTGGGGAAAGCCAAAGGGTGTGGAAGTTGGTTAATGAAGTGCAGTGAACTCAGCCCACAGAGATACCACAAAACCCAGCCAGGGTTGGGACACCTCCGTTCCTGGCGAGGCTGAGTCAACATTTCATGTTCTCTATCATAAACCAATTACCTACCTCATGAAGGTGAAGGTGCCTTTGGCTTGGGGTGTCCTTCAGGCTGCAGCCAATGCCCTATTTCTGCCTTCCATGGTTAATAGAGCTAGGAATTGCAACAGCAGCAGGGACAAAGTTCCCCAGCACGCAGGGTGCAGAGTGGGTGCTGTCCTGCCTGTACTATACCTTCCTTAATTATGGGGTTGCACCTTGGCAGGCGTTGGCGCCGTACTCCTGTGGAGAGGTGGCGGAGCCAGGGTAGAAGCAAACACTGGCTCTTCTAAGGTTGTGGAATTTTTGTGTCGGGGCTGTAAAGTGGCTCAGAAGCACCTCTGTAGGAGCAAGGTTTTGATAGCAGAGGTCTAGTGGCAAGTCTCCAGCCACTTGCTCTGCCTGCAGCTTTCCACACCCGCATCCTCCTGCCATCCATTCCAGTGCCACCATCCTGGTCAGGCAGAGCTTGGCATCTCCATGCTGTGGTGCTCAGCTGGAGCTCAGTACTTCCAGTTTGTTGGGGTTTTATTTATTAACAGCTTAAGGATGCAGTTTCTCTCTAAAACCCCATCTGAGTCACATGAGCCCAAACAAACCTCCAAGCTCTTGGTGTGGATGTGTAACACGGGCTTCAAAGGGGTGGGATCCCAAAGGAAACGTAGCCCCAGCACCCATGGGCACTGAGGGGTGGCCAGTTGCCCCAGTGCAGCTCCCAGTCCCCACTGTGAAGGGCCGCGTGTCCCGGTCCTTGCAGCGCGGTGGGCTTGCCGCGGCTGTGGAGGGGCTCTGGATGAGCCCTGGCAGAGCAGGGAGGTGAGTCACGCTCGGCCGCGTGTCTCTGGGCTGCAGCAGGGTGCGGCACTGCGGGGCCGCGCTTCGGGGGGGCCCCGCCAGTCTGGCAGTCACGCTCTGCCCCTTCCTTCCTGGTGTGATAGCAGATAACCCACTCCCTAGCAGCATCCGTGGGGTACGAGGATGCTCCCCCGCAGGGCACCAGGCTACGCTGGAGAAATTGGGGGAGTTTTCTAAGTTGAGCCGCCATGCTGTGGGCATTAGGGGGAAGGGGAGCACTGAGGAGAGCAGCCTCACCCCTGGGCATCATGCTTTGCGGTTTGGGTGGCTGCCAGGCCCCCATTTCAGGGCAGAGTTGTTGCTTTGTGCAACTCAGCCTCAGCTCTGCAGTTCCAGTGCAAGAAGCCACTGGACTGGGGTTTGCCTGGTGGCGAGTGTGTCGAGGGCACCTGAGGCTGAGCAGGAGGGAGGTGATGGGGAGGCTGGAGCATCTCAAGGTGGTCCTGTTCACAGATAGTTCTGTGCAAGCAGCAACTGGGGCTAAATTGTGCTTTCTAGGGATGCCACAACCGCAGTCCTCGCACTGGGGAAGTGTTTATTTCCTGCCCACGTGTCAAGCAGGTCTGGGCTCCATCCCGGCACAGTGCAGACTGGCAGGGAAGGTGGGCAGAGGTGTGCTGGCAGCTCTGCACGTGGCACAGCACAGCAAAACATAGGCATTCACCTTGGTTGCTGCTCATCCCTGCGCTGAGCTGCAGTTTCCCAGTGGCATCCTATCTGTACCCATCCCCACACCACCCCAACAGCAGCTCTGGGTGCCAGCAGTGACTCAACGTCGGTGGTCAGAGCGCGCAAACAGCAGCCTGCGCCAGCCTCGCTGCCACCGCCACATGCAAACAGACCTTGTGGCAGTGTAAACACCTTCTGCCTTTATCTGTGCTACTGGAGCTGGGAGAGCAAACCCTTTTGTTCCCAGGAATATGTGTGGCATCTGGATCCAACAATCCCTCGCTTTGTTTCTTAAGCAAATGTTGCTGGCCAGAAGCTTTGCGTACCCAATTTATGAAAAACGGGGTGAGCTGCTGCTGCTGCTTCTGAAGAGAAAAAGGAGGCCTTGAACTCGTCCCCTGTTTTGTCTCTCTTGGCTCCTTTCTGCCTTGTCCCACCTTCACAGGGACCTGGTTTCCACTATGGATCAGGATGCAGCAGATACAGAGCGACCTCCTCATCCCTTCCCATCACCCCTTCTTGCTCAGGAACTGCATGTGTGAGCAGAGGAAAGGGGAGCTACAGCCACATCTGCATGGTGCCAGCATGTTTCCTTGCTCCAGGGGCTGGGATTGCATCCCTGCTCCTTCTCCACTGCTCCATGTCCTGGCTGTCGTTAGCTCCTAGCAAAACATGAGCTTACGGCCATTTCCCCCCAGTGCTCCTGGTCCTGAAAATATGACTAATACAAATGACTCAGCTCCCTGTTTTTAACTCCATTTGTGAGGCTCCTGCCATGCCCAATCTCCCAGGGAAACACCGGGAATCTCTGCTTTGTCTTCATCCTTTGAGGTGGTGGTTTATGGGCTTAGCATTTCTCGTTCATCCGGAGAAGGATGTATTGAAGTGAATGGAATGTTCTGGTGTTTCCATGGAGGGTCAACACTCAGAGCTGTTCTAAGTGGAAAAAAAACCCAAACCCACAACTTTCCCATTAAGTTTTAGCCCAGTTATTCAAAAACTGGCTTTTGCTGTGTTGGAATAAGATAGTCCAGGCTAGGCAAAACTCCTTAAATTTCACCCAGTCCAAAACTTAATTGTTAATTTGTTGTTACATATAATTTAACTATAATAATGATACAAAACTCACTTGTTACCATGGTGAGTGTTCAGAGTTGTGCCATGAAGACTTGGAATTTCCTTCTTCCCTCCTCTTCCCAAAGGCTTTCGCTTTAGTCGGCAGTAGACAACATTGCAAACGGTTAGCAAATTCAGGATTTGGAAAACAAGCTGACAATGCCCTCAAGCACATGGTGGGATTTTGGGGGCTGTCCTGTGCAGGAGTTGAAATCAATGATCTTTGTGAGTCCCTTCCAACTCAGGATATTCCATGATCTCAAAGCATTTTTCTCGTGTGTCTCCTACTGAAACCTTGTCCTCAGAGAGTGGAATTGAGCAGTGTGGAAGGTGGTGTATTGACATATTTGAGTTGTGTCTAAAAGAATTCTTTTTCCAGCACAATTCCAAGCTTTTTTTAGCAAGTTTATTTTCCTTGATAAAAGGTGTTACTGCTTTAATCTATATTTAGGATGGTTCAATTCCAAGCCATCAAATGTCTTTTAGATAACCCAATTCAAGATTCCATGGCAAGCTAGGAAAAAGCAGACTGGCACATTCGGAATGGATGGGTTTGGGTTGTGCTGAGCCTGGGCTGCGAGTGGGGTTGACCAGTGTTTGATCATGGTGTTCCGAGCAGTTGAGATGTTCAGGTTTATAAGGAGATAGCATCACATAACAGTTTAGGTTGGAAAAGCCCTCCAAGATCATCAAGTTCCCCCAGGCCTGCCAAGGCCACAACTTGCCATGTTCCCAAATGCCACAACTATATGTCTGTTAAATCTCTCCAGGAAGGGCAACTCCACCACTGCCCTGGGCAGCCTGTTCAAGTCTTTGGTGACCTTTTTCAGTGGAAAATGCAGTTTTTTTCAAGCAGGGAACTGGCCTCCCTCTGGAAACCCCAGGCTCAGCCCATCCCCTCAGGACCTGCAGACACTGGCCAGGTTTTCCCAGTGCTGTGCAGACAATTCCCAAGTTCTCCAGGAGCAGTTCTGGTAACAGATATGGGACTGGGCCAGGTTTGCTGAATCAAGTTTCAACTGGTAGCACTTTACATGTCACCCCAGCCTGGAGGCTTGTTCCAGGTAACCCAGGGTTTGGTGGTAGACATTCCTCATAGGGAAATCCTGCCCTCATTTTGCTCAGCCACAAGCGGTGCTGGGCTCAGTGTGCTTCCAGCACTGGGGTCTCCAGTGACGGATCCTCCTTGCACTTTGCATCCTCTTTGCATCCTGGGGCTTGCTGCACCCTGGAAAAGCTACAGGCAGCTGGGAAAAGGAGTTTCATGGATAACAGGGGGGTCCTACAAGCAGCAGATGGGGTTCCACAGGTGGCAGGGGGTCTCACAGGCAGCCAGGCACTGGCAGACCTGCTGGAGTGTTGTGATGCATGCTCCCAGCTGGGACATTTGTCCATGGAGGATAAATCCTGCCCTTTGTCTGTGCAGACACACAGATTTATGCCTGATACAAACCTCCCCAAAACCACGTGGGCTGTGGAAAACCAAGTCCTTCCCATTTCCCCAATGACTCCCAGATGGCAAAAGGGCAAAACCTCCTTTTCCAGCTCTGAAAGCCCTCTGGTAATGCCATCCCCCCTGCAAAGCCACGGACCGTCCTGTTACTGTGGGGGACTCAGCCCAAACAGCAGCGTCAGTTGGTGACTTGGGATTTCCATTCCGAGCTGCTGGTGGAGGCTGGGATGAGTCACCAGCTGGCGTGACAGCCCGGACAGGGAGTGAGCAACACTGGGGCTCCCCAGAGAGCACGGAGCTGCAACATTGTTAATTCTAAATAATTAATACACTATCTATTCTCAGAAATGTGCTTTGAGCTCTTAAGCAGTGCGTGGCTCTTGGCCCGGCTGCATCCACCTTCATCAGTTGGTTGTGATGTTGCTGAAGCTGAAGTGCTTCTCCCGTGGTGAGAGGGGAGGCTGAAGGGTGACAGGTCTTTGCTCTGGTGCATCCAGGAGGAGAAAAGCTCCTTCAAACCTTCAGAGGGGTTGTGTGTGGCTGGAGGTATTGTTATAGTCAGGTTCCATCACACTCGAGTCTGTGCGCCCACAGTTCCCAGGAGTGTTCCTGGTGATGGAAGTTATGGAGGGACAGGAACATCTTGGATTTGGGGAATCCTAGACTGGGGGGGCCCATTTGCCTCTCCATGAAAGGCTTTTTCCCAGTTCCCAGTGAAGCAGCAGTTTTGGTTCAAGGGTGCAAGGAAAGGCCGGATCCCAATTCCAGGAAGGGAAGCCCAGCTCTTGGGCAGTGCCAGTGAGCTGTTTTTGCTGCACTGGGGCCACGTGGAGCTGGACAAGCCCCTCAGCCCCAGGGATAAGCATGTCATGAATGCGTCAGGAGCTTGTGGCAGGGCCAGCACTGACCCTGGCACCAGGAAGGGTCTTTGGCACCACGGATGCCAGGGGGTGGAAGCTGTTTCCATGCATCCATGAACACACCTGGTGCTGGCATCCCCAGCTGCCTTTGGCAGGGGTCTGGTGCCCAACAGGATGTCGGCTCTGTGCAGATGTTGTGCTCGCTATACATCACGCTGGCTATTTGCAGCTCCCGTGCTAGGAGACCAGCCCATGTTTATCCTGGTGATTTGGCAGAGGCGCTGCGGCACGGATGAGTCAGAAGCTGGGAGAAGCTGCTTTGCCACATTCCCATTGCCCCACTGCAGAGGTTTTCCAGGTCCGCCTCTCCTCATGCTGTCCCTGCTGCTTGTCCTGTGGGGCCCTGGTCCCTGGGATGGGGGAACAATCCTTGATGGAGAAACAATCCCTGGGATTGGGGGACAATCCCTGCAATGAGGCAGTGATTGCTGGGATGGGGGAGTGGTCCCTGGGATACGCGTGGTGATCCTGGGACAGATCCCTGGCGCTGGAGGCAGCGCCACGGAGACCAGCCTGCCCAAGGTGGGGCAGAGCAGGTTTTCTGGGTCCTCCCAGCAATCAGAGACTTCCATGGGTACACAGTGCCACCCCTGCCTCGGGTTCTCAAGCTGCAAACATGTCAAAGCCTTTTCTGGGATAATGTTCTCGGCCTGCGTGGCCGGGAGCAGGCAGCTGTGGCCCCTGGCATCCAGGTGGGACTGAGGCCTGCAGTCCTGGGGGATTTGCAAATGTCCATAAAGATTTATGGGTGGGGCAGGAGCCGGAGAGTTCCCTGAGTTGGCACCTTCTCCAGGGCGGGGCAGCTGCGATTTAGAGGCAGGGAAGGAGAGGAATGCCTGTGCCTCCATCAGCTCCATCCCACTCATTGGTCCTCTTCCAGTGTATGAAGCCCAGTGCTGCCCAAGCTGCATAGGAATTAATAGTAGAGAAGGAAACCAAAGAGTGTTTCCTAAAAATGCATTGAGTGGGCTCTGGCATCTCGGAGAAGGTTGACATCTTTCCAGCAGCATGGTGGGCTCATGCCTGGAGCTGTTCCAATGAGCTCTGATGACTCTGTCCTGTCTTGACTTTTCCAGAGGGAGAGCCCAGACCTGCCAGGTTTCCTGGCTGGGATTTTGGAGGAGTGGGGGGAGCAGTAGCAGATGCTGCTCTGTGGGGCTGTCCCTGAGCCCTCTCTGAATCCGTCGCGTCAACTTCGCAGCCTTGCGTCTGTCTGTGCTGAGCACAGCCAGAGCAGATCCAACTTTCCATTAACATTTGGATTTTCTGGCAGCTCAGCCGCAATTTTCAATCTTTTTTTTTTTTCCCTTCTTCCTGCTTTTAAAAGCTAAAAATAAAACGTCTTGAGGCCCCTTTTCCCTCCATCTTTTCTCTTGAGACATTTGTTTCTTGAGGATTTGATGCCTCTGTTGTTTTTTCTCCTCTTGGATTGTTTTTACCCATGGCTCTCCCAGCAGAGGGGATCAAATCCTGTGGGATTTGGAGGCACCCAGCCCTCCAGAATGAGTCTGTTTCCCTTTTCACTGGGGAATTTGAGATCTTGTAGGCTCTAGCAGGCAGGATGGAGAGGCCAGTGAAAGCCCCTGGGGAGGAGGAGGAAGGTCCGGCTTCGTCCTCCTCTCCAGGGAAGTGGGAGTGACATGGCTGCCATGGAAGTTTTTATTTTTAGCCCAGTGCCAGCTGGAGCCTGTGAGGCTTCCGGGGAATAAAAGCAGGACCTGCAGGCAGGAGAAGGGAAAACTCAAACCTTGGCTGGGCTGGAGTGGGGATCAACAGGGCTGGCACGAAGCGGAGGGCTGGGGGTCCCCAGGGCCAGAGAGGACTCGCCTGTGTGCTGATCCCTCATCCAGAGGCTGCTGCCACGTTCAGGGTCAGGGTGTGTTTGGAAGGAATATGGGGGGAGATGTGCAGGTCCCAGGGAGCTGAGTTCTGCAGACCACTGGAGCAGAGGACAGGAGAGGATTAGTCTCACCCCTTCTCCTCTGACAGAATCACCCCAAGCTCAGCCCCATGGTTGGTCAGCTCTGAGCTTCTGGCTCTGCTCCTCATGGTGGAATCCAGAGTTGAGCACAGGAGGCTTCTAAGGAAAAGGGATTTGTCCTCGAGTCATCTGGGATTTACTGTGGGGCTTTCCAGGCATTGATGCCCAGATCCCCGGATCCTTCTGGTCCCTGGAGAGGGCAAATATGCTGCAGACACAAGTGTAACCATCAGCATTTTCCCCTCCATTTGTCACTTATCAATGGAACTGCTGTCCCTTGAAAGAGTCATACAATTCAGGTCGTGCTGGAGCCTCATCCCAAAGAGCCTGTGTCCTCCAGCTGTACCCAAACCTCCACAGCCGACACGGCGAGCAAAGAGCAGCAGCAAAACACCAGCTCCTCCTGGAGTCGCATGGCAGTTCACTCCCTCGGAGCGACAGCACTGCACCCCGCCGGCAGGGCTGGGCTGGCCACGCTGGCTGCGGGGATGAGCCAGGGCCAGATGGGAGCACTCGCCCTCAAACGCTGGTTGCAGTGAGCCTTGGAGCCTCGGATCTGCTCCCAGTTGGCATTCTTGTCCTGTGAGTCACTGGCACAAAAGGAGTGGGTTGGACAGGAAGGACCCAGCGCGGAGCTCCAGCAGCAGCTTTGGCAAGCGAGACTGTGGTTCCCTGGAAAAGGGGGACCAGAAGCATTTCTTGGTCAGTTATTCCACTATGGGCTAAATTCTCTAGACTGCTTAGATGCTGTTGAGACACAAAAGAGGCTATTTTATGGAATTTATGGATTATGAAATCATACTCTATGCATATCATTGAGACCATCTTACCTGAGAGCCCCAAACATGAAAATATGAAAATCCAACCACAGAAACCTTCTAGAATTCGTTACAGATCCAACATGTTATATTGAGCCCTTTACACCACAATAAGGAGTGTTCTGGGCTGAGAAAGGAGCTTTCAGAAACCAGAAAGAAAGGCAGAAGATAGATCTTCACACACTTCCAATAAAAAGTCTGTAAGCTGCTCCTGGATTCCCAGAGGCTCTTGGGCTCTGCCTTTCCTGACAGCAGCACTTTAAGTGGTTATGAATTTTGTTACTGTACATGTAGGAATTGTTATTTTTTTAAACCGTCCTTCCTCAAGTGGAATTCCTACACTTTTAACATGGAATATCCTGGGATGTGAAGCGAGGTTTGTGCTTATAAACAGTAGCTTGGGATTTTGAAACCTTTGCTTTAGTCTGCAAAATAACAGAATAACTTCTCCATGCTGGCTCGGGTCAGGAAACAGAAATGCGGGAAAATCCGCTGTTGGCCAATCCACGAGTTTCCAACATCCCACATCTGCGACTCTGGGAACGCCGTCCCTGCTGGTCCGGGGTCCCGCTCCTGGTGCTGTGGGTGCCACCCTGGGATGTGCCGAGTGCCGGCGGTGCCGCAGCCGCTGCCCGGTGCTGGTGACCCCGGTGTCATGGGCAGTGCTCCCCCAGGGCCGGGGGGCTCCGCGGCTGCTCCTCGGGCGCGTTCCACCTCTGCCTGCCCCACAAGCCGTTCTGAGGGAGGCGGGGTGACAATCCCACCCGGGCCTTGGCGGCCGGGTTGGGACTTTTCTTTTTATAGGACCTACCAAAATAGCTCCAGGCTGCGTTTTGGTGGCGCGGTCGGATCAGATTCCCTGGTCACACGGTGGGTCTGTAAGGAATGGCTGTGACCTGCTGTCAGAGGGCTGGAAAAGAGAGGGGGCAGTGGGGGCTGGGGTGGGTCAGGAGTGTGGATGGCCATGCCAGGGGTCGGACTGGGGGGCTGAGGCACCACAGCTCTGCATCCACTGAGTGACAGCCGAGCTCATGGCCAGGCACAGCCACACCAGCGCAGCCCCCAGCGCCCACTCATCACCTGGTGCCCCCTGTCCACTCCAGGAGAGGCACCCAACTCTTGGCACCGGCAGGGTGCCACAGGGCCCACCTCAGGTGGGCAGTACTGGCTGTGGGGCAGTTTCAACTCCTCCCCAGCTGCTGCTCCACCATCCGGCCCCATGTCACACGATGCCACACGGTGCTGAGACACACTACACCACATTTGACTCTATCGTGCCACGGTGGCCTCTGCCACACCACATAGTGCTGCTCCATGTCATGCTGTACCACATCGTGCTCCACAATGTCCCACCACGCTGTGCTGCGTCCCACCATGCCACACTGTGCCACTCTGGCCCCAGCCTCGTCAGCACCTGCCTCTTGCGATTAGCCATGCCATGGGTGTGCATATTGCACATGGGTGTTGCTCCCTGAGACTCTTCCTGCTCCCTCAATCATTCCCAGCCTTTCCTGCTTTCCAGTATCCAAACTAGGGCTGGGTGTGCCAGGTGGCTGGGACGTGCTGGTCCCCTGGTGGGTGGTTGCTAGGGACAGTGGTGCAGCTCTTCTGGGGGTGATCAGAGGGGGGCAGGTTTGACACTCTTTGTGCTTAGGGTACAGTGCACAGGCTTTTCTAAGAACAGCCCTAAGGAGAAGAACTTGGAGGTGTTGGTGGATGAGAAGCTTGACATGACCTTAGAGTCCCTTCCAATACCTAAAGGGACTCTAAAATTTCAAGAGGGACTTTCAATGAGGGTCTGGAGTGACAGAAGAAGGGGGAATGGCTTCCCACTGACTAAGAGCAGGGTTAGATGAAATATTGGAAAGAAATTCTTCCCTATGAGGGCTCTGAGGCCCTGGCACAGGGTGCCCAGAGAAGCTGTGGCTGCCCCATCCCTGGAAGTGTCCAAGGCCAAGTTGGATGGGTTAGTGGAAGGTGTCCCTACCCATGGCAGGGGATGGGACAAGATGTGTTTTAAGGTCCCTCTGAACCCAAGCAATTCCATCATTTCCTGATGACTATGATTCTCCCTGCCATGCCACTCACCTGTGCCACCCTTTGCCCTGCAGGAATGCCAAGAAGGAAGGGGACCTGCTGACTGCCCAGGCGCGCCTTAAGGATGTGGAGGCTTTGCTTAATTCCAAGGAGGCTGCGCTCTCCACAGCCCTGGGTGAGAAGAGGAATCTGGAAACTGAAGTGCGGGACCTGAGGGGACAGGTGGCCAAGGTGAGCAGTGGCAGCTCTGTCTCCAGCTGACCCAGGGATCCCTTTTTACCCCCCTGCCTGGGGGCTGCCAGGTCCCCGCCATGCCAGGGGCTGTGGGGCAGACGCAGTTGGGTGGTGGGTCCCCAGCCGTGCCGGGTGCAGTGCCCAGAGCCTGCTGTGATGGTCCTTCTCAATTCCCTGCCAGCTGGAAAGTGCTTTGGGTGAAGCCAAGAAGCAGCTGCAGGATGAGATGCTGCGCCGCGTGGATGCCGAGAACCGGCTGCAGACACTGAAGGAAGAGCTTGAATTCCAGAAGAATATTTACAGCGAGGTGAGCTGTGATGTGCTGCAGTGGGGCTGGGATCACCTGTGATAACTCCCACTACGTGTGTTTTGTGCCCTCCCTGAGGTGACACAGTGTCCCCTGACCTGTCCCCAGGAGCTGCGGGAGACCAAGCGGCGCCACGAGACCCGGCTGGTGGAGATCGACAATGGGCGGCAGCGGGAGTTTGAGAGCAAGCTCTCTGAGGCCCTGCAGGAACTGCGGAGCCAGCACGAAGCCCAGATCAGGCTTTACAAGGAGGAACTGGAGAAAACCTACGGGGCGAAGGTGAGCAGACTCCCCATGCTACTCTCCTCTCCCTCTGGCCCCACGGAGCACAGGTGGGCCGTGGGCCTGAGATGCTGATCCCTGTCCTGTTCCCCAGCTGGAGAATGCCAAGCAGTCAGCTGAGAGGAACAGCAACATGGTGGGTGCTGCCCATGAGGAGCTGCAGCAGACCCGCATCCGCATTGACAACCTCTCCTCAGAAGTCAGCCAGCTGCAGAAGCAGGTGAGTTGTGACCAAAGCGTTCCTTGGGATGTCTGCCCTGGGGGTGGTCCCCTCCTGGGGATGGTCCCCTTCTGGGCGTGGCTCCAGGTGGAGTGGCCACCCTCACCTTCCCTCCCCACAGCTGGCTGCCAAGGAAGCGAAGCTGCACGATTTGGAGGATATTCTGGCCAGGGAGCGCGAGACCAACCGGCGCCTGCTCTCCGACAAGGAGCGGGAGATGGCTGAGATGCGGGCACGCATGCAGCAGCAGCTGGATGAGTACCAGGAGCTGCTGGACATCAAGCTGGCTCTGGATATGGAGATCAACGCCTACCGCAAGCTGCTGGAGGGCGAGGAGGAGCGGTGAGCACAGGGTGCTGTGCCCAGCTCTGGGCTGCACGGGTCTCATCCCTTGTGTCCTCACTGGCTTCATTTCCTCTTCTCCCCCTGTCAGGCTGAGGCTGTCCCCCAGCCCTTCATCCCACAAAGGTGCGTCCCGAAGCCACCTGTCCACCCCAGGCTCCTCCAAGAAGCGGAAGCTGGAGGACAGTGAGAGCCGGACCAGCTTCTCCCACCATGCCCGGACCAGCGGCCGTGTCGGCGTGGAGGAGGTGGACTTGGAGGGCAAGTTCGTCCGTCTCAGGAACAAGTCCAACGAGGTGAGTTTGCCTTCAGGGAGATCCATAGAGCCCCTGGGGTGAGGTTCAGCCCTGCTTGACCCTGCGGGCAGGAGGTGAATGGGACAAGTTGGAGAGGAACCAGGGTGCTGAGGGTCGCTGTTCTCTTGCAGGACCAGGCGATGGGGAACTGGCAGATCAAGCGGCAGAATGGGGATGATCCCCCCATTACCTACCGCTTCCCCCCGAAGTTCACCCTGAAGGCTGGCCAGGTGGTCACGGTGAGTCACTGCCTGGTGATCCAGGATCCAGGCAAGATCCCAAACCCTGCCAGGCCACTGGTGACATGGAGTGGTTGGTGTGTGGCTTTTTGTGGTGATAGACCCTGTCCGTGGGCTGTGGAGCCTGCAGACCTGAGAAGTCCCTTCTCTCCTGCTTTTCTCCCTAGATCTGGGCCTCGGGAGCTGGAGCAACCCACAGCCCCCCCAGCAATGTGGTGTGGAAAGCCCAGAGCAGCTGGGGCTCCGGGGACAGCCTGCGCACCGCCCTCATCAACTCCAACGGGGAGGTGAGAGCCACAGGCAGCTCGGGCGTGGGGTGTGGGGTGT
>VZTN01034371.1:6342-48405 GCA_013400515.1 Erpornis zantholeuca | reverse complement strand
GTGCCGATGGCCGTGCCGATGGCAGTACCGATATCGGTGCCGATGGCCGTGCCGATGGCGGCACCGATGGCGGCACCGATGGCGGCGGCGGCCCGGCCCCCGGTCGCGCCGAGGTGTTCACCGCCGTGGTGGACACATTCCTGGAGAAGCTGGTGGCCGCCGGGAGGTGAGGCGGGAGCGGGGTCGGGCGGGACCGGGAGGGACCCCTGGCCCAGTTCCCAACCCTGCCGTGACCCCGGGCCCACCCGGCTCTGAGCCCTGACCCCGGCCCCGTCTCTAACCCTGACTCCGACCCCACCGTGACCCCAGTCCTGATCCTGCCCTCCTCGGTCTTGCAGCTACCAGAGGTTTGTCAACTGCTACCGCTGCTTCTACAAGCTGCAGCCCCAGCTGACCAGGAGCATTTACGATCAGTTCATCTCCCAGCTACAGGCGTCCATAAAGGTGAACAAGAGAGCGACCCGAGTGCCTCGGGGGCTGTGGAGGGCTTAGAGTCTCCAAAAGGGCCTTCACAGCCCTGTGAAAAAGTGCTGAACAGGTTGATTTTAAGGGCAGCAAATACATTTCCTGAATGGCAAAAGCAGAAAGCTGAGGCTGTTCTCCAAACCTCTGTCTTCCCCAGAAAGAGTAAAAATCATTCAGGTTGGAAAACACCACAAGGACTGTCGAGTCCAAGCATTTCCCCAGCACTGTCAAGGCCACCACAAAACCATTTCCCTAAATGCCACATCCCCACATCTGTTAAATACCCTCGGGATGGTGATTCTCAGGGTGTGTCCTTCCTCCAGGACAAGCTGGAAAGACTTTGGACAAGGACCTGGAGTCACAGGACAAGGGGGAATGGCTTCCAACTGCCAGAGGGCAGGGTTAGATGGGATATTGAGAGGAAGTTCTTCCCTGTGAGGGAGGTGAGCCCCTGGCACAGGGTGCCCAGAGAAGCTGTGGCTGCCCACCCCTGGAAGTGTCCGAGGCCAGGTTGGACGGGGCTTGGAGCAACCTGGGATAGTGGAAGGTGGAATTAAATGGGTTTTAAGGTCTCTTCCAACCCAAGCAATTTCCTGATTCTATGACTAGCAAGGGCTCACAAGCAGAGTGGTGCCTGTGCTTGTTCACTTTGGGTCTTGCTGAATCCCTGTTGTGTCCTTCCTTTGCAGGAGGAGATCCAGGAGGTGAAAAATGAAGGGAATCTAGAGGGACTCTTTAGTTCACTGGATAAGATTGTGGAGGAGGCAAAGGATCGGGAAGAGCCAGCATGGTATGGATGGCCAGGGGCAGGGGTCATGTTCCTGCAAGGGCAACGTCCTGGGTGATGTTTGGGTGTCCTCTTGGCCTCATGCTGCAGGGGAGGGTCTGAAAGCATCTTTGTCTTTACAGCGATGTCACTGGGTGTCCCTGGGGCTAAAACACACAAAAATCAGTTTAATCTCTGCATCTCTGGGTCTGGGATCCATTTGCTTCCTTAGTGCAGGGAAGTCAGTGCTGCTGAGATGGGGGACAAGCCAATTCTGACCAGTCCAAAGGGATCTTTTGGGCAGAGCTCCTTTCCAACAGCTGAGCTCACCTGGGTGCTCTTTGTGTCCCTGGCATGGGGCCTCAGCAGATGCTGCAGGTGCTGTTTGGCCACCTGGGAGATTCCAGACTGGGAACTGTAACCAGAAACGCCAAGATTTTGTGTTTCTGTGCTGAGGGGGTGAATGACTCCAAGGGGGAGGCTCCAAGCCTCCACTTAAACGGCCAGATTTGGGGAAGGGCTCCCTATTNGACAGATGTCAGGTACAACCTGACCCCTGTTAGTCAGGGGACAGTGGCAGTCTGATAAGATGGTGGCTGCAGTCCTCCTGAAGTGATGGATGTGGTTCTGTTGAAGAGGTGATCCTGGAGAAAAGGTCTGGTCTTCCTCAGAAGGTCGAGTGGGGGGTATGTAGCTCTTGTCCTCTGGGAAATCCAGTGGGAAAGGCCTGCTTATGGTTTTTAAAATCCCAGTTTATATCCAGGATTGAGTGCCTGGGTCCTCCTTCTGGGTGGAACTTCTCACAAAGGCACTGATGAGCCATTAACAGGAGATAGTCTAGGGGCAGCTTATCTGTGAGTCATGGGCAAGGCCCTGATGGGCCATGAACAGAAAATAGCCTTGAGAGGGGGAGGCAGGGGGCACTGCCCCCCCTGGCTCATGAAGGTGGTGATAGAATACATGCATTTGGTCATGTCCTGCTTTCCAACGCAGGACATCCCTCCAGTGGGGCTCTGCACTGGGGTCCCTGCTCTGGCTGTCCTCACTTGGCTGTGCCAGAGGAAACTGGGAGCCGCAGAGCTGATCCCACCTGGCAGCAGTTGAGCACCGATGGGGCAGTGTGGGACTGGTGCCAGGTGTGGTCCCTGCTCCCTGGCTGCTCCACACCCTGCTGTGTCCCCAGGCGGCCCAGCGGGATCCCCGAGCAGGATGTCCGCAGCACCCTGGTGCCATACCTCCTGAAGCACCGCTCCTACCTGCGCAGAGCTCTCAGGGAGAGGGAGGAAGAGAACAGGAAGCTGGCTGAGTCCGTGCTGATGGGGAGGGACAGGATTGTGGAGTTGCAGCAGCTGATCCAGGCTCGCCAGCAGGCCTGGCAGGTAAAAACAGATCAAACCAACCTCCTCCTTGTACCACCCACCAGAGGAGGCCTCAATGGGGCCTGGAATGACATTCAAACCCTCCACTTCTCCAAGACCTCCCCAGCAGCCAAGTCCTGGCTGAAACTTTAGGCCTGGGCATTTTTTCTGGAGATCTCAGGTGCTTTTCCCTGTGCAGTGGGTGGGCTCTGGGATGTTCCCAAGGGAGATGACAGGGTTGTGTTCCACGCATGCAGGGGACAGCAGTGTGTGACACTCTGAGCCCACTTTCCACCCTGAGTGTGGCAGGGTGGGAGAAGCATGCTGAGGTCTGTGGGTCGTGTTCCTTCCAGGCAATCAGTAAGGAGCAACGAGAACTCGTCATGACGTTCCAGGAGCCCCAGTGAGGCTGCAGGATGTCCTGTGGGCTCTGCTGAGACAGTTAATTGTCCCAAAGCACCGATGGGACAGGGTGTGCACAGAACCCAAACTGGGAGTCACCTCATCAGGCTGCTGGAGACTGCAGAAGAACTGGAACAGCTGCTGGACTGGCACAGTTTGATCAGATCTGGTGAAGAAACAAAAAAAACCCATTGGGATCTTTGGAAATGTATGGCAATTCCCTATTTCCTACTCAGCTTGACAGAGAGGAGTGTCACTAAGTGAGTCTGTGCTCTCATCTGCTCCCCTCAGTGCTGTGACAGGTGATTCCAGTTTCCAAAGCCACATTTGGGGTTTTGTAGCTATTTGAGCTGTGCGTTAGACAAAATTCAGTGCCTTAAAGCCCCAAGCCAGGCTTCTCCCAGGCCTGAGGGCACATCTTCCACGAGCAGGAGCACGCACACTCCTGCCTGTGCTTGCAGGTTCATTCAGTCTCCATGTGTGCCAACCACTGCCCATTGCAGATGTGGCAGCAGCTGCTGCACAGAGTTCCTCGTTACCATTCATTCTGTTCTCCAAGTTATTTCCGACCCTGGTCCCCTCCCAGCAGCTTGAGGTATCCAGGGGCCTGTGCAGAGGTTGGAATGGCCCTGCCTCCTCTTTGTGGGCTTGTGGCACAGGGATTTTATGTTTTTCTGTGGAACCTTCTGGAACCAGACTGGTTTTCCCCACTCAGAGTCATCTGTTACTGCCCCATCAGATGTTTGTGGGCTGCAGAAGTGAAGGCTCCCGGGATCTCCCTGGCAGAGCCCCACGGGTGAGATGTACCTCCAGCATGAACAGGTTCTTCTTGGGGCTGCCCAGGGAATGAGAGTCCCCTTGCACCTGATGGGGACTGAGTGGGGGTTCTGAGTCCAACAGCCACCGAGGGCAGCAGGTCCTGTGGTCTCCACCCTGAGGAGAGGCCATGCCCTGTGACAAAGTGGGGAGCAGCAGTGGCTGCTCGGACCACGCCCCAACCTCTGTTTGCAATTAGAGCCCACGACAGTGCCTACAAGTTTCCTGTGCCTCCCCTTGCTGTGCTGGAATCTCAATAAATTGGGGCTGTTGTTCCCAGCTTGGCTCCTGCTGCATACTTGGCCCACGTACTCTATACTTTATGGGTTTGTCTGACAAAGGCTCTGGTTCAGCAGTTCTGTCCTCCCTCTGCCCCAAAGCCTCCGGTTCCGCTTTTCAAGACAGGGCTGGGATTTATAGGATCAAAAGTTGGTCAGTATCCCAAAGAGGAATGTTACTCAGGGGCTCCAACTGCCCTGGCCACGCAGCATCTGCCCATGGCATGTGGCAGGGAGGAGCTGTGTGGAGACCAAGGGTGTAGGCACCTGCTCACCCTCCTCCAGGGGCACGGTGTGAGGGTGCCACGAAAGAAGTGTGTCCTGGTCCCCCAAAAGTGGGTCAACAAGTCCTTGCTGGCCCTGCACATGGAGGAAAATCCCACAGGTTTTGGCAGGAAAGTCCCCGTGTCACAGAAGATGATGCTGGGATCCAGCAGTTGGAACTGGGACAGGGCAGTGGTGACTGGGGAGTGCAGTGAGGAGCCCCCAGTGCTCCATCACCCATTCCAGTGCTGCCAGGCCAGCAGGGCTGGGCCCACTGACAAGTGCCCCCTGGCCCAGGGCCACATTTCCCTCCCTTTGTGGGCTCTGGCTGGGCACAGGGGGACCAAGTTCATCCCAAACCACAATTGCCACCTCTGCCGGCAGCTCCGGCCATGGCGGATGTGCTGGAAATAACTCTGGTGGGGCCATGCCCCCCCTTGCCAAGGCCATAGCACCCTATAAAGACACCCAGGGAGCTGGGGCTGTGCTCAGCCCAGCACAGGAAGGCACCATGAAGTCCCTCGTCCTGCTGACACTCCTGGCCCTGCTCACCCTTGGCCTCTGCCGCAGAGGTACAGGGGTGTCTGGGGCTGATGGGGACAGTGGGGGTGGTTCTCTGCCCTGGGAAGGGCTCTGGAGGGAGCAAAAGGACTGGGAGAAATTTGCTGAGCCTTGGGGTGCGGGGCACGGTGCTGCAACAGGG
The DNA here is from genome assembly GCA_013400515.1 of Erpornis zantholeuca. Taxonomy (NCBI): domain Eukaryota; kingdom Metazoa; phylum Chordata; class Aves; order Passeriformes; family Timaliidae; genus Erpornis; species Erpornis zantholeuca. The sequence goes on along the minus strand of VZTN01034371.1, from coordinate 43,353 downwards.
AGATAGGGAGCAGGACATCCTTCAGCAGACTGGGGGGGTCTCAGGGAGGGATCTGAGCCCCGAAAGGAGTGGGGTGAGAGCAGAGCCCACATGGGGCTTTCCTGAGCCCCCCCACCCCTCCGTGTCACTCGCAGCTGCTGATGGCTCCACCAGCACCAGCGACTCGCCCAGCTCTGAAGGTGAGTAACTGCAGCCGCTCAGCCCTGCTGCCTTGGGAGAGGGGGACATGACCCCCCTGAGCCACGACCCCCCTGAGCCACCACGCTGTCCCTGCAGCCTTCGTCTCCAGACGCGCCAGCGCCGAGGTGGTGCAGAGACAGAAGCGGAATTACGGCTATGACAGGTAGTGCTTGGTCCTGCTGGGCGAGGGATCACGGCCCCCAGATGAGGGGAGGCTTGCTAGCTCAGCCCCTCCCCAGGAGCCTCCAGCTCCCATGGGACCCCCCCAACACCCCGAGTCCCCCATTTATCCCCAGCGGCATCTATGGAGCCCCACGGGACCCACTGGAGGCCAAGCGTGAGGTGTGCGAGCTCAACCCCGACTGTGACGAGCTGGCTGACCAGATCGGGCTGCAGGAGGCCTATCGGCGCTACTATGGCCTGGTGTAGCCCCAGCCTCCCCCTGCTGTGCTGTGGGGCAGGGCCTGAGCTCCCATGAACCCACGTCACCCCCCCTGTACACCTTCACCCTCTCACCCTCCTTGCTGTTAGCCCTGGAACGAAATAAATGCAAACGGTGGAGCCAGTTCCTTCCCAAGCTTGGGGCGTGGGTGGGACGGAGGCTGCAGTGCATGTGCCCCTTGTCACTCCACCCCCACAGCTGAGGACTCCCAGTTTCCCTCCCTGTCCTCTCTCCAGGCTCCAAGGAGGAGCAGTGCTACCACTCCCAGCTCCCCCTCCCAGCGGTGAGGAGCCCAGAGCTGCACCATCATTATTCCAATTTAATTTAAAGCTGCTTCTCCCAAGTGTGGGGTTATTGGGGAAGAGCAGAGCTGCTCCATGCACCCCAGAGCCCCGTGGCCCTCCTGGGGATTTCATCACAAACCACCTTAATTACTCATTAACCTTGACACACACATGCACGCATGCACTGCTGGGTCCCTGCCCCAAATTCATGGAATCATTACTGGTTTGCATTGGAAGAACTAAGGCACAGACTGGGTGCAGAGGGAGTGGGGAGAGGGGCACTGAAAGACACCCAACAGCAGGGCCCACCACAAAGAGGCTGCCAGCATGCTGGGTCCTCCCAGGCTGTGCAGCCCAGCCCCTCACACACAGCATCGTGGGTCCCAGTGGGGACACCTGGGGGGTGGCTGGGGTCTGGGCCAAGGCCAGAGTCAAGGCACTGATGATGGTGGTAGCCACAAGGGCCAGCCTGGCAGTGCCAAAGGTGCTTGGGATCCCGGTGGGGCTCAGGTGGCCCCACAGCCAGGCCTGGTGCATGCACACATCACAGAGGATGGCCTCCAGCAAGAGAGTGCCCAGCACAGAACAGATGAGGAACATCTGGAGGCTCAGCTCACCAGGCTGCGAGGCCATCACCCGTGGGCGCTGGGGATCCTTGTACAGCTCCTGCTGCAAGGCACTGCTCTGGGGGCAGGGGACAGGAGCTGCAGTAGTGAGGGGTACTGGTGCAGTCAGAGCAGCTGGGCACAAGGCACAAGGCACAAAGCAGCTGGGATGTGAAAAGGAAGGCATGAGCAGCGCAAAGAGCACATGGGGTCAATACCTGACCACAGCTTCACTGCAGGCACAGCAGCAGAGGAGCTGTGGGGAGGAGGGTGAGAACCACCCTCTGGAAGCACCCTGGCACCCCTGGAGGCAGGGGGGCACCTGACTATTGCCCTGGGCCACCCTGGCTCACCCGGTAGAGGAGCAGGATGTTGTTGTAGAGGAAGAGGCACACAGAAGTCACCTGCAGCACTTTGCTCAGCTGGGGAAGCTCCAACTTGGGGAAGTTGTGAAGAGGGAGCAGGAGGGGGGGCACAGACAGCTCCCACAGCTGTGTCAGCTCCCACAGCAAGGACCCTGCGAAAACCTTGGCTTTGGGCCTGAGCAGGGGGAATCACCAAGACAACCAAAAAGCTGAGAAGGATGAAACCTCCAGCACCAATTTCCTCATCCTAAACATGCTGGGAACAGCAAGAGAGGCCAGTGCAGATGAAGGAGTCCAAAATAGCCACAGGGACAAAGCAACGGTGCCAGACATCACTGACCCAGGAGTCAGCCTGTGACAGACACATGGTGTCATGGGGCCTGCAGCTCCCTGCCCCTGCCCCAGCCCCAGCCCCATCCCTGTGCCAGCTCATCTCCACTGAGCCTCTCTCAGGTGCTAGAAGCTGAGGGCTCCACAGTCACAGATGTAGCAGATGCGGTGGGCAGGCACCGACACAGAGCTAAAGAGGTGGGCATATCTGGGGGCAAAGGGATAGGGGCAGACAAGCAGCAGGCAGTGCTGGGGCTCCCAGCAGATCTCCAGGGAGGTAAAGAGCACCAGGCAGTGCCACATGAAATACTTGCTGGCACAGCATGCTTTGAGGTGAGCTCTGTCCCTGTCTCTACCCCCATCCTTGTCTCCATCCCCATGTCCGTCTCCTCCTTATCCCCATCCCTGTCCCCATTGCCAGCCTTTCTTTGTTCCCATCTCCATCCTCTTCTCATCCCCAACCCTGTCCCTATCTCCATAACTTCCGCAATCGTTCCTGCCCCCATTCCCATCCCATCATTTCATCACTCCCATCCTCGTCTCTGTTCCCATCCCATCTCCACCCCTATGCCCATCACCATTCCTACTCCTATTCTCACCTCCATCCATGTCCTCATCCCCACCAGGTCAGCAGGAAGTGTGTCCAGATGTTGACTGCCTCATTCATCATCTGAAAGGAGCTGAGGACACAGTCAGTGGCTGAGCCCTTGGAGTGCCAGTACCCCAACATGATCCCAACCTCTCAGAAGATCTGCGGGGACAGTGGGGCTGCTCAGGGGACACTGCAGGAGCAGCCCGAGAGCTGCTTTGGAATTGTGGTGGGTGGGGAAACTGAGGCAGGATGGGCTGGGAATATCTTCCAGGTGGAACAAGGTTTCATGGGGAGTCCAGGTGATTTCCCACCTGGGATGAGGGAACTGGAGGAAGAAACCTGGGGACAGAGCCTCCCGCTCCTCAGCCACACACACCCGAGGCACCTGGTGGACCCTGAAGACCTTCTGCAGCTTTACCTGCAGCATGGTGGAGCCACAGCACTCAGGGTGAGAGAGGTTGGGTCTTCAGGACAAAGGCCACCGGGGGCTAGGGATTGTGGCTGCAGGAGCCAGGACAGACACACCCAGGAAGGCTCCCGGCTTTTTCCAAGGTTGTAAAGCAGCAAAGACTGTTTTCTCTCTGACTCCTCCAGAGAGCCACGGACTGGACAGGACCAGGACCCCAGGCCCAGAATGGGAGAGCAGATCAGGGTCAGGGGGAGGGGGGCTGGCAGTCCATGGTGCTGCAGGAAAGAACGAGATCCTGCTTCATCCCCCACACCACTGTATACCCTCTCCCCAGAGAGACTCCCAACCCTAGGGATGTCCCTGGCAGATCCAGGCTTAGGCCCACCATGGCAGGAACAGACACCCTGCAGCCCCCACACCCCAGCCCAGCAAGTTGGGCCTGATGAAGGACACTGAACTGGGCAGCTGGGGAAATTGGGGCAACAGGGAGAGCAGCTCAGCAGCACAAGGTGTGCCATAAGCATCCCACTCACCCCTCAGCCCAGAAGTCCCACAGTGGTTTAAAGGGAGGAAAACCCAAAATGAACCAAAAGTATCTTGAGAAACTTCCTGTTGCTCTGCACTGAGCAGGAGCCAGAGCGGTGCTGGTGGTACGGTGGCTGCTGCCGTGTGGGGATCCCCTCCCGCAGCTCCCTCACCACTGCCAGGGGCCAGGGCTCTCGGTCCTGCCGCTGCTGCTGCTGGCCTTCTCCTGGCTCCGTTCTGGGTCCCTCCCGGGCAGCTCCCACTCCCTGGCAGAAGGGGCAGTCGGGACCTCTGCAGGGGCTCAAAGGCAGCTTTGTGCTGCACAGATCGCCTACCCTGCCACGGCCTTGCCTTGGCTGATATCCCCTCAATTCTTGCTGAAGACATGACCCCTTCCCATGCATGGAGGGCACATGGGAGCCTCCAGAGCTGGAGGGGCCACTGAAGGCGATTCTGGGCACCGGACCTTGAATGCACCAAGCTGGAGAAGCCAGGGCAGGTGACAAAGCAGAGTGCAGGTCCATGCAGGGGGCCTCAAAAACACCCACCAGGTCACATGCAGGGTCCCACCAGGGTCCTCCCATCTGGGAAGGAAGAGGTGGGGAAAGTAAGTTTGGGGAAACAAAACTGACCTGGCAAGCAGGAGGGCTGGCAGCAGCTCTGGCTTAGCCCACGGGGGCAAATGCCAGCACAAGGTCCATGCTGCAGCTGGATGGAGCTCAGGGAGAGAGGACTGAGCTGGGATCAGGACGGATGCTTCCCAAAGCCCTTATCTTTGGGGATTTATTGATCCTCAGAGGACTTGTGTTGAGTGCTGGGCACAGCATGAGCATCTCAAAAACACCCTATGCCTGTCTCGAAGAGCCCGAGGTGCAGGCTGGTCCACACCAGGGCTCTGCTGCTCTGGCAGTCCCAGCCAAGGGGAAGTCATTTGTCCCCAGGGTTGCCAGCAGAAGGGTTTGGGGTCTTCACACTAAGATGCAGAGCCTGGTGCTGAGCAGTCCCTCCCAAATAACCCACTGAGCCACAGCAAACCCAGGCAGGGAGATGCTTAAGGCAGGGAAATGACATGTCTGTAGCAGAAGTGGGAAGCAGAGGCACAGAAAAGGAGTGGAACAGGCAACGAGTGGGACTGGAGAGACGGCAGCTCCTGGGGTCCTTGAGGATTCAGATCCCTAATGAGCAGGACCAGCAGCCCCAGCCCCTGACCAGTGCTGTGGCCTTTTCCTGCTTCAGCTTCACCTCAGTCCATTCCCATGCAAGGGCTGTGGGACAAACCCCCACCCACGGACCCCCCCCCCACAGCAACACCATCCTGCACGGACTGGTGATGGAGGCTCAGGGCTATGGGGCCAGCAGCCTCTTGGCACGGCCTTCCCAAGCTGGAAGAAGTGTTCCCAGCCCTGTTGAAGGGGACAGAGCCAGCAGTGTCAGTCCCTGTCTGCCAGCTCGGCATTGAGAGCAGGTCCCGCCCCTGGCCCATTTCCCCGCTGGGGACTGAAGCTGGATTTGCCTTTTCACAACTCCCCTCTCTGATCTTCCTGCCGGTGGCAGCCTCCAAAGAATCCAAGAGGGAGAGAAAATTATGAGTGCCTCGGTGCTCCCCACTGGGAGAAGCAAATCAGAGAGCTTTGATGGCAATGAATTCAGGGCAGGAATACTAATTTATTTTCTTTCCCTACAAAACACCCCTCAGCTGCCCTTGGCACCAGGGTATGGTGGGACCCTTGCAGAGCCCAATCTCCAGCCTGCAGCCCCCAGCCCACCCTCTCCCAGCGCCTCAAATGGACACTGAAGTTATACATTTTAAAAATTTACACTTTCCCTGTCTCCTGTTAAAAGTGAGCTGCAAAGGCCCCAGTGAGCCACAGCAGGGTGAGGGTGCTCCTGTGGCAGCAGTATGCAGAGTCCTAGCAAGAGGGTGAAGGCACCCCAAATTGCAGAGGTGACAAGGGAAATGCTATTTCCATCCCAGGGATAAGGAAAGATCCACCTGCACTTCTTTACTGGAAAGTTTGGTCAGCAAAGCATATGCCTGAGAGTGGATTTACAGATAGAAAATGCACTCAGCTCCGGGGCTGTGCAGGAAAGGTAGGATGGGCTGGGAACAACCACAGGACACAAAGTACAAACATCTGGTATTTTATTAAGCCAGTCACTGTGTTCAGACCATGGTCAGACACATGCCAGGAGCCCCAGCCCCTCCTCACCCAGCTGGGCCCCACATCCCCTCGCCCCTCAGTGAGAGCGATCCTCCCTGGCTCTGCAAGCCCATGTGCCACACGAGGGCTGAGGAGAGGTGATTGTCCCTCGCCTCGAACCTTCCGTCCCCTCACTGCGAGCAGCAAGGCCAGCGGACACAGCCCCTGTGCCAGCCCACCCTGTCCTCACCCTGGTCAGCCTGGCCAGTGCTGCTGCACTCCAAGAAGGAAAAGAGCCCTAAATTGAAGATGCGAGACAAAACCCGAGGCATTGCGGGTGGCCTCAAGCCAAGCAAGGATGGGAGCAGAGGAGCGGCTTGGAACAGCCCATGAAACCATGGAGCAGAAGCCCAACAAGCACCAGTGCCTGTGTCCACCATGGTATGGGGACAGCCCAGCCAGCCTCAGCCACCACAGACCTGCGTCCTCCCAGCATGGGGTCACCCCAAAAACCCCCAACAGCTCAACAGGGTGGCAATGAAGAGAAAAACCAAACCCAAGAAACACACCAAAACACATGAAAACCCTTGTTTTCAGCCCACAAGATGGTTTTTCTGTTTGCTCTCCTTCCCAGCACAGCGGGCACCACCAGACTGACTTACAGCTGCCCAGCACAAGCCTGGAGTTAGTGCAGAAGCAGCAGTGCAGGAAAGAGCTATGGCCAGAGCCTGCATAGTCTCCATCCTGCCTGAGGCTCTCTTGATGAGGCAGCTCATGGTTCTGGCTTGGACCAGGTGCACACGGTGGGGGGCTCTCAAGGAGCCCCTGCTGCAGCACCACAGCAGCCACAGAGCCTCCCACAGACCACCCCATCTGCTTCCAAGAGCAAGCTCATATCAGCAACCATCGTGCCAGGGAAGAAACACAGTGGCCCCTGGAGAGAGCAGATCTGTTCAATTTATCCCCAGGGAGGCAACTCCAGCTCATCCCGAGGGCTGGGATGGGGACTGAGAAGTGCCTTCCTTTACCCCAGTCCTGGGGATGACACACTTGCTGAGGCCACTACAGAAGGCTATGCTTGCTGGAGGACACTACATCTCCCCAAGGCTGCTCTGCAGCCACACTGCTCCCACCTGTGGAGCCTCCCAGTTTTTCAGCTCCAGCTATCTCTGACTGGGGATACAAATCCAAAAACCGTATGCCAGGTCCTCAAGCATGACTGTGCACCCTGGAAAGGAGGAGGGTGGCGTAGGGATCCTTCAGGTGTCCCTTTTAAAAGGTCACAATCCCTCCCCATCCAGCCCAGAGTGGAAGCTACCATGGGGGCAGTCAGGATTCCCCATTGCACGGTGAGGGCATCCTCCTCCCCTCCAGGTATGTGAAAGCTGGGAATAGCAAACCAGCCCCTCAGGAGACCAGAGCAGTGACCAGGGGACAGTTGTGAGCAGCCCCTGCTGGTGCCATGCAGCCCCACACAGGCTCACAGCAGCTCCACAGCCTCTGGTTACAGAAACCGAGCTTATTTACTTTTGTTCTTAAACTGCATCCTGTGCCCACACAAGACTTCAGTGACTCAGAACACAGCTCCTCCTCAGCCTGTGTGCTCCTCCTCCTCCTGTGCCAGCTGCACAGCACTTTGCTCCCAGCTGCCACCCTGCAGAGCCGCGGTAGCTGCAAGAACTGGAACACTTGCCATCAAATGAAACACTTGCCATCAGTGAGACAGGAATTCCCTCTGAGCTGCTGCTTTACCTGTACTGCTCTTCTCTCCCCTCAAGATCCAGCCAGGATCTAAAGAATGCTTGACCCAGAGGGAAGCTGAGGACTGCCCCCAGCTCCTCACTGCTTTGACCACAGCCCAGCAATGCTCCTCTTCACCAACCCCAAGCACAGCCATAAGGGTGACACTGAGGCTCTGAGGACACACACTGGGTTCAGCCCCAGTGACCCCCAGACTCCTCTGCTGTGCTTGGCAGCCAGGATCAGGGGGGGTTTCTTCAGCAGCAGGAAAAAGCAGAGCACATCTACTCTCCATGTCCCCCACCAGACAAGGAGGGTTTCACCTCAACAGCAGTCCCACAAGGTGATTCTCTTCTCTTTTTCCACCCCATCGAACAGAAATAATGAGATACACAAACAAATGGCTTCAAATAAAACCACTGGAGGAAAGAGTGACTGGGAGCTTCACAACCCATCTCAGATCTCCAAGAATCCCCAAGGTATGCTGGAGTCTCTGACCTGCTGTCCTGCACATGACCTTTTCTTGGCTTGGCCAAGCAAAGCATTGTGAGTTTCAGGAAAAGCTGTAAAAGGGAAAATCCTGCAGGGAAACCCCTGTCCCTCACAACCAGCCTGTCAGCCTCCAAGAATGGACCAGCTGTACCATGGAGATTGGCATTTCCCTCTGCTCTGCTGCAAAGAAGCTGGAACTGGAATAGAAATGAATCCTCTGGTACTTGTGCTGGTATTTTTTTACCTGAAAACAAGGAATATCCTGCCTCTGCAGTACAACACACCATGCTCGGAGCCTGCACAGAGTGGAGTATGTGACTCAGTTTCTCATGTTACACCCTGGCTGTAGCAGCTTCTGGCTGGGCCATGTGAGAACACAGACAGATAGAAGACTCCAGTGGTTTGTACTTGCATAGCTGCTGCTGGTTCATGTGGATGGAGATATCTGTTCCATGGGCACATAGAGGCAAGAGGGAGCATGAAGAGACTGCCCAGCCCCTCTCCTGCTGCCCTGCGAGCAACCTGCAGCTTCGTATGCGAGCACTGGCCAAGAGACAGCGTGTCAGACACAGGTGCGCGAGATGCTGTCAGGATGGAGGTCTGCGGGATCCCTCACAGGGCACCTGGGGAACTTCCAGCATCTGTCCAGGTAGCATCACCCCTCCTGTTTGGGATGCAAAAAGCACGGACCAGTTCATGAGCTCAGTGCTCCCAGACAGTGCTCAGTGCTCATGGCACCGCCTCTGCCAGCCCGGAAGGACGCTAGCAAGGGGGACACAAACACTTCAGCTCTGTCACCATCTCTAGCACGGCATTGCAGCATCGAACAACCAGCAGAAGATAATGGCTTTGAGATTCTCCTTCCTCCTCCACACCCTATTGAAAGATTTAGGGGAAAAAAAAGGGAAAAAAAGAAAAGATGAAGAAGAGGTTTTGGGTCCTTTGGAGACATCTGCTCCATCCCAGGGTTGCAGTGCTCAAGGCAAGGATTTGAGCCTTAATGGTGTTTAAATCCCACCCGGCTCATCTCTCTCTTCCAGCACTTCTGCTGGATTCCTCCTTTTCTACAAGGTCTAATGCTGGAAGCAAAGCAGGAGAAACTGGGGATGGAGGCACAGAGTCCTGTGGCCTCCCTGGAGCAGCACGGTCAAGCTTGTGTTGCTCATGAAGCGTGCGGCTCCCAGGGAGAGCGGAGTGCACAATGTGGGGCTGTTCCCTTCTCACAGGCCTATATCCCTTTGCACTGAGCCCACTCTATGGGGGCCTGGGAAAGGAAATAAATATGCTCGTTCTAAGAAAAAAAAAATTATATTAAGAGCTTTCCTCCCCTTTTAAATAGCGTAAGTGTTTCCTTTTCTTTCTGATGTTGGAAGAGTATCCAGAACCCCAAGGGAACTCCTCTTTTTTTTTTTTTTTAATATTATTCATATGTATAAAAACTAAAAATTAAAAGGAAAAACCCTTGAAAAATAATTAATTCAAAAGGGGGGAAGGAAAAATACTATCCGCTTTCCTGTCCCCGGATTGCCGAACAAGAGCAAAACACTCTTTGGATCTTCTTTCCCAAGCCGGAGGGTTCTGTTTCTGCCGCACTGGTTTGGTTTTGCTGAAGTCAAGTCCATGCTTTGAACCACCAGCCTGTTTCTGCTGGCCAAGCAAGCTTTGGGAGGAAGGAGGGGAATGAAGGACTGCCCGTCTCTCGCCCAACTCTGCCGACTGGGAGAAGCGCAGAGCTCTGCCCCAGCCATACCGCGGGGCCTCTCTCAGAGCAGCTGGCACCATCAGAGCTGTACAGCCATCTGGTCAGGATGCAGGTGGAGGGTGTCGGTGTGCGTGCCCACATTGGATTATTTTTTTTTAATTCGTTTGGGTAGGTATTTTTGTTGCTGTTTCTGCTGCTGCTTCTTCGTGTCTTAAGTGTCGCCCAGATTGTTGTTTCCTTCGTTCAGACGCTGCACGTTCCGAGAGGGGGAGAGAAAGGTTCACCAACCCGATGCCTTTCTGACCATCAGCCCATCTCTTTCCACTGCTTGTAGAACTCCAGAACATTTTTTATCTCTATGCTGGCATTGGCGGCTGCCTGGATGGCAGACTGCAAGCAAACACAGACAAAACAGTGGTTAATTTTTAGCCTGTCCCATCAAGACAGCTACCATTCCCAACCTGGCGACTCTCCAGCAGCCTGGCACAGCTGGAAGGCCAAGTCCTCCCAATTCTCATTGCTCTGGTGCAAGAGGCCTGCACAGACACAAAATTCAATTCTCCCACCTCTCTCTGAGAACACTCTGCACCACAAAACTAAGAAGCTTGAAGGAATAAGGAATCTCAATGTATAAAGTAACCCTGGGGAAACCTTGCCAGTTATTAGTCAAGGCAAAAAAACATTAAAAAAAGTCTCTTGCCAATCAATCATATTATATCCCTGCTAGGAAGCAGCATGGCTCAGCTCGGCTGACCTGCATGGGCACCGAGAACATGCTCGGGTCCTCCAGCTGGAAGCCCGTGATGATGGTGACCATTCCCGTGGTGTCGTCCTCTCCACTGCCCTGGGACACTGTCAATTGTTTGCAGCTGTCCAGTATTTTATAGAGATTCCTGACAGAAAAGAGAAACAGAGGGGAAGGTCAGTGAGAAGGCATCTGTTCGGGAGGATAAGTGGGAAGCAGGGCTGCTTTCCTGTTCCCATTAAGGACTTTTCTGAGACCCTTTTGAGCACAGAGTGCTTGGTGTAACATGCACAGAAGGCTGTCCCTATCTCCAGGGAATTTCATCATTAATCACACAGAACAAGCTCTGCAATGAGTCCCAGTGCTACCACCTCTCCCCAAAGCCACCTGCCTGCCAGAAACCGGGCTCAGACACCTTCAGATGCTGAAATCTTACCAGGCATCTAAATCTTGTCTCTTCAATTTATGCCTCTCAAAGCTCTTCCCAACGTCTTTCTGGCAACGAATGTACCTGAGGAGAGAGCAGAGTCTCTGAATTCACATGGACACCGTCATGCAGACTAAAGTCAGTGCCCCACAGCAGCTCCTCTGGGTGCTGCAGGGCTTCCATCAACACAAATTTAACACCCAAAAGTCCATCCAAGGAATCCCCTGTGAATCCCTTCAATCACCTCTCTGCCTCACCACCATTCCCACATGCCACTCACAGTACCACGTCTCAAGCCCACCAGCCCTAGCATTGGCCTCAAAGATGCAGTTTGTCCTCTCAACTGCACTTCTGCAGAGCACCCAGGCAGAACCCAGCTCTTCCAGCACTCCCAGTGCAGTGGCAAAGGTCACTGCTTATATACAGTTTATACAGACAGAGATGCAACTCCACCATTCCTCAGAAGCAGCAGCACTTCACGGCTGAGCAGCAACTACCAGCATATCTGAAGAACCAGCTGCTGAATCTGCTCCTTCACCACCTTCCCATTCCTGAAGTCTGGCTTTTCCTCTGCCCACTCCTCACTGTGCTCCAAGGGATCCACAGCCTACTCCCACCCCAAAGCCCACCCATTCCAAAAGCAAGGGAAAATCCTACCCCTCTCCTGCTCTCACCTGTTTCCCTTTTTAAATTCTGCTTCCAGATACCGAATGCTGTCCCTAGCACCGGCGTTCTCCTTTTTCAGGAAGTCTAGGCCATCGATAACTAACAGAAAAAAAAAACAAACCAACAAAACCAAAAATACATTTTGTTTAAGTTCTACTTCTGCAAAGTAATCCAGAGGTGTCAAGTACTCCCCATTCCACAGAACTCTGATGCACAGCTGCCACAGAAGAGGCAGAGGGGGAACAGGACCTCTCTCCTCTCAGCTGTTCTGATGCACTCTGTCAAAATCCCAAGCATGGGCCACACACAGAACAGGCCCCAAAAGCAACACATCAAAAGGGTGTTGCAACTGTTCCAGATGAAGTCAAGGATAAGAGCAGGAGGAGGGAAAGCCACCACCAAGGCCCCTGGGGTCTGCTCCCAGCACAGAAGGGATGGGGGCAGGCAGCCACTGCCGGTTACCTGCTGTAGAGTCCCCATACCTGTTCGAGGGATGATGATTATGAACCTCCCACTAGTGGCCAGCTGCTTGACAAGAGCCAGGTGCTGGCAGAGGGCCTGGGTGTCCGGAACAAGGTAAGGAGACATGGCTGACTGCGCCTTGGGCTGCTGGAGACTTCCCTCCAGCTGAGACACTTCCAGCTGAAAACACACATGCGGAGACACTCGCTTCACATTTATGCTGAAACAGACCATCAAACAGAGCAAGACTTGCCCTGCAAAGCTCCACCAGGCCCTTCCAACTTCCAAGCATACAGAACAGAGGGCTGGATGTAGCAGAGGGTCAGCAAGAGGTGATGGTCCCACCTGCACTGCCCAGTGCAGCCCCAACTCGAGTACTGTGAACAGTTTGGGGCACCTCGATGTAAGAGGGGCATCGAAATACTAGAGAGTGTCTAGAGAAGGATGACCAGGATGGTGAAAGGCCTCATGCAGCTGAGGTTACTCAGTTTGCTCAGCTTGGAGCAGAGAAGGCTGAGGGTGACCACTCCACCACAGCCTACACCTTCTTCGAGGGGGTCAGTGAGCAGGAGGTGCTGACTTCCTCTCTCTGATGACCAGCAACAGGACACAAGGAAATGGTTCATTTAATTTCCAGCTTCATTGTTGCACCAGGACAAGTTCAGGCTGAACATTAGGAAAAGGTTCTTCCCCCAGAAGGTGGTTGGTTCCTGGAACAAGCTCCCGAGGAAAGTGGTTATGGCACCAAGCCTGCCGGAGTTCAAGGAATGCCTGGACAACACTCTTGGGCATTCGGTTTAGTTTTAAGAAGCCCTGTGAGGAGCAGGGACCTGGACTCCATGACCCTTATGGGATCACTTCCCACTTGAGATATTCTACAGCTCAGTGTATGCAGAATGGACTTACTGCCTCTATATGGGATGGGAGCAGAGAGTTCCCCCCCTTCCCTTCCCAGGTTCTGACATTCCAGCCACTACCCTGCTGGTTTTCAGGCTGGAACCAGCATCTCCTACCTGCAGTCGAAGCTGAGCCATGTCTCTCATGAGCCTGTTCCGACGAGCTTCCTCTGCAGCCTAGTTGCAAAACCAAACTTCCATATCAGTTAGCAGGAAACACATCAGCTGACACTAGCACACACTTCCAGAAACACTTCCATGGTGAAAAGGGAACACTGGTATAGCTTTAAGAAACAGAACTTTCATCTCCTCCCAAAGATCTGTGATTACAGTTACAACCTAATAGCAACCTACAGGAAACTGCCAAGTACAGAGAATTCATTCACCTCTACCAACTCACCATGTGAAACTGGGCCTGGGCCTGGTGCAGCAAGTTGTCTTGCTCTGACTGTGCTATGCTGATGAAGATCCCAAGCTCCGAGTTGAACTGCAAGATGCTGCCTTGCAAGTGGGTAATGAAGTGGCCAAAGCTCCGAATGCAGCAGATCCGCACGACAGACTGCAAGGAAGCAGCAGCAGTCACCAGCCACAGCAACCACGGGGCTGCGGCCTGAGGCAGCACCGCCCTGCAGCTCGCACTTTTGAAAAAGGCAGGAACTGATATTAAATGATTAATTCTGATGGATGTTTCTGATCTCTTCTGAAGTCAGAGACTGCAGGAAGGGGCTGTGGGAAAGGCTACAGCTGGCCATTAGGTTCAGGGGTGCCAGCACTCTTGGCCTCCTCCAGCCAAGAAAATCTTAGGAAACATCAGCAGCTCCCACCTGCTCCATAAAGCTCTGCTCAGGTCTTCAGTGCTGGGAAGAGGAACCACATAACACAACAATCCACATCTGATTTTTTCAGGATTTACCCCAACTCACCTCCTCAACTGCTGAGAAAATGGGCCGGTCCTGCTCAAAGTTAAACCTCTTGTGTGCATTTTTCAGAGGGGGGAGATTGCGCAGGGCCACATCTTCAGGGAGCAGCAGGCTGGCCTTCAGGTCTGGGAGCTCAGCATCACTCAGCATGTCCTTGACTTCATCACACAGGGCCAGCCCTGGAGAGGAGGGACAAGAAGGAGAGCAAAACAACTGATGAGGGGGCAAAGAGGAAAACTGCTTTAATGCACATGATCTGTAATGGTCACAGGCAGAGGTGTTAATGACACGTATTTTGTGAGCACCTGCTTAAGGAGGAACCACAAGACCACGCACAATATAAAGAGCAACTCTCCCAAACAATCTGCCAAGGGACTCTGGGAAATCCCCTCTTTGGAGAGATAGCTCTCCCACCTATTCCAACAGATGAGCAATCCTGTTTAAACTCTGCTTCTCATGAACCATGGGGATCTTCAGGCTTAGCCCTGAAGAGGCACAGACCACATCATGAGCAGCTGGAGCTCTGAAATTATTTTCCAGGATTCCTGTGGCAAAATCACAGCCTTACTTCTGCTCCCGGCAGTGAATTTCACTCCTGTTGGCCACACATAGGTTCTCACATGCTGGTGTCAGTGTTGCAGTATGCTGCCAGTCATATTAATGCATTAATATAGCATTTTCTGTGCATGATTTTTGGGCTTGTCCTGTCAGGGCCGGGAGTTGAACTGGATCCTGGAGCGAGGAGGTCTCTTCCAACTCAGGATGTTCTATGATTTTAGATGAGTCTGCAAGTGTCACTTCCGATTGTGCTTATAAAAACTGCTACTAGGAAATCTCCCTCCCTGGGCTCTCTCACACACCCTGGGAATCACTGATGACCAGGCTTGGTGAAACATGACATTGCCACTTCCTTCTCCAGTACCTGATTCCTGCAGGTCTGCAGCAGAAGGCAGAAGGTTCAGGAGCACAGACAGCCTGTTCCACAGGCTCTGAGAGCTCTGTAGGAACAGAAGACAAAAAGCCACAGAAAATGTCAAGACAGATGTATACAACAAGCAGGCTGCTTAGGTCTTCCGGCATCTCACAGTCCTCAGAATGCTTTATGAAGGGTAAACCTCACTATCCTTCTTAGGTGCAGATTACCTTAATTCAGCTGGTGGGGGACATAATATCACCCTCTGCCCAAGACTGGGGCCATGGTTGCTACCAGCCCAGGGAAGCTGACAAGACACAACCTTGTAGAGAGTCCCAACACCATCCCCACCTGAGCACACATGATGATGAGGTCCGTGTTTGTCCTCAGCCAGTCCAGGAACACCTTGACAGTAAGCAGCAGCCCTTCATTGGTCACAATCTCCAACTTCTCCTGAAGGGATCGCTCATTTCTGCAGGATTTGTTACTTGAAATGCTTTCTTCGGAGTCAGACACATCATCTTGAAAACAAAGGCAAGCACAAGATGGCAGCTGTTAAACCACCTGAGATGCCAAGCCCTGCTGGTGTCACAACAGCACTGGGCTGGTAATAGTCGAGTTGAAATACTTGGTGCTGCCACACATCCTCACAAAACCAGTCCCTGTCACCTGTGCTGTTACTAGAGTGTATCACTCCTGCATTTCCTTCTTCCTTGGGAGAAGAGGGTTAAAATCTCCCTGTGAAGGTTTGACCAATGCCTAATGTCTGCAGCGGCCTCCAAGAGGCTTGCTGACAGAGAGAGGCAGCACATGCCAGCACAAGGACCAGAGCAGTTCCTGCAGGGAACAGTGCCATGAGGCCAACGTGCTCCCAGCTTCGAGCCGGGCAAGAGAAGGAAATGGCAGGACCGTCCTATGAGTCAGGGCCCAGAGAATTTTAAATATTGAATATATTCTTTGCACTCTTCTAATTCTCTGGACCTGAGGATCTCAAAGCCATTGCCAATTACATATGACATGAGTGACCTGAGGTCAAGGTGGGAATCAACGACACTGTAGCTGTTCTGCTACAGCCCCTTATTTCAACTGCTGCTACTGCTTCCTGTTATCACAGCTATGGGCATTCCATAAACCCTCAGAATCACAAGGAAGGAGATGATTTATTCAGAACCCACCCCTGACAGCACCATGAAAAAGGAGTTTGGACACAGCACAGATGAGGAGAGCTCGAAGCTAAAAAGCTCACAGTGAACTCATTCCATCTCTCATTTTCTACACCTGTAAAGGTATTGTGGCCACACGTTCCTAGAGCTGCAACAGCTAGATAACCACTGAGGGAAGGGGTTAAACAGACCAAAACCCATTTGTTTCTTCCTTTACTCCCCATCTCTTTCATGTGGCCACAGAGCAGTGCCGGGAGCCAGTCAACACTAACATGATCTAATACTGTGCCTTCAAATACTGGCCCAGGCAAAGCCTGAATCTTGCCAGTGCTGTAGACCAGCTGGATTTGGCAGCAGGATGCAGAATGTTTCCTTGCTCCAGGGAAGCTGGGCGGAATGACAAACAAGACTGAACAGGCCCATGTAGTTTTATGTGAAATACAAACAACTCCCTGTAGAGCAACAGATCTCCCTTTCCAGCTGTTTTTGCCCAGAACATCACTCAGTTCTATATGTTGAGTGGTAATGGAGACACGGCAGCTCGACCTGCTGTGCCTCTCCCAGGGGTTCAGCATGAAACACTCAGTGAGGCACATTCGAGGGGTCACAGAGAGGCCCTCAACATCTCTCACATGCACCTGGGTCACGTCTTCCATACAAACTTCTACATGAGCTTTGGGTTGATAATCTATCATCTCATGGAGAACTTCCTGTTCTCCATCTGCCCTCTGTCACCAGAAGCAATAGTAAGTGTCTGATTAGATATTCATAAGGGAAAAGGGAAGATGCAATCTTTAATACCTGCTGGAATTATTCTCTGGAGCCAACATGGCTTCACTATGGTAAATCGTGCCTAAAAATTTTATTGGCCTTCTACAATGGGGTTATACCAGTGGAGGATGAGGGAAGAGCAACTGACCTCATCTACCTGGGTTTGTGCCAGAGCATTTGACACTGTCCAGCCCAACATCCTTGTCTCTGAACTTAGTGGACAACGACTTGGCTGGACAGTCACAAAGAGCTGCAGCCAACAGTTCAATGTCCAAGTGGAGAGCAGTGACAAGGGGTGTCCTCAGGAGTTGGGATTGGGGCCAGCACTTTTTAACACCTTTGTTGGTGTCAGACACTGAGATCAAGTGTGCCCTCAGCCATTTTGCTGACAACACCGAGTTATGTGGTGGGATCACACACTGGAAGGAAGGGATGGCACCAGAGGAACCTGGACAGGCTGGAAAGGTGGGTCTGTGCCAACCCCAGAAGGAATAGCAAAGGCAAGGAGAAATGTACCTGTGTTGGGGCAATCCCAAGCACAAACACAGGCTGAGGGAGAATGGATGGAGAGCAGCCCTGGGAAGAATCTGGGGGGGATGGGTTTGGGGGGGGATGGGTTGACAAGAAGCTCAGCATGCCGTGGCAACATGCACTGGGGGCCCAGAAAGCCAACACTGTCCTAGGCACACCCCCAGCAGTGTGGGCAGCATGTCAAGGGGGAAATTCTGCCCCTCTGCTCTGCTAAGACCCCCCTGCAGAGCTGCCTCCAGCTCTGGGCCCCAGCAGAGACAAGACGAGGAGCTGCTGAAGTGAGTCCAGAGGAGGCCATGAAGATGATCCAGGGGCTGCAGTCCCTCTACTCTGGAGACAGGCTAGAAGAGCTGGGGGTGTTCAGCTTAGAGAAGAGAAAGCTCCAGGGAGACCTTGGAGCTCCTTCCATTGCCCAAAGGGGCTCCAAGAGAGGTGGAGACGGACTTTGACAAGGTCCTGGACAAGACAAGGGGGAATGGCTTTAAACTGAAGGAAGGTAAATTTAGATGTGGTATTGGGAAGAAATTGTTCCCTGTGAGGATGGTGAAGCTCTGCCACAGGTTGCCAAGAGGAGCTGAAGCTGCCCCATCCCTGGAAGTGTTCAAGGCCGGGTTGGATGTAGTTTGGTGCAACCTGGTCTAGTGGAAGGGGGATGAAATGACATGGGCTTTTAAGCCCCTCCCAAACAAAGCAGCCTGTGAGCATGTGATTATCAGAGCTGCTCAGCATCGAGTCTGCAGAGCAGTAGTTCTGGTAACCCTGGTTGGCCACAGGTGTTTCCTTTGCTCAGTGAACATATTTCTGCATGCTGAGCAGTAAAAATAAAGCTCCTCCATCAGTAAATGTCCAACCCAAGGCCTGCCTACTACTTGGGCAACCTGCTCCTCCAAACCTAGCCAAAGGAGAGCTTGCAGCATGGGAAATGGTGGATTTAGCAAACAGACTGCAATAGTTTGCAGCTTTCTACCCAAAATTGCAATAACACAGCCCTTACCTTGCTCTGCCAAGCTGGGCTTCTCCAGATCTCCATTGACACATGGCTTGCTCTCTATCCCATCCTTCAAGGCAGGTGGTTCACTGTTGGGTTTCAAGAGGATGTTGCTGAACGTGGGAGCCAAGCGAAAGCACCGTTTGGTCTGGAACAGCTGGGTGGACATGGCCTGGAGATTACTGGCTATGCTTGCATCACTAGTGCTCAGGGAAGCCGGCCCATTGACTGCTGGATCCACAGCCTCAGTTTTAGAGATGCTTGGGCTCTTGGAGTCCCCCAGCCCACTGCCATCCACACAGTTTTTTAAGGCCTCTTTGGGCCCACTTCTGCCTTGGCTGCTTCCCTCCTCACCCGGTTCATCCTCCATGTCCTCCAAGTCAGACCGAGATTCTTGGCTGTTCATGTCAGAGTCTGTCTCCACATCAAAAGCAGCTTCTGCTTCCTCATCACTCTTCTCTGAACCACTCTCTGAGCCATCACTGCCCTTGATGGAGCCCTGGCTGGAGTCAGAGTCAAAGCCCTCACTCAGGTCACTCTCATCCACCTTCTGGGGGTGGCGGCGGCGGCGCAGACAGGAGAGACGAGAATATTTTCTGCTTTTTTTGCAGTCGTTCTTCCGCTGTTCCTCACTGGGCTGATGATTGGCCAACTCAGCTTCAGCTTCCTTCTCAATTGAGTTCACAGGCTCCCGTGGCTCCTGGTCATCTGCATTTACAGAGAGAATATAAGTTCAAGTCACAGCATGTTCCACAGGCTGCTGCTTGCCAGCCCTGGGCCCAGGGAACCAGGACTGCAAACTTCAGCCACCACTTCCATCAGTGTCTTCCACCACAGAACAGGCAACCCTAGTAGAAAGATTCACTTTCTAAAACAGCCGGGAAGCCCTGGGAAGCCAGGATTTCTACTACCCAAGCCAGGCTACTCTGTTACCAGGCAGCCTCAGTGCTGAATGCTGCTAAACCACCATAAAACACAGCTGAATTCTAACTCTCCTCCCCAGCTTTCTACAGTGAAAGAGCTGAGTGACCCACCAAGCAGGGCAGGGACATGTGCTCTGTAACTACAGCAACTTGACCCAAACCTTTTCTTGACCAACATGCTCGGAGCATTTCTAGCAGCCCTGGATCACCCTGACAGCTTCAAAACCTACAGAGAAGGAGTCATTTGTTGTTGCTTTTACCAGAAACTTCCTCACCCTGCATTCAGTGAAGTATTGCAAATGGACCGTATGCAGGGGAAAGGTTTAGCAGTTTTATTCTCTGCTTAACAAAATCCTCCAGCAATTCAAGAGCCACCCTTGCATGAGCAGAATTGAGGTATGCTGAGAGGGCCTATCTCCTTCAGCCCCACTCAGCCCCCTTCTGCTTCCCTCAGCCCAGGTGTTTTACCCAAGATCATCTCCTCAGTGGAGGAGGAAAGCAGCCAGTAAACAACACCAACAGAAAAAAGTCTCAGATTGGGGTAAGCAGATGATGAGTAAGCTGCCAAGAGATACAGAAAGCAAACTCCTTATAAGGAAAGTGACATGTCCATCCTGTGGTGATTCAGATACTCAGAAAGAGCATCCAAGTGGAGACGACTCAGCACATCACCCATCTTTGGGTATTCCAGACCAGCAGTGAAAGTTAAAAACACCTCTGCACTTCGAAACCCACACCCAGGGGAGAAAGGGGAAAGACAGTCCTGTAGGAAGGCAACCTGAGAGACCCAGGTGCTGCCGTCTCTGTTCTCTTACCTGTGCCATCACTCTGAAAGGCTGGGACAGGATTTTCCCCTTCTTCTAGCTCAGCCTGGAGGCGAATATTGACATGATTTATCAGGTGAGAGAAGAGGGCCAGAGTGAAGGCAATGGCTGCACTGTACTGCTTGGAACCTGCAACCAGACAGCACAGTGAGACAGAGGAGGTGAGCACTTCACCACAACATGAACGCCAGTTCAGACAGCATCTCCAGCCTAGCTGCACTGCTGGATGCTCACCACAAAATTTCCAAACAAAGCACTGGTTACCTGCCCTCTTGAGGCTGTGAACACTCATAAGGCAGATGATCACCATACGAAAGATCAGGAGATCAGGAAGGAAGGAGTAGCCACTCTCATACTCTTCTTCGTCTTCACTAGTTGAGCTCACGTTAGGAGGAGAGGGCAGGTAGAACAAGCACAGGTTGAAATCCTCCAGCACAGACTGGCAGAGAGATGTCAGCTCAGAATCCAAAGAGCTTAAAAAGAGTGGAAAATAAGTAAGAATTATTAACTCAAGACTCATGCTCCTGGCATGTCTGCCCAGAAACTGAACCAAAACCGGCAGTTAGGCTGTCCTTTAGCACTAGGTGGGATGAAGCATCAGGGAACATACCACACGCAACAACAGCCACGGGAAGCAAGTGACATTAATCAGATTATGTTTTCCTCTTTAAAGCTGCTAAATTAAAGAAGAACAATACCAAGAGATGGGCCACCAAAAACCAGATGAATTTTCAGTAGTGGCCATTAAGATACACAAGACACTTAAATGCTAAAGGGAGCATAAGTTCTAGATGCACTGCTCAGTGAAAAATATTACACTGTCACATACATGGGACTCAGCTCTTCCTCCTCCCACGTCCCTCCAGCAGCCCTGTAAGAATTTTCCAAAATCCTACATAGCTATTCAGTCCTTCAAAGGAAGTGTCCATGAGATCAATCCAACAGGCTGTGGGAGCCTGTTTAGTTACACAGACAGATCTGTTTAGTTACAAAACAACTTCCAGCAAAGCCTTTTCAGGGGGAAGTGTGCTTGGGAAATTGAAGTAATTTCCAAATTTCTTATGTCCTAAATACTTGTTGAGTGGGTATTAGAGGAGCCTTGCAGTTCTACCTCAGTTAAAGGCAGGATTAGAAAGCCAATCCCATACTGGGCTGCATGAGCAAGGGCAGAGCCAGCAGGTTGAAGATGTGTTCTCTCTCTCAATTTAGCACTCACAAGGGGGCATCTGGAGCACTGTATATGGTCTTGGGGTCCCAAGGACAAAAGAAACACCAAACAAAAACACAGTGACAAACTTAGCCCAGCAGAGGAACAGAGAACATAATATGAGAAGAGGTGAAGAGCATAGAGTTTGTTCAGCCTGAAGGACAGAAGGCACAGGGGGTGTCTTCCGTTTCCAGACGCCAAACAGGTGATTACAGTGGACCAAGTAAGACTCTCCTTAGTGGTGCACAGCAAAAGGAAGAGAAATTATGAGTACACACTGCAGAAAAGAAAAATGATGCAAGGAGAAAAAATTCTATGGTGAAGGTGGTCAAACACTGGAAAGGGAACCAGAAAGGTGTGGGATTTCTGTCCTTGGATCCAGTCAAAACTCAGTGTTATGAGGCTCTGAGCAAGCTCATCTGACTTCACACTGCATCTACCTTCACAGTGAACAGTACTTTGGGGAAGTACTGGACCCCCAGAAGGTCCCTTCCAACCTAAACCATTCCACAATACATTTAACTGCAGCCTGTATCCAAGTCCTTTAAAGCACCTGTTCTGTTTCAAGCAGTAAGAGGTTTATTTAAAATCACCTGAAAACCTCCCAGCAGAGACAGAGAAAATTCAATAAAAAAAATCCAAAAGCCCAAAATCACAGAGCTGTACAAAGCTTCCCATTTATTCTAACACAACCAGATTTTGGTGTTTCTGTGAACAAGGTGCTTGGTTATAGACTACCAAGTGCAATGAACAGCCCCATACACGTGTGGACAGCAACTCTTTGCTGTCCCATCAGCCTGAATACAGGGCTTGCCAGGAAAAGGCATCTGATGACTGCACGGGGTAAGCAAACACCAATGGCACAATACAGCACAGAGACAGCTGCAAGGCTCAGGAGCTCAACACTCACTCAGACGGGCTTGATTTAGACAAGTCACAAAGTATTTAACCCTTTGGTGTTTCAGCCTCCTCTGGAAACACAATCTTCTTCATACTCCATGCACAGATAGTCAAAAGTCTTGGGCCTTTTGGTAGAAAGCCTCAGCAGAGGCACTGCTATCCTACAGGAAACCATCCCTTCCAATTCCAAATGCCTGCTACTGTGAGTTATCAATACAAGATACAATCTCCCATAACCTTACCTGCTCTTTGGCTGCAAAAGACTCTGCAGGTACATGAAGCTCACCAGCAACCTCTTAATGTCTTTTCCTCTAAAAAGATGGAGGAGAAAACACTGTAAAGCAGGTGCCCCATCACAGAGATGGGCTGGGCTGACAGAGCTCTATTAACAGGAAAATCGGGTCTCAACTGAAAAGTCCATTCTGATGAAACTGGAGAGAAAGAAGACAGTTTATAAACTGCCAACTTTCACCAATATGCCCCAACCCTCATGAACAGTCCCTGACTCCAGGGGAGAGTGAGAAAATCTCTCAATGCAAACTCTACACATGGCCAGCATTTAGCTTTTCTCCTGAAATTATGACCCAAGAGAGCAAGAATGGGGGCTAGAGTGGGGCTGTCAAAATTCTGGGAACAGTCACCATGCTGAACAGCCCACCTACCAGCTCCACTTCCCACAGAGACACTACTCTCAACCCAGAGGACACACTAGTGGCACTGCAAACTCTCAGCCTGCACCTCTACTTTTCTTTCCCTTCTTACCGTTTCTTGCTTGGAGACAACTTCCTGGTTTCACATTTCTTCAGCTGATGATACATCTTGGCTGCTTTGTCATATAGCCGCTTCAGGTTCCCATAGGCACCTTCAAAGGACACTTCAGACTGGATGCTAAAGCACCAAAACAGGACACGGTGAAAATTACTTTGCCACTAGGCTGCTCATACTTTATGGCTTTAACTCACTAGCAAGTTATTCAGGCATCAAGGCATGAGGATAGATACTGCTGCTATCTCAACATGCTGGGCAACTTAACTCCCACCAATGGCTGCAAACCACACTTCAGCTGCTACAAGCTTCCCCCTGCCCCACTTACATGTCTTCTCAAATCAGTGCCTCCAAGCCAGGAATGCCACCCAGCTCATGCCACAGGGTGCCTCTCTCAGCACCTCCACCCCACTTGCAGGCTGGCTCTCCAGCTCAAACAAGGAGCTTGGCCAAAGCCCTCCAGGTGCAGCCCTGCACAGGTGATTATTAACCAGCACATTGGTTTGGTTTGACCGAGGCTTGCTCTCATTACCACCATCCCTGCTCAAGGGCGAACCAAACTCATCTCTTTCCCTTCCTCTAAAATTCATTTGCTGAAAACAGTGCCAAGTTCAAAGTAAGGAGAAGAGGATGTGGCATGCACAGCAGCAGTGCATTGCTTCCCTGCCTGGGACACCCAGATCCACAGGAACTCACCAGCGTAAGTAGCAGTAGGTGGCTTCCACATTGTAGTATTTGCTCCCTGCCAACGTCCCCAGTTGGTTGAAGGGCATTCCTGTCAGGAAGGAGAGGGGCAATGGAATTCACTTGGAATTCTCCAAGGGCCCTGGCTAGGAAGCAGATTGTTTCCCTTTCACTACACTTCCACACAAGAGGGAAGCCAGGAGACACGAAGAGTAGTAAATCTGCAGTACAAAGGTCTGGACTAATCAATCCTTCCACCATCCAGGGTTTGTTTTCCGTTTTACAGAGTTTTTAGATCCTCCCCACCTTGTGCCAGTTATCTATGTAAGAGAGAAGAGCAAACAACTCCTCCTCCTCTATATTAACAGTGCTGTGCCCTTGACTTCATATTC
This sequence comes from Erpornis zantholeuca, assembly GCA_013400515.1. Classification (NCBI taxonomy): domain Eukaryota; kingdom Metazoa; phylum Chordata; class Aves; order Passeriformes; family Timaliidae; genus Erpornis; species Erpornis zantholeuca. Next base: position 19,369 of record VZTN01034371.1, on the reverse strand, counting down.
CCTGACACAGACATCATCAGCATCTGAGAGCTCTGTTCCAGCTCCTGTGGTGCAGAAACTTTCGCCACTTTTATTTGGAAACAGCCTCTCAAACAGTTCAGTGAGAACTGTGCAAAGACAGCGTGTAGAGAACACTTGGCTGGAAATGCACACTTTAAGTTATGACAGGCCCTCTACTCTGGCACTGATGTGTTCCCAGAAGGAGGCACTTCTAAAGGAGGAAGCAGCACATGAGGTTTTTTTTTCAGGGGTAAAAGGGGAAGGTGACCAATAATGCTCTGCTCTAGGCAATAGAGAGCTGGATCTGCCCTTAGCCCACAAGTACATCACCACAGTCAAGGAAGTCTGAGCTTCTCAGATGAGTACAGTAAGGTCACTGGCAAAGAGCACCCTGGCTTTAACTCCTCTATTTGGCTTTCCAGCAGGAGAAGTTCTCAAAGGAAGCAAGTTTAAGCAGAGGATAAAACCAGTCCTCTCTCAGCTGCAGGATATAAACCTAACTAGTGTAGTACTACATTGTTTTTACGTTGCAGCAACACAACTTTAACAACTATAAATTCATGGTAAGTCACTCACCAATTTGTGGTGCAACAGAAAGGGCTTGATAGTAAAATCGCTCAGCCAGCAGCTCTGTGTCCACACCTGCCAGCTCGTTCTGATAGCGAGCTGAAAAGAAACCACACACCATGCATCAGAAACCCAAAGGCAGCATCTGCTGCAGAGCAGCAGTTTCCCTACAGATTAAAAATACCATAAAACTTGAAATACTGGCCAGGTCAACAAATCCACCAAAGAACTGCTCTTGGCAAACACTGCAACACACAGGGTTTGCCAGGCTTGTAAGAAACACTTTTCTTTCACTTGCTCACACCACACACCACAACTCCTGCCCCTTCCAGCCTGCTACACTTGCAGCATCACATGAACAAAAGAAGATGCTCTTCTGTTCCATGTGTTAAGTGCTGATTCATCTATCCTTGAAGTAACTCAGAGTTGTGCTCCATTTTCCTGTACCTCAGACTATATTCTAGTACAACAGGGTGTGAAATCTAAATCAAGTCAGCTGACTTAATAAAGTACCTGACTGTGGCTAGACTGGATTTTATTAATTTATTTTATCTCTTTTTTTTTTTTTTTTTGACAAATGCAGGCATTTTGCAAACGTTAGGTGACAGCACTGTGGAAAGATGAGCACATTTCTCACCGCTCAGGTAAGTCATTCCTACTACCCCCATAAGGCATCTATTTGCAATGCCATTTTTAGGCTGATTCATATGCAACACTAGTACCAAACAGCTTTCCCCAGCTTGGAGGCTGCAGTGTCAGACACATATACCTGCACTGCACTTCTGTGGGGCTGACATTTTAGTGGATCTTAGAGAAATTCAACAGCAAGCTTGAAAAAAGCAATTTCTTCCTAAGTGTCTTGAGTTGTAACACTTCTCCATTTCTAAAGGGAACATTTGCAGGTTCTCAGGAGAAATTTTGATGAGGAATGTAAACATGAGAAAGATATTTTGATAAGGTATTTTCCTCGGCCAATGAAAAAGCTTTATCTTTGTTTTCATATATTCTGGTACACTGTGCTGTTCACAGACAGACACAGAGGGACAATCTATCTGAGTAGCTGCTTGCTAGAGAGAGAAAAAGCTTTCTTGCTTTTTGCTTCTGCATTTTGCACTTTGCTTGATATGCTTGCATGAAACGCATGGAAAATAAATACAGCCTTCTGAAAATCTATGATATGGAGTCATTTGTGGATCAGGGCCCTAGCATTAGGGCCTCATTGTTCCCACACACTTCCAAGAGCTGCCTTCCACAAAGCTACGTTTTCTCCCACATGTTCACAATCAAGAATCTGACACACTTTCCACACACTTCAGGAGGTCATGACTGTGGGACAGTCATGTCTGCTATAAAAAGGAGGACACACAGCCAAGCATAATGACCCATAAGAACCTGGGGCTTTGCAGTGGCAAAGCTCTGGATTGATGCACAATATTGCCTAAATCTGATTTTCAGTCCCATTGGTGCTGATGGCAGTGGCTTTGTAAGGCAAGTCACAACTATGCAATCTGAACTGAACTCTCTTTGATCCTTCACACTGTTGAAACAATGTAAATAAAAGCAAAGGCTTCCACTCTTTCACAGCCATGGCTACAGCTGTTTATCAGCAGCAAACTCCTCATCTACCTGGCCAAATACAAAGCTCCTGCAACTTGTAGCAGTTCAGCCAGGAGGATTTCAGCTTATCCCAGTCTGTGACAAAGATGTCAGAGGGAAACAGAATCTGCAAGTAACCTTGGCTGGTGCCCAACAACGACAGCCTCACATGGTACAAGCAGCATCTTTTTCCCATTTTAAAGGCTGCCCTGAGGGGCAATGCTGTCCTTACCTAGATCTCCCAGATAAACCAGACATCGGTGACATGCCATCTGTGCCCACTCCATCTCCTTCTCTGATGCAGACACAGGTTTCTTGCAGCCTACAAGCAAACACAGGATCACTTAAGAGCACTGCGTGGAGGCTGCTGGGAAGACACAGAAGCCACCCATGCATCTGCCCAAGACACCCAAATCAAATCCCGCACGGTCAGACCCCACTGCTGTAGACCTCACATCTTGTAGAGCAGCACTGGGTCACTCTTGTCAAAATGTGGAAAATAAATGCAGAAAAATACTTACAGACTCTGCTGTTCCCCCACTCCCCTTGGATTCCCTGCTGATGGGGGCAATGCATGTCACCACAATAAATGACTGTCACCTTGTCCACAAGGTCTGCCACAGAGACCTGGCTCCATTTGCCCTCAGATGAGAGGGCAAAGGCCAATTCCTGTCTGTATGATTGTGTGATCACATTAACACAGCACTGAACACAAGTAATAAGGCTGATTTCATTAGCATGGTTAATGAGGCCTTTGGATGGGAGCAGGCACACATCCCTGGCAGCCAGAAGAAACTCTGAGCACTGGCACTGGGCAGCAGCACACAATGGGGAGAGACCCTCTCCAGCACTGAAGATGGAAACAAACTCATTGTCTTAGGACCAAGATGCATAAACTTAGGACTGACCAACCAAAAAGGGAAAAAGAGAAGTTAAACAAGCAAAACTAGGACAGAAATCTGTGCTGTAGGCAGGGCAGCTGGAGTCAGTTAGGAAGAACTGCCTCTGGACAACAGAGCCTTTGCAGTGGGTTCAGAAGGACAACCAAGCTGGTGACAGGGCTGGAAGGCACAGCCTGGGAGGAGAGGCCACAGATGTCAGGCTTGTCCAAGTCAGAAAAGAGAAGGCTGGGGGATACCTCATTGCTCTCTGCTTCCTGAGGAGGGGAAGGTGCCAGTCTCTTCTCCTTGGCATCCAGTGATAGGACACATGGAAATGGCTCAAATATGCATCAAAGGAGGTTTATATTGGACATGAAGAAGCCTCTCCTTACCAGAGGGTGGTCACACCCTGGAATGGGTTTCCTAGAGAGCTGGTCAATGCCCAGACATGTCAGTGTTAAAGAGGCATTTGGACAATGTCCTTGACAACATGTTTTAACTCCTGGTCAGCCCAGAGTTGCTCAGGCATTTGGACTGGACAATGATAGGTCCCTTCCAACTGAAATAGTCTTGTCTATTCTATACTAAACTTATTTTAAAAAAAGAGCAGTTCAGGCAGTGGCAAGTGTCAAAAGCAACAGAGGAAGGCTGCAGCCAGCTGATCTGAACTAAATTAAGTCATCAAACATGACTCAGTTCCTGTGAAGAGTACACCCCACCTCCCCCTCGGCCAGCAGGGCCACAGTTCAGCCAGAGATCAGGAGGCAGAGGCTGCTGCGCCTGCACTTCCCCTCCAGAGAGCATCTGGGGCCGCTCGGCCTCCAGCGGCATGGACTCAGGCTGGCTTCAGTCTTCCTCCTGCCAAGGACTCATACCTTCTGGAGGACAAAGTTCCCTCAAGCAGGAACCCCAAAGAAGTTTTAGTCTGCACTCTGCTTCCCTCCTGGCTGAGGCTATAAAGATGGACATGAAATCTTGAGGCTGCAGTGACCAGTGAGGAGCTTACCAACAGGTGTTGTACAAGTCACATCATACAAACACACAGCCTTAAATCTGTGTCCACATACACTGTTGGACTCACCCTCCCTTCATTTGCTCTGACTTCTCCAGCTCCCATTCATATAACCATCAAGCTGTGCCCACCCCAGTCTGTGGTTTATATGGGATCCTTTCAGATCCATCATTTTTGGATAGGCAAAAGTTACGTTTCTACTCTCCAGTCACGTGCTCACCTGCAGCATCCTTTTAATTGAAGAGCCCAAACACACCAAGAAACCTGAGCAAGGGGAGCCCCTCATATGCAATCACCCCTCAGGGTATAAACCCACCTGGAACATGCATAGTGAGGATTTACTAATTCTGCAGTACTGAAATACATTTCCAAAAGCAACAGTTGCCAAGAACATCTGCCTTCTAAACCAATACTTTGAAGCCAAGAGTGATACCATAATCTCCCAGAACTAAGAGTAGGATCCCAGCAAGTAAAACTTTCTTTTGCTAAAGACACACTAACTTTCCTCAGCCAGGTGCTGCCATCCTGCCCCCTGCCAGCCTTAAGCACATCACTTAAACCCATGCTAATACAGTTCACAAAACAGAGGTTTCATTTCTCACCTGGACACCCCCCACAACAGAAACATATACCCTGAGGCCACTGACTACAACCCCAGGCAAATGAGAACAGACCACTACAAGATAATCGAGGATGTGAATACACAGGCAGCCTTGAGCTGCTTCAGGACTGTACATACTCTTATTCTTCCTCCCCTAACAGGTACAATACTTCAGATTTCTCTGCACCTAAGGGCACACAGAGGTCACATGGGCCAGCTAACATGAGCTACAGGGCCTTCCTGTGTTCCTAATCCAAGATTCAATAGCCATTTCAAAGCCACACAGTGAAGAGAGCACAGACAGAACAGGCACCAAGACGAGAAACAGTGTCTTACATCTAGTGAATAGGATGTACTGACAGAAACCTGTTGATTTCAAGAGCCTATTCCCCTGTTTGTCTGCTTTAAATAAGCTTTTAAAAACATTCCATACAGCCAGAAATGCTCTTCAATTTTCCATAAAAATCTGCCATCACCAGACAATTTTACTAAAGAACTTTCTCACACTGTTTTCTTCCTGTTAGAAACCCTTCTTTCTTCCCTAATTTAGTATTACATTAAAAAAAAAAAAAGTGCCATGGAAAAGAGAGCAGGACAGTCTGTTCTAAACAGAGACCTTGCTAATTGGGGAGAAAAAAAAAAAATCTCTTGAATGCTGAAAAAAAGATGGATTAGCGCAAGGGGATGTCACCTGTGCGGGATTCAGCCTTGCCCATGAGCCAAACACCTTGAGCACAAACCTATGAGAGGATCCGTCACATGTGTCCAGTCGATGCAGCACTGCAACTCCAGCTGATAATGAGACTGGATATAGAGCAGGAGGTGCTGGTAAAATCCTATGCCAGCCACCAAGTGAGTCCGGTATGCACACTCCAGGGTGCTGCGGCTGTGGATGTGCTGGGAGAAGGAAAAGGAGCACGTTAATGCAATCCGGGGCGCGGTTCAGGCTGGGCACCCAAGCTGTACTGAGTGTGAAGCAAGACAGTGGTAGCTCAGCTGTAACTGGTTTTGCACAGCTCTGTACCTCCTCCTGCTCAACAGTATTCCCTCTAGTGGTATTTATTAAGGGTCAACATCAGGGAGAAATAATTGGAAAAACAAATAAATAAAATCGAAGTATCTGGTTAGAGCACCTTAAATGCACCCAGACCCCTGGAAAGCCAGCAGAGCTCATGGCATCAGAGAGCACTGAGGATCTTCCAGTGATCAACTCTGTTAAAAACAGCACTTTTAAAAATCAGCACTGACAAAGCCTCTTAAAACCATCGCTCTACCTGGAGAGATCTGTCTTATGAAGAGGGGAACACAAAAAATAAGCAAATTCTGTTGAAATGCCTTCTGAAATGGCAGGTCCCTCAACAGCATGTTAGTGCTTATCTGCCCACTGCCAAAGGCACAGGGCAGCTCCATAGGAATTCGAGAGCACCCAGCTTCCCACCCTGGGATCAGACCACGGCTTCCCCAAGCAAATGAAGCTGTAAACTTCACCTCATCCACTGCCCAGCCACAAACCTTCTCATGCCAGAGCCATAGACACCTGCCTTTTTATTCGTTTTAATGAGCTGAATGACTTCATAGTAAACCTTTCTCCAGAGCAGTTCTTCTGCTTTTCTTCCATAATCCACTGGATGCAGGAACATCAGCTTCACACACAGCTCCCGCAGCCTGGGACAGAGAGCAGAGCATTCTCAGTGAGCTGCTGCAGCCTCAAACACAGCTGCCACTATAGAAGCACAGAAGAGGAAAATATGAATCCATTACAATGGCTCAGCCAGGCCATCTGGTGATGGTACAGCCTGGATCACTCCCACACAAGAACACCTAGAAAAGCCATATACTTAAACCAGTGCCCTCCGGACTCAGCTGGCCATCAATGTCTTGCTGAAGTCCAGTAATGACAAGAATTGGCTTGACAGCCTAAAAAATGAGTAAGAATAATCCTCCTTGCTCAGCAACCCCTAAAACTGATAAATGATTTCACACATGTGTAAGAAATTTCTGCCCCACAATTTTTATTTCAAGGAAGGAATTGGCCAACACAAAGACAATTTATTTGTAACAAAGACACCCAGGAAAGCCTCCAGCCATGAACTGTGCTGCTCAAATACAGGTCTGAAATACAGCCTCTGCTTCCAAAACCTGGAAAGATCCCAGGTCAACAGGCACATTACAAAGCAAATAAACATTAAAACTGCAGATTCAACAGCTCCACGTGTTGCTTCACACAGATTTTCCCCAGCCAAACACAAAACGAAAGCACACTGCCCAACTTACTTGTTCCTCAAGCTGATGTTCTCTGGCTTGAACACATCCTGATAAGCTGCCTTATTGCCAAGGATGAGATCCAGCCGGTGCACAGCCTCAACCACTGCCCTGCATGAGAACACAGAACCAAGAGTTTCAGGACAGCAGGTCACCTGGGATCACTGCAGATCAGAGGTGTCTGTGAAGAATCACACTGTCCTATTTGGTGCCACTGTCAGCACACTCCTCTGTACCACTACACCACAGTCACTGATCGCCTTTCTGAGCTCTATTTGAAGAAGGTTATAGAAAGCAGAAAAAAGCAGAGTTACACACATTATAGGCACTTTGCTGCAGCACAGTGGTTTAATCACCACTTACCTGTCTGATCAAACATGTCAATTATTTCTACAGTCACAAAATCAGAACGTCTCTGGACACATTAGCAACCCCTGCAATTAAACCTGCTATACCTACATTCAGATTAATTTATATGTCTTAAACTCTGTGATTAAAAAAATTGATTGAATTCTAATAACTACTGTTTTGATGGGGTAAGGTTTAATGGTGTAAGAATCAAACCTCCACCAATTCCTGTTTCCTTACCAACCTGCCTATGAAAGAAGACAACACAAGTCTCTCATTTGCCAAAAGTTCCCCATCTTTGCTACAATTCACTGGTTAAACCCCATAAAGTTCTCTCAGTGACAGGTAACAGATATTCAAACCCAGCGTAAAAGAGGAAATTTATTCCAAGGTTTTCTCCCCTGAAAGCCAGCCAAAAGACAGAGCGAGCGACCGCTAAACCTCTGAGCCATGCAAAAAAGTACTTTAGTGAATCATTGCCCAAGACCCTTCTCCTGGAGGAAGAATCCCACACTGTGTGTAAATCTCAAGCACTCAAAAGTTTGTAGCTGTGAACAAATCACACCACAATTCTGAATGCTGCAGTGAAATAAACCCAGGGACTTTCAGCACCATTAGTGCTGAACCTCATCAATAGCTCAGGGACAGCTCAATAAAGCACAATCAACCATCAACCCTTCCTATACAAGAGGTCACCTCCAGCCTCTGCCTTTGCTCCTCCTGTATCTGAGGTCACAAAGTTAACTTTCCCCAGCTATTCTTTAAGCAGTACATCTCCCAAGTCATCAGCTACCAAACCCCAGTGGTCCTTGTTCTCGCCCTCAGCTTCACATCTATCCCACCCATTGTCATTCCTCCTCATTTGCTCCAATACGTGTCCCACTGTGGCTGCTGAGCCTGCTGCACCCAAGAGCTGCTGGAGCAAGGAGCTGAAGACAATTGCAACATGCTGCAAACACAGAAGGCAGGACCAGAGCAAACTCCCACCAAGCAGAGCAATGAGGTGCTGCAGCCAGTCTGCTCCCCCTCCCGAAATCTCCATCACCTGCAGATTGGGAACTCCCCCATCACACTCACAGTACCACACAGTGACTGAGACTGCTACTTCTGCACTGATGGTGGACAAATGGAGCACAGGGCACTCCCAAACCAAAGCCTGCAAGCCCATGTTCTAGGAGGTTGAAACCACCACCACCTCCTTGAAAACTAAAGATATTACTGCAAAGTAAATGACAGTTTCCTATGCCAGCATCTTCCCAGCAAGGCCAGTCTCTCTTCACAAACTCACTACATACAAAGGAACCTCCCTAAAAAAAGTCCCAGGACATTCTGGAGCTCACAGAGAAAACATCGCATCTCCTGCTATGCCACAGAAAGCCTCTCAGTCAAGGGAAGGAAATCTCACTTGTTTCCAGTAACCACAGAAATTGATAGGAGAAGGGAAGCATGGGGAATAGAAAAATCTCATGCAACACCTTGGGAGAGCAAAAGACCCTAGACTTGAACCAACTTCTTCCTGAATAATCATGAAGAAAACCAAGGACATAGGAAGTATCACACAAAAAATCCTATTATGTCCTTGACATCCAGCCCCTCCTGCTCACTGTCCTCTTCTCATATGGCCTGAAGGGCATTTGCAAACTCTAACAGCTGCATACCCTCACAGCAAGGAAAGAAGCAAATAAAATACATTTTACAGGTAAGAGGCACTGAGTATGCAGCATCTAGCCAAGCTCATATTGGGGTTGGGACATTACAACAAGCCCCCCAGTTTAGTTTCCCCACAACAGAACCCCACGAAGCACAGGCAGTGCACATGTCCTTACTGTAGCCTGGGACTGCTGTCCTAGCTGTGGCTCTCAAAGTCCCTCCCCCAGTACACCAAGAGCTGACTGGCTTCCTGTGCAAAGGGTGACCAGAGGAAAGGGGAACTGCCAATTCATTCATTGATTCCCAGAGAGAACTATAGGAAAACTACAATCGTTGATTCCTGACATAGGCACTAAAGCAGCTGTAAAATAACATTCGGTGAGCACTGAATCTGAGCTGCACGTGTCCAATACAAGTGCACATGTCCATGACATCCAATGTGGGAAACGATCCCAGTGGCCTGCTAAACAATTAGTATGGAAAAGTCTCCTTCTAGGGACAGGCTGAGCAAGGACACTGGAAGGTATTTCACCTTCCCCTCAAGGTGGCCCAGAGGGCATCTGCCCTACAACCTAATTTTCTACAACAGCCCTGGATGGCCACATTCACACACTTGGTGTTTCTGCTGTTCTTTCAGGGTTTGTAAAGAAACGAAGTTCATGACCAGAGAGCAGCAAGGTTGACACACTGGGATGTGGTTCATGAGCCCAAAGGGAGGACCCAGCTGAAACACTGCCTTGTCCACACAGGCCCCATGTCCTGCTGGAAGAGAAGGAGGCAGCAGTAAAACAGAATCTGTGACAGCTGGCAATGACCTGCCAGGATCCTGCATCTGCAGTGCTGTGGAAAGAGGACTCAGTGAGGACAAAAGGGACAGGAGCCAGCCTCACTCCAGAAACGTTGGGAAACACCAACACAGGTGCTGTGGACCACGCACTGATGGAAATGCACTTTAGCATCTGTGCCCTGACTGGCCTGAGACACACCTTGAACTTTCCCTAGCAGTTAAGAAGACAAATCCTGTCCCAGGACCCATTTTTCTACCTGCTGTGTTTAAACATTGCTTTCAGACAGCACATCAGAGCCATGAAGGAGGCACATTAGACACCAGTCTATTAAAAGAACAAGTACAGCACATGGTGCCAAGCAGGGTGGAAACAGGCCAATGCCAAGTCCTCTCGAGCCATACAGATACTGATCTGTCCCCCTTCCTCTGTGCCATTAACAGTCTGGGATGGAGCAGGACAGTGGGGAGAATTATTTGTCCCCTCTGTTTCTTTATTTAGTACATCACTAAGAGCCACAGTGTCTGAGGAGTAAAGCATTCCTCAGAGAAAAGATCTGTAGTCATTCATCTCTGCTCTGGCATGTGTCAGTCACAAATCACACTGTCTGGAACAGGCTCCACACAGGAACAGCAAAGCTGAGTCCACGAGCTAATGGTTACCCAGAAACCTGTAAAATAAACCTGGTCACCTTATGCGACAACATGAATTGTAAAAGTGCACCCAGGATAATGCAGTTGCCGCATTCCAAGGTGAAACCTGGGAACTGTCAATCTAGCAAGACTTGGAAAAGATCAAAGAGTACCCTATGAGCAGCAATGGGCACTCTCATCTCTGAAAGGACACTCCAACAGCCACCATGATGCCAAGGACCTTGGAGACCTGAGCTCACCTCCCACAAGCTGATACATCACTGATACCATGGGATCACAGTTTAGAGCTGGGACCATGACATTCACGCATCTGTGACTCAAAGGCGCCACTTAGCGCGATAGTCATGACTTCCCAGAGACCACCGTCACCACACAACAGGCTGCTTGGAGGGCAGGAAACTCCCACTTCATGAAACCCCACCCCAAGTTGAAACAGAGAAGAACTGACAGGAGACCGTTAAGGTGGGAACTTGCTCAGAGAACTGTCAGCTACAGAGACGGAAATTTGTGGCCACTGCAGGTACTATAAATTCTGTGCTAAAATCACAATGCTTCCTCTCAGCTAAAGAAGAGCTGTCCCTGCAGGAGGGGAGAGGTTCATTTTCTGCTGTAAAAATGCTCTAGAGCAACCACACGCCTTATTCTGCTATAAAGATTCAAACAGAAAACCCCTCCCTTGCCTGGATGACAATCCCCCATCTGGCCACAGGCCGTTCTCTTGCTGGCTGCAACAGAACGTGAGGTTCCACTTGTCAGATGAGCTGAGCAGTACCAGGAACGCAAAGCAGAACAGGTCTTGAACCACGACAAGGATGGTTTCAACAAAACACGCTCTGTTTTGCAGACAGAAGCACAGACATTCTGCACATCCTCTCTAGCACTGTCCCGCACTCTTTGGGAGGTAGCAGGCACAGCACTCTGCTGCTCCAGCTCAGCCTCCGGCTGACATGGTTGAGATCACTGCAGGTGTCCTAGCGTGGCAGCAGACACAGAGCTCCATAGCCCGAGGAGCTCTGTGAAGGACCGTGCAAGCCCATACCTCCAGCACATCGAGCCACTGGGCCCCACTTCTGACCTCACATCAAGAAAAGCAACCCACTGAACCTCCAAAGTGCAGGAACATGCTTGCACTGAGCACATTAAGGAAACAGAGAAATAACCACCACCCAAACCTGCTCTTACTGGTGGGGATTCCTGGACACAGATACTGCCAGTGGCCCCAGCAGGGGGCAAAGCCCTGCCCTGCTGTAGAGGAGAGCAGTGAGGTCCCACGAGGTGTAAGGACACAGCCAATGTCACCAAGACATAAAGAAATGGACCCCCATAAAAATTAATCTCGTCTCCATCACTTTGCTCATCTTTGAGACCCAGAGCTGCTGCTGGAACTCCTGTGGATCTGTTGTACTAATGGGGAACCTGAGCCAGAAGGGAACAACTTCTGGGCCGCCCTCACAAAACAAGTCATGAGTGGAGCAGAGACAGCTTGGGGCTGACAGCGTGACACCTCATCCCATGAGACATCTTCTTCTGGGGATCTGAGCTCAGCGAGTCCAGTGTGAGTGCCCCAGTCCTGTTCTCTGCTGCCATTTCCAATGCATGGTGTGGAAATGTGGGACCAGAGTCCCAGGGAGTGCTTAACTGGAAAGATCTGCAGCTGGAGCCGTCCTACTCTCCACACAAGAGCAAAGTGCCCCAGCTCACACTCCTGCTCATCACACCCTCTTCTCCCACACGTTTCATGTAATCCCTGCCGACCGCCAAAGCCAGGGTCACCCTCTCCAACCCCCCTCTCCCTGGATGACCACATATCTCACCCTGATCCCACTGTATTCCAACAACTCCTTTCACCTCAGCCTCCATCATCCTCCTTGAATCTTGCAGAACTCCTTTTTCCATCTCCTATGTCCTGACCCATCACCCTGGGTCGCCCCTTATCTCTGACGCCCTTTTACTCTCCCACCTATCTCCTTCCCCCATGTCTCCATTCTCCCATCTTGCCTGGATCTCCCACAGCTCTTTCCTCCACCGTCCCTTGGTCTGACTCATCTGCCCTAAAACCACCAGACCCCTTTTCACCAGTGCTGCTCCTCCGTGTGTTGCTTATCCTATCTGGATCTCAAACAACTTCCTTCCCCACATTCCCTTTCCCCGGTCTTTCCTAAACCTTCTCCTTCTCCTCTCCATCTGCACTGCATCCTTTCCCTAGATTTCCCCACAACTTTTTCACTTCAATCTTCCCTAAATTCCATCATCTCCTTTCCCCATCCTCTCTGAACATCCTTCCAAACCCTTTCGCCCTCATTCCCCAAGTCTCCCCTGGATTTAAGAGGCCCCCCACCACCCCGTTAATCCTTGCTATTATCTCGATTCCGCCATCTCCTTCCCCAGTCCCCCGAATCCTTCCCTGACAACTCCCCAATCTCCTTTCCTTCCATCTTCCCTAAATCCTGCCAAGCCCTTCACCTTGATCCTCCCCAACCTCGCCCACCCTCCCCCGCCCCAATCCCCTTCCCTCCCGTCGCCCCCAGTACCCGCCGGACTCTGCCCAGCCCCATTCTTCCCCTGCTCTCCTCAGGCACCTCCTGTTCCCCTCCCTCCCCAGATCCTTCCCCGTCCCCCTGAGTCACCCCCCGACACCCTCCGCGTGGCCCTCCCCAGCCTCATCTGGAGCC